>VZRF01012499.1:491153-979311 GCA_013396875.1 Vireo altiloquus
TCTCAGCTAAGTTATCAGGATTGGAAAATTACAAGTATGTAGGCTAAAAGCACTAAGAATACATAAAACTATATGAAAGGGTATGTAAGAGGGATATAAAAAAAAAGGCAAAAAATCATCCTGGCATCACCCTCGCGACCTTCTGCCTGTGTAAGATTTTGCCCTTCACTGGGTGCATTTTCCCCACCTGGGCTGTGCCATGGATGAGGCTGTTCTGGAGTGGGCTGGGGGTGTCAGGAACGGGCTGGAAGTGCCAGGAATGGGCTGGGAGTGTCAGGAACGGGCTGGGATGGGCAGGAATGGGCTGGGATGGGCAGGGGCAGCGCAGGCTCTCCGAGAGCAGGGCCTGCAGCACTTGGGCACCGACACCCACCGTGGCAGGTGACATTATTTATGTTTGGCAGAGGCGTTCTGGCTTTGCAATAGAGTTGCTTTTTCAAATATTTCCAATGCCAAGTGTCTCCTTGAGGCGAGCCCTCAGGAACAGATTGAAAGCATGGAGTGGGTCTCTACAGAGGGAAGCAGTGGAGAGAATTTTCTTCTGAAAAGAATGTGGGTAGGGAAGTAGAGGGTAACATTAAAAATAGAGAAGATTAAACATGTTCCATTAGAAAAGCCAGAAACAATTTAGGATAAGGTAAAAATCCTGGAACTATATTGATAAACAGAATTAAAAATGTCTTTTTCCTGCTTCTTTTCCAGCCCAGAGCAGCAGATCAGCTGAATTTTGCTTCTTGTGCTGGTATTGAGCAGTGTGTTACCACAGAGCAGTCCTATTGACTGCAGTGGGTCTTGCTGAGAAGGGAACTGTTTAGCTCAAATAGCCTTATAAATACTGTAGAACCCAACAGTATATTTCCAACCCAAAAATATATATCTAACCCCCAAAATATATTTGAAAGCATAAACCCAGGTTTTCAGTTCTACTTTTTAGGAAAAAATTTAGTTTAGCATGTTAGCTAAAACATGGCCCTGTCTTACAAGCCCTGAAGAGATGGGTTTTGGATTGGATCAGGAAAATGTAGAGTCTTTTTTTTTTTGTAGTGTATAAATGAAATGGACAATCTAAACCCTGTCTCTAAAAATCTTGGCACACTTCAAAGGAAAAATGCCATTTTAGCAATTTAAAAGCACTTAGTGGGTTTTCCCAGTGCTGAACTTCATTTCTATAGCCAGTGTGGTTGCCTGCTGAATAATGCCATAGGGGACAATGTAGCTCTGACTATATTTAAAAATACTATTCCATGAAATTCACTAGGAACAAGCTGAGGCAAAATCTCGTTTGTGTCTTTGGAAGGAGGTGGTAGTGGCTGTAAATGGTAAAGGAAAAGGATTGAGATGGTTTTTGAATCACAGAGGAGATGAAGGCTGGACCATCTGTGTGGAGAGAGGGATGCTCAGAGCAACAGCCACAGGGACCAGGGGGAAATCTGGGGACTCTTTAATGTTACAGGGGGTCGAACAAGAGCAGCAATTGGAAAGAAAGAAATCCATACAGTTGGGGGCTAAAAGAGGTGCAGAGACATCATTAGAAAGGTGGAAAAAAGAAAAAGGAAACAATTAAAAGGATATTAGGACGCATAATTGAAATACTCATATAACAGGAGACAAAAGGTCAATTTGATTGAATAATAAAAATCGGTGTTGTCTTCTTTTTGGTGTATTCATATGCATGTAGCTTGCTGCTATATTTTTTATTTTATGACTACAATTAGACCTTTAAAAATAATTCTGAACTGCCTTTAAAGAATAATTCTGCACTGTTGTAAGGCCTATTATGCTTGTATATTTTAACCAGCAGAGGCAGTTTTTAAAACTTTTCTCAGTATAGTTCCTGGAGAGTTGATCAGCCCTTCATTGAAAGACATCTTGTTTCATCTGTTCTTGGTAGGGAACCTTGGCCGGGTGGACCACGTCACAGAATTTGAGTATGACCTCTTCATTAGGCCAGATACCTGCAACCCACGCTTCCGAGTCTGGTTCAACTTCACTGTGGAAAATGTGAAAGAATCACAGGTAAGTGATAGTAAATTAGATGGTATGATAGCTTAAAAAATTGCTTACTTCACAATATGCTTTCTTTGACGAAAAAGATGACACCCAGGGTTTGCAGCTAAAATTTGCTCTAAAATGTGTCTTTGTTCTTTGAATTTTTACAAATAAAAACAGGTATCAGAATGAGTGTGTATGACCATGCTTTTTGGCTATCCAAGACAGGAGGTAATTGCAGAGACAGTATAGGCTTTTCCACATAACAGAACCTGTATTAATAATGGCTGCCATTTGTGTTTTTGCATTCCAACGGAATATGTGTGTTAATATATGAAAAAGAAGTCCATCATAGCTGTTCAAATATTATCACTGAAGGCTTCATTTAATACATGTAGAACAATGAGATAGCTTTGCAAACAGGCATTTCCCTAGTGACATGTAGCAGAGGAGTTGCTTGCCAACGTGTCCCTTGTGAAAGAGGAGGTTTAAATGTGAAGCAAATTGATAGGCAACTGTTTCACTTACTTTTAAATAATGGTTTTTGCAGTAAAAATTCCCCTTGAGAAAGAAACTTCCTTGCTCTATTTTTTTGCTTGTATAATTATAAAAGTTAGTTTATAACTTTCACATTGGAAAATAAAAAAAAAATTTCATTGCAATTTTCACATGCACCTTGCATTTTGTTCTGGTGGCCTGCCTTAGTTTATCTGAATCAGTCTGTCATTTTTACTTAATGGAAATAAAACATATTTAGTAGGAGAAAAAACCTGCAAGCTTGATATTTGTATTCCTGTGAGACTAATATCTTAATATCCACTGCTGTACCATTCCTGTTACAACTGGAAATCATGAAATTGTTTATCTATCGTCCTGGAGCCTGATAGTTTATCAGACAGACCCTTTCCTCTGCTGTGCCTTACTCAACTATGATCAAATAATATAGTCATGAGATGAATGGGAATCTGTCTCAAGGAGGGAAAGAGATCGGGTAGAAAGATACAATATATATCTAGTGCTTACAGGATATTTGTTTTCATGGTTGTCTACATGAAAGAGGATGGTTCCACTATTAAGTTTGACTTGTGAGGTCTGTTTTTATAATGTGTGCTCCTATAATCTTTTTCTCATCTCTCCAATTTCCGTTAAAATGAGACCTGCCTGGACATAATCTACTCTGGAACCCTTTTTAGGTGCTTTGTACTACAGGCCACGGGCAGCATTAGTCATTGCAGCTCAGCTATATTAAATGAAACTTAGAAGCTGCTACATCAAACATTCTGTGTAATGTAATCTGTTTTCTGCATTTTGATTATTTTATGTTTTACTAGAAAACAGTAACGAGGAAACCCAAACTATTCAGTGTAAAATATCCACTGCTAAAATGTTGCACTAATACAGAGTACCTTTGATCACCTTATGTGTGGAAATAGATATTTTAATAGCTCTATAAATCATTACCTGTATAAGATTGTCTTTATTTTTGATGTATTATATAAGTAATGTGTGAGGAAGGCACATCTATACATTTATATGTATTAAGTCTGTTTTTAGCCATTTGGATGAGGACTCACAAAGACTCGTTACTTTTGTTTTATATACTATCTATTAGTGCAGTATTTTGTGTTATTAAGCTACTGATAAATGAAAAGAAAGGCCTATTAGAAATTCCAGACAATTTTATTGTCCATGCATTATTGTTCCATAAGAAAACAGGTTCTTTTCATTCCAGTTTTAATTTTCTTAAGTCATGGAGCTTCCATTTCCTATGTCTCAAAACTGTTTTATAGACTCCTCTCACTTACAATGTTGCTTGATTTTTAGCCTAAAGCTTTCCTTTATTTAATCCCACGATTCCCAGTTGCAATTCTGCTTAGTAATAACTCCTCTTGGTACAAATAAATCCTCATCATCCGTGGCTAACATTTATATTTCTGTAAATTATAACATTCCTCATCATTTGTGTCTCAACCTAGCTATCATGTTTGGTTCTTTCAGCCCTATATCCAATAGACCACTTTACCTTTTAAGTATTTTTCCGCTTTGGGGCCTTTGGACTTTCATCATAAGTGAATCTTTCAGTCCTTTGATAATTAGCACAGTTTCCCAAGGAAGCAAAGCTTATATGATCACTCTGTCTGCTTGATAGCCTAGGTTTTTGTATGGCTGCTGATCCCTCTCCTCTCTTTTCTCCTTCAATAGCTTCTTAACTCTTGGCCAGTTTCAGCACCACTGGACAGGAATTCCTGTAAGTTTCGGGAAAACAGGCTGCCAGATGGGCAAGAGACCCATTAGTGTTCCCACTGGCAGACAGGCTATAGTATGAGATCATTTCTTATTAAACATCGGAGAATCCACAGAGGAGATGAATAGGAGAAAGTACTCATTGGAATTTGCATTTTTAAGATACCAGAGAATCCAACCATGAAATCCAAATCCATAGCATTTAGTAATTTTGCTTCTTGCAGAACTTCTTGTTTTTATTATTATTCTTCCTCTTCCAGTTCCTTCAATATTTTCTTTATAGTGCGGAACTAAAATTTAATGGATAATTCAGAGTGTGCTAATCCCAATTTACAGAGAAGGGGCTCTAGTCCCTTTGCTCTGTTACTGCCTCACTATAGACAGCTGGAAATTGCAGCAGCCTTTTGTTGCTGTATCACTATGGAAACTCGGGCCTAATTTGTTTTTCCCTATCATACAGAAGTCTTTTTCAGAGTGATTGCTTCCTTGCTCCTGTTACGTGTGTCTGAGGTTACTGTTGTGCTTCATAGGTAATAGAGCTAAGTTCTGTACCATGCCAGTGACAGCTCTAATATTTCCAGAATTATTTTTAGAATGTTATTATGGACTTGGTTTATTTGATGTTCACTTCCCTATGTTGCAGTAGAGCCAACAGATTATTTTTTTAATTAGGAAGTTGGTAAATTAATTTCTTCCTCCTTATGACTTAGACTTCTGCATAAGACATTTTATGTTAGTTTTATTTTATACTTTTTTTTAACAAGGAAGAAAGATTTTAAAAAATAGCTTATAGCTTTATGGGGGAAAAAAGAACCATCATGTAAGATACCTGCAAGATGTAAAATGTGATCCTTTGGTCTACTTGTATGGTTTCTGACTTGCAAGTCAGTTGGTCTGAAACAATCTGAGCTATGATTTTTTTTGTTACTTGTTTGGTGAATTAAATTAATACCAATATTAAAAAAGAAAAAAAACCCTGATATGTTACATGTAAGGAAAACACATAGACTTTGACAATTTACACATATCCATGAAAGGGAGAGTGAAGGAAATAGGATTTGCTGTGGAACACACGGTCTCATGGGCAAAGCCTCCAATTTCTCTAATTATATACGTGTCACAGGCTGCTCTCTATTCCTGATAATGCTCTTTACTGGGCAGGGTTTGCTTCCTATTCACTTCAGCCATGGCCCTTAAAACACCATCTACGGTTTTGCTAAATTTCTTCTCTGTGCAGCCAGAAATTGGATGAACAAATTTCATCTCCCAATTGCATTTCAAGTATTTTAAATACACAGTGCTTCAGGTGCAAGATTACCTCCGAGCTAGAATGGCTTTAATGCTATTACGAGCAACAGTGATTCATTTGAGCTTTTTGGGAAAAAAAGAAATGTGTGTACGTGTGATAAATTATAAAAACTATGCTGGCGTACCAATATTGAGGATTTTACAGGTGAAAAGAATGATTATTGTTCTTGAGGGCCATAGACAGAAATTCTTCTCAAGTGGTTGACACTCACTGTTCCAGATACTGTAACCACACCCAAAAAAGATGATCTTTGCCCTGGAAAATATACTTTTGAGCAATTTGAGAAGAGGTAAGAGTTAAATACAAGAAAGCGATGAAAGGATTAAAAATATTTGAGGATTTTTGATTTAACAGGCAGCAGCCATATTATACCGCTGGGCAATGCACATCTAGGCCTCAAGACAAATTCTGTGTGTGTGTGTGTACCCTGAGCAGCTCTGCTGTCTGATGAATCATGTTGAGAAATGGTATTTTCACTGAGATTAAAAAAAGAATTTCCAACAGAAGGGGTTTCCTAATAGTGCCAAATTTTGTTCTGTAAGTGTTGATAAACACATTTGGAGTTTTTCGTCACAAAGGTACTGACAAAATATACCAAGAAGGATAGAGGAGAAGAATGGATATTTGGCAGCTAGGACTTGATCATTACTTACAGTTAATAAATCAATCCAGATTGAGGTTAAAATCAAAGAACCAAATGTTATTTACTTCAGAGACACTCTCTCTGTTACTTCAGTTGCTGTTGGACTGAAACTAGAATTTTGACTCACGAATTTTTTGGGGGTTTTTGTTATATATGAGTATGGATCAGGAAAAAAGGATAGCCTGTTCTTCAGAAATTTAAAGAGAATGCCCAGGTAAGACAGAGATTTTCATAGCTGGACATTGTTATGAATGCATGGAGTTGTCATTGTAGAGTTTTATGGTTTTTTGTTCTACACTGTTTTGTAAAATATAAAAGGCTGTAAGATCTCTGTTGTCTTTAATTGATTAGATTTTCAGGAAATATTTATTATTGACAGTGGATTTGATAATATGTTCAGGCCTCTTCTTACTGTCTTAAAACAACTCAATGATCCTTAGCAGACAACTGCTTCTTTATGATGTTACAGCTGTGACTGTTTAAAGATGTGGGTGATACGTGTATAGGGAGAGGAAATGTCTCTCTTTATACCAACTGGCACACTTTGGAGAAGCAGGGGAAAGAAAGAAAAGCAGGCATTATTTGAGGTACTCAACCTCTTTTTCTGACCTAAGAACTCAGTCTGTGCAGTTAATTCCTGCAGAAGCTGCATCCAAAGTAAGATGGAGCGAAGATGACATCAAAAGCAGGCTAAAGTTGGAAAGAGGCTACATTTTTACTTTCTTCTTCTTAAGCAGGCATGCTTTGCTCTACTGTCATTTGGGGATTTAAGTTACTGGTATCAAGATGCTTTATAATGTCTTATAGTCTTTCCAGCGTCTCATTTGAGAGGGCAGATATTTTTTTTACTGTGCATTAAAGGCTATATTGCATTTACCTAGCTCTGGAAAATGCATGTGTAAAAGGGCATGTTTTTATGAAAGAGTAAAGTTGTGAAATTTTGATTTGAATACATTTGAAGTGGATGAATAAAGCCTTTTTGTTATTCCTAACCAAACTTGAATGCATAATTTCTTTAGTGTGTTTCATTGCAGGTATCTTCTTAATAAATTAGGTATATGTCTCTCATTTATTAATCATTTGCATTAATAACTTTGTAAACCTCTTCGGGTCAGCTCCTGTAATATCTCTAAATAGCTGTTTATAATAATTTGCGAGGAGAATCACTAGATTATTTGAATTTTTCTTGTTTAGGAAGTCTCCAGCTGTTACCCGTCTTTATGTACTCTTATGTGAACTTTTAGCACGCAAGAAAGAGATATCCAGCTCTTCTTGTAATTTTGTATTTTAGTCACTGTTTACACAGGTAGACAAAACCCGATCTTTTTTATGTCCCAGTTTTGTTTTGTCATATAAATTAATTTTGTTTCATTGCTTCTGATACTTTTCTTAAAAACCATCTATATTTAAGAGGTTAATTGGGTATTAGTAACCCAGCTCACACTACCATCTCACATTGCCATTTTGACTTTAAGGTGAAATTGTGAGTAGCATCAGTGCTATAACTTTTTATTCACTACTTACTGTAGTTTTAGTGTTGATTTAGTTAGAGCAGTGTCAAATTTTTGTTTCACATGTAAGTGAAGTTTTTCCTTTTCTCTTAGCTATCAAATAGTGGATTTCAGTTCTCGTGGCTGAACTTGGTCAAGATTAAAACTTTGCCATGCATCTAAGGTTGCTGGGTTTGTCAGTCATTATCATTCATCATTATCATGTCATATCATATCATGATTTATTTTCCCTTGGAGAAAGGCAAATAGTGCATAAAGGTTGAAGTTATAATCATTTTTCTAAGAAAGATTAAAAAGGAGGCAAAGATGTCTTGAAACGTTTTCATCAGGAAAAATCAGGTAAAAAATATTGATCTGAATTAGAGAATTGTTTCACTGAAAATTCTCTGGTGTTCCCTAGAAAATATGACAACAGTTGAGCAAAATAAGAGTTATGTGTTTACATCCTTTGGGATTCCTTTCAGAATTTAGAAGCAGCAAAAGTCTGGACTTTAAGTCAGTTTTTGTTTAATCCGATGGCATCCCTGCTGTACTCCAATGTTGCACTGCATATCCTGCACTGGCCAAGCTCCTTAAAGCTGTATTTGAGTGCATATATGTATTTTATATATAGATATATGCATACATATCTATCTGTCTGCCTTGAAAACACGAGAGGCTGAGGTGAGTGTATTTGGACAATATCTTTTTAGTAACAGCTAAGCAGATTATTTCCTTGAGTAGCATATGCCCTTCAACCTGAAAAAAAATGGGAAAAGAAGGATGGAGGCAGAATCATGATACAAATATTGTAAGACCTTGTGGTACCATAGCACCTGATAATATGGGTTTGTTACTTTTTGTAAGGGAAGGGTTTGAATTATCTGAAGTTTATATTATAAAGCAAAATGGATTATTTCAAGGGAGCCTTTGTATTTTTAAAAATAGTTTTACTGATCCCTGTATTGGAAAGTGGTACAATTTTGTCATAAGTCAAAAGTGCATAGGTAATAGCAGTTGAGGTAATCATTTACTTACTGAGGAAACCATACGAAATGATAATTAAATAAGAAACAAAGTGATGACATTTAAAATAGATTGCATGTGCGTCTCAACATTTAAAAAAAGAAAAATCAATTGAACATACTGCAGTTTTGAAGAAAAATAATATTACCATTTTGGAAACTTGTGCCTATATTGGTCATGTATAAAATTAGATTTATAAATGATGATTCTTCCAAGTTGGAATCCTTTCAAGTACGTATAATTTTATTTTGGATCAATAATTCAGTTGGGCTCGGAATAGATTGAGGATGCGTGTGAAAGTTTGGTAAGTGCAATATAGTGTGCATCTCCATGAAATTATCCAAAGCTGTCATGACAGGTATCATCCTTTGAAAAGTAATGAATGCAGGTAGGTTGGTAAACACAGAAAATATTGAGCATTACCAGAACAGTGTCTGTCCTGGTGAAATATTCACTCTTGGCAAGACAGTGTTAAATTTGTAAACTTTTTCTGTTCCAGGTGTCTATAAGAACATTTCAGATGCCAGTGTTCAGTAATTACTGTGCACATACTGTATGCTTCAGATTTAACAGTGGCTTTTGCCTACAGGAAACTAATGGCCAGGTGTGTTTAATTTCCTATGATGGTGGCATCTGTCACTCAAAATGTCAAAAATACATTATGGATGTCATAAACAAAATCAGCACTGTGATGATCTCGATGTCAATGATGTGACTTGCTTACTTTTCTTTCAGTTGAAACCATTTTTGATTTCTGATTAAATACTCCCTTTTTTAGTTCCAGAGTGAATTGTCTTCCATGCAAATTTGGTTTCATTTTCCTTTTATTACTGAAAAGTCTTTATATTAGAATGTGGAAGCATATGTTGAAGAAGTCAAGGTGAAATGTTTTAAACTTTCCTGCTTTTAGATTTTCTTGTATTTTACATGCAGAATAATTTTTAATTTTTTAAATTCAGAATCATCTATGTCTCCCATTGATTTCAGAGGGAGCAAGGTTCCTACAATGTTAAGTGCTGCAGAAAAATCCCATCCTGATCTCAATTTAATATTTTGTTCCTTTGCTATACTGCTTATAAGTATATGCTTAGTTTATAAAACTCTGAAGCTATCAAGCATAAAGAGATGCACTTTCAATTTTTTTAGGGAGTAAATAAAATTAAAATGCCATGAGTTTTAGGTATTTATCTTCTTTTTGTTTGCTTATTTCATTGTTTTTTTTAACTGTTAATTGGAACTGGAAAACTATAGGTTACTTGAGCTATTATGTTATATATAGTTAAATTATTAGGTTTCTTCCAGCAAAATACATTTTAATTTATCTATTGAAGAAGCTGTGGAATATTCTGTAAAATGACTGTGCAATTTTTTTCTTTGAGGAATTAAGGAAAATTAATACTGGATTTTTAAACTTGCTCTCCAAATAGAGCTGCTGTATTTTTTATATATAACACAGAATAATAAGCTGAGTGATCCTGACGATTGAGTAAAGTTCCCCCAGTTTAGGATCTGACCTGTGCATCCTGGATAGGCAACGTCTGCTGTTAGACCACAGCTCAGGATGGCTCTGGTAATTTTTTTTGTGAATTGAGAAGCTGCATGGAAGCTTCTAATTTTCGTAGTAGCACTACCATGATGAACTGTGGCTCATTACTGTAAACTGATGGCAGCTGTTAATACTATTACAGGCAGAGACTTTTTATTTAAGGGAAACATTAGCCAGTAACTGGTAGATTTCTGACACAATATTACATAAGGCTTCCTGTTAGGAAGGAGAGCAAAGAGAAATGGATTTGAACCCATTAGTATCAGAATTACGTGTCAAAAAGCTAGAGCAGAGTTCAATTTATTTCTGCAATAAAGTCTAAGCTAGAGATTGACTTGACAATTATTTTACCTTACATTGCTCTGGTTGTTCTGAGATGACTATTCCAACATCAAATCATCTTGTTTGGACATCTTTTACAGAATAACATGATAGTCTAAATATGCATTATGTTATGTAGGAACTAAAACTCGGCAGGTTTTTTCAAGTAGAAATGAGCTTTTTATTACTCCTTTTACTAGAGGATGTATATACAGTGGAACACATTCAGCATAGATTTAAAACAACTGCATGGATTTCTGCTGAATCTAGTGCATGTCGTTGAATGGCGTTTACATTGTAATAGAAAGGATAATCTTTCTGAAGCTTTTAGTAGCTTGGTATAAGGAATACAAATAATCTGCCCCAAAACATTTGTTTTCTCTAAGCCAGTCACTGAGCAGGGTTGTGGCTTCTGTTTACCAGTCTCTTTTTTCCCTAATAATTTTCCAAGATAAGAGACAACGAAATGGAAAGCCACTTCCTTATTATAATTTTCACATTTGAAGAGAACATTGTTACCAACATTTTTGCCCATTTAATATACATATGGTCCTACTGAACACCAAAGTCCATCAATTCAGAGCCTTAGCCTTGAACATTGCGACAAACTTTTATTGGAATGGCAGTTTTTCTTGTCTTGAACTGATGGTCCTCTACAGAACACTTATTTAATTTTCTAGCTGCATAGCGTAAGTTTTGAAGGATGTTTTGTTCATCGTCCCTCCGAAAATCCACATGAAGCTTCAAAGAAGATATTTATTAAAACTTTAATAAAAGAAACATATTACACCAATGTGCAGATTCTCCTGGCAGATTTTCCTTTCCCTTTGCCTGGTTTCGTGCAGGACCATGCCATACTCAGGGGTGATGCAGGGAAGCAGAAGTGCAGCTTTGCAGCTTACTGTGTCTTCGTGTTCTGATCTTCTGTGAACTCTGTGGGCAACAATAATCCCACGATCAGAGGACTACAGAGTATTGTGGGGTCCGTGGCAGGGCATTGCCTGGCCCTGAAAATACGGCAGTGATTCTGAGTACCTCCCGTGTTAGGTTTAGAATCGCCTCAATAGCCAGATTAAACTGAATATCCTTCCTGGCAGGCATGTGGAATGGCAATTCCATGGCTTTGGAATATCCAGGATGAAACTACAATAGCTGTTCCTTGTGGGTTGTCTCTTCCCTATGGCTGCTGAAGGATTTCTTTGAAGCAGAGGTTAATTCAGTTACCTACCTAGGTCAATTGTTATTTTACGTGGAGTTATATATATTTATTTTATTGATTTAAAGCCTGTTCATTTTAAAAATCAGCCTATAGAAAGAGATGGCATGTATGCAGGGAGATAATTTCTTTTTTTTTGTTTGCCAGGAATTTCTCGTGCATAGATACAAATGAATTTTCTAAATGTAAATGTTTGGCTAGATTATTCTTCAGAGACACATATTGATTTCTGTTGTCACCCTTCAGTGAGATTTAGTGTAGGTTACTGGGAAATCCTTTCCAAGCTCATACTGAAAAAAATGTAAAATATGATTTCCTTGACAGTTAGTGAAAAGAGACAGAGTAGACGTTAACAAATTAACTGTGTTTACTCCATCTTCACCAGTTTAAGAGTCTTTCAGCTTCTAAGAAATCAGCTCCTTTGATGCTGGTAGAATACGGGTCCATATTGCACTGGGTGAGCTCGAAAGCATGTTTTGAAATTCATAGCTTAGCAAAAGTGAAGCTTTGCATTTCCTGATTTTCCTTTGCAGATCTAAATGTGGAGTTGTGGCTCTCTCACCAGAGTGGGAAGTACTGTATAATTTTGCAGTTTAGGCTATTCTATTATGCAAGTAGTATGAGTCTCATGGAAAAATGTGTGATGGCTAAGCCTAATCCTAAAATGTGTTTCATTCAGCTTGCTAATAAACCTGAAATTCATAAATTTCTATGTGTTATAGTGGGTTTGATAATTATGGATTATAATAATTTTACGCTTCAGTTCCTTAACCCAAATATTGTTCTACATATACTTTTTCTTTTTCCTTTTCCTTTTCCTTTTTTTCTTTGTTATTCAGAGAGTACAAAATGCCTTCAGTAATATCGGAGTGCAACCTATGAAGAATTTGTTTTTATAACAATATAATTTTATATCCATCTAAAAAAACTTACATAATATTTTTATGTCTTACGAGGACTGTTAGATACAAGTGTTGAACAGCTTGTTATAGGTCGGTGATGATAAATACCAAGTTCACCTAAAAATCAATAAAAAATTATATTCGACAGCTACAAAATCTGATCAATTTTTGCTTTCTTGGCATTGTGGCATTGTTAACCTCCATTAATTTGCTTTGTAAATGGTTTAAAAACTACTAGTGTTGTGTCACTTTCAAAGTATGGTCAATAAATGTTTGGTTTAACAAATACATTTTAATATATAGGAGATGAGACTATGATGTTGCAGTACATTACTGTATTTTAATAAGATTTAAATCATAATTTCTATGCACTCCTTTGCTCGTTTTGTAGATAATAAGAAACACAGACTTGGAAGGAAAACTCAGCTTCTGTTGTTTCAAGGGAACAGCGATGCTTGGGTTTGTATATGATTAGTAGTGAAGCTACAAATATTAAAATTATACAAGGATGTATTTGTATTTTCTCAAAACATTTGGGAGCATTTTGAATTCAGAGGTTTTTTATGATCTCTCTCTGATGCACTTCAAGGAAGAAAAGCAGAAAGAATTTTGGAAAAATATTAATCTTTGTGGTAAAACTGGCTTTATAAAAAGCCAAACAAGCAGAGGCATTTTGACATAATTTTCTTCTGACTTAAACAATCTTAATTTTATCACTTTGCCAATCTGTGTTCCTTTGCATGAAGTATGTGCAGGAGATACTTCTGAATTTGCATTTTCATTAGATTTAGCATTCAGCACCTAATGCCATAAATTTGTTTTTGAAACTCTTTAATTCCCTTGAGTGTTCCAACATATTGAATGCTATTTGCTTTGTATTATGTTGGCAGCAAATCTGCAGTGAAAATGCTGTCAATATATATTCATAGCTAACATTGTTAACTAAAAGCAATATTGTTTTTCTATTGTAAGCTGTCACAAATGTTTGGCACCCTGTTGTGTAAGCCAAAAAAATGTCAAAGAAAGAAAAGAATATTTTTGAAGAAAAGTGCAGTGATAGTGTCAAGTTTTCTGTATTAAAATACATTCCTGGTCGTACAGACCTTTACAATTTATGAAATTGTGTTTTGTAGTAATGTAAAGTTAGAATATTGTGAGAAGATGCAGTCTGCTACAGATATTATAGTACATGAGAGGAGCGCAGTAAATGATACAGCCATTTTACTTTGTGTGCAAGGCAATGCTTATCAGGCTGTGAAATGTATTCTACTAAACCCAAAGATTATTTTATTAATAGATGTGCTACATATATGTGGAAAATGAATGAAAAATATTTTGCATTTTTTCCTGTTTTTGAAGATGAAGTGTATAATTAACAAGAACAAATGCAAAGTTTTGAACATTCTCCTAGGGAGTATCCTTATCTTTGTGTAAGACACGCTGATTTTGTTTATTTAAATTGTGTATTCCTTTTCCCAATCATTCATTCTTTTCTAATGGAACTTACATTTTTTTGTGTCTACATGCTATTATAAGAATGTCTTAGAACAAAGTATTTTAGAGAACTTCTGTGGGGAGAACTGAAAAAACAAAAAATCTGTCTGCCATGCAAATAACCACATTAGCACTAATACATAATAAACACCTGTAAGTTAAAATAAGACAAGTGGCATCTTTTGTGCTACACTTGCAAGTGTGCTAACCCATATAACTTTCAACATCATGTAAATGGAAACTTCCAGATGAGGTACTTGAGGCACAACCAAGTTCCCTGGCCACAGGCTTTTAGTATGGAGTCAGCAGAATTCAGCTGGTGAAAATGGAGAGCACTGAGCAAAACGAGTGTTTCAGCCCCATGCATGGCTCTCACTGAAGTACTAGGGCTTCACAAAGACACAGATTTCCAGCACTCTCCTCTGTCCAAGGTAACATTTTTCTATATTCACCTAGGTGAAAATATTAATCTGTGTATAGTGAGATGCTGGCAGCCCCAGAAATGTTGTCATTCATGATATTTCATGTTCATGATTCAGATATATTCTGTAGAAAACTTGTTTATGTTGAATTTGAGAAACTTTTTTGGTAAACCTTTAATACATTTGGACACTGGTCAATGTAATTTAAAAAAACCCAAACCTTAAATATTCTGATCTACTATTCAAGAACAATCATTGGTAAATTTGTTTGAACACTCTTTTTTCACACAGCAATATATTGGCAACACGTATTAACATGTATTATCTTTTGTGGTACTGGCTCATGTTGTGAATGCATACTGCCTGGTCATGCTACATTGATGCCAATAATAATTCCTTTTTTTATTTGCAGCTGATTTCGCCCCTCTACTTCAAAATAACCTCTGCTTTTCTGCACTGATATTTGGTCTGCTAGGGGAATACAGGTGCCACAAGTGATTTCACAAGGTCCCTGTTATGGACTCGCTATTTTCAAACATTTTCTAAGAAGTGCAAAATAACCCGAGTTTCCATTGACTTTAGTGACATTTCAGTACTATTAGCACCTTGAAAAATTGGCCTTTATATTCCTTGGCACCAATCTCTATAAATTCTCTCATGTGCTTTCAAGTAAGAATGCATAAACCTTCAGAGCTAAGTCTCCCACTACTGTCCAAATTAATTTTTTTCCTGCTTTCCCAATATTCTTTCCTAATTTTCATAAATAAAAAGAAACTAACTAAAATTCAGTTGATGTATTGAATTGCTCTCTGAGTCTTTGACTGGCAGGGATGTTTCTAAGTGTTCTAGGTGAATGTCCAGCACATTCAAGTCTGAGGGAGAACACGTCTCGCCCCTCTATTCATTCTTTTCTAGAGTATTCCAAGAACATGCAGATGATTGAGTCTAATGTGTATCTGGAGAGGCAATATGCTTGGACAATTACATTCACAGGTGAATAATATTTTTTAAACACAATAAAAAACTTGAACAATTTCTTAAATGGCTCACTAGATAGGGATTGCTGTTACAGAACAGGAGACGGTACTGCATCCTGCAGACAATTGACAAAATGGACTAGCAGTTTTCATCCTTAATTTGATTCTTTTTCCTCAGTGGCAGAGAGATGCACGGTCTTTCCAACATTGTTTATCTTATTTTGGCATAACAGATTTAATCATGACTATATCCATTTTCCACAAAGTGTCTTGTGTCTTGAATCATAGAATGTTTAAATCTTTTACAGGTGTGGGATAACTGTGCGGCTCATCCTGCTGGAAAGCTTTGGATTTCTGTGCATTGTGGAAGAATGTACCTTTTCCCAGTTCTCAGAAATGTTTAGAAAGCTCTGTGCCTTTTATCTGGCAGTTAGATTTCTATCACTTCTTGCTATTGTTAGGGTTCTTTTTATTACTTACTTTATTATGTATTGTACAGGGGGACCTGTTTCGCCATTTAACTTTTCTTACTGTTTTTTTGTTAGGCATTAATTTGATGCTGCAGGAGGAATGAAGATGTGCAAACCCAGTTATTAATCATGCTCAAATCTTTTCCACATGTGGCTGTTCAAACACTTATTTTCCTTCTATTACCCTTGTATGAAATAAAATTGTGTCTTTCTTTTTTATGGTTGAGTGTTTTGACTTGATAAAAATGAAGGCTGTTGGTTGCTCTGCTTTGCAGAGGTGATGTCACAGGAAGAGCAGAACACTCCTAACTTTTTCTCTTATCCTGAATTATGCTCATCCCTGGTGAGGAATTTAAGTGGAGGACTTCTCTAAGATGTGTTACCTGCTTTTTCTTCTAGCAGGAGTGACTCAGAATTCTCTTGTGGGTGGCTATTGCAACAACAGTGGAGCACAAAGACAGAGACATTAATAAAGTAAATAGGAAAGACAGTAAATATAGACCAGGCCATCCTCATTTACTGTTAGAAATAAGAGAGGAACAGTATTAAGGTACATAGATGAGACAAACCAGCACTTATCCATGGTGAAATCTATAAAATGTCTTCGATTGCTCAAGGGATCTTTAGATATAGCATTATTTTCTCTATCTTATGGATGACTTGACCACCTTCACTATGAATTTTTCATGATTTTCCTGACCCAGCAGCTCTTGCCTGTGGAGAGAGTAATACAGTATTGATTGGGGTGTTAGGTTTCTGCCTTTTTTGCCATAACAGGATTTTTGTAGCCTAGAAACCTCAATCCCTGATTACTCATTAGAGACTTGAACAACTTTTCTTAGATCTAGAATATAAAAGAAGAATCACTTGGTTACTTTTGTCATAGGTAGCCTTTGTATTGGAATTTCAGCTCATCTTGGTAATGAGTGTTGTTATTAAGCTTTCCTGATTGAATGGGCACTCCCAGGACTTCAGATTTCAAAAAAACTGTCGCCTGTTAACAATTAGTGTGTTTGCAGCAGAATTACACTGGTGAATGTGTTTATTTAGCAGCATACTGCAAACCAGTGGAATAAGTAGAGGTCTGTCCTCCTGCATTCATCCTGGCATTGATGTCTTGGTGACTTATTTTCTGTGCCTCTTGGGCATATTATAAAATTGAAAAGAGGCCATGATGTTGCTATTTCTCATTTAAACTGTTGTGGTTTTTTGTTTTTTTTTTTTTTTTATTTTTTTTAAATAAAAAATCCATATCTTACATCCTCTGAAAACTTACTCTCAGCATTGCCATGGAAACAAGATTTTTAAAAGGGACTTAACTGAAATTTAGCAGCAGTTTTTATTTCTTTGTGATTCATACTTCATAAAAATGCAAATGTCACACTAATACATGTTTTACCTTAATATTTTATACTACCATTTTGTCTTAATTGGTCTAATGTTTTTCTTAATTAAATTTTGAGCTTCTTTGAATGATTTTAAAACTGTGCTGTGGACCTATCAAGCTTTAAATTTTGACTATGTGACACACAATTTAAGACACTGTCATAGAGGAAAATCAATCATTTCAACCTATAGTCACAGGCACAACAAAAGATTTAAAAGATTAAAAAAGCATTTTGTCCTGACTGGAAATTTCTTGCCCTCTATAATCTTCATTTCTAGTGAAATATCACAGCAAATAGCTTTTAATCATTTATGTTCCTTTGTTTTTCACTTTATTGCCTCTAACTGTGAGAAGTTGTTTAGAGGATAAGTTACTACTGGGCTAAATAAAGCTTTTATTCATAGTTCTCTTAAGAGGAGTGTTTTGTTTATGCAAAGCTAAAGTGTGTGCATTGGTTTACATACATACTTGCATCAATATATGTAAATAAACTACATTAGTTTGACATTTTATTTGTGTGTAAACATGCAGCAGTTGATAATGTTAGTTCAAACATGAAAAGGTATCTGGCATTCTCTTCTGAGTGCCTATTTGGTCAGGCCTCACAGAACATACACCATTTTGCCTTTTAAAAATGAAAGTTAGTATCATTAGGACAGGGTTCCTGGTGATCAAGACTGAAATAATAGAATTATGGAATCATTTATGTTGGAAAAGACCTTCAATATCATCAAATCCAACCATTAACCCAGCACTGCCGAGCCCACCACGAAACCATGTCTGTGAGCACCACATCTACACCTCTTTTAAATCCCTCCAGGGATGGTGACTCACCACTTCCCTGAGTAGCCAGTTCCAGGGTTTGACAATCCCTTCAGGGAAGAATTTTCTTTCTAATATCCAATCTGAACCTCCCCTGGTACAATCTGAGCGTTCTATCACTTATTATGGGGGGAAGAAACCAACCCCCTCCTGGCAACAAACTCCTTCCATGGAGCTGTAGACAGTGATAAGGTCTCCCCTGAGCCTCCTTTGCTCCAGGCTGAGCACCCCCACAGTCCCTCAGCTTCGCCTCATCAGACTTTTCCTCCAGACTCTTCCTCAGCTTTATTTCCCTTCCCTGGACTTGCTCCAGCCCCTCAATCTCTGTCTTGTCCTGAGAGGCCCAGAACTGGACACAGCACTCGAGGTGTCACAGTTGTCACCAGTGCCCAGCAGGGGCAGTCACTGCTGGCCACACTATTGCTGGTACAAGCCAGGTGCCACTGGCCTTCCTGGCCACCTGGGCACAGCTGGCCATGTTCAACTGCTGTCACCAGCACCCTCAGGGCTTCTTTCCCTGGGCACTTTCCAGCAATTCTGCCTCCAGCCTGTGGCACTGCCGGGAGTTGTTGGTTTCCAAGTGCAGGATCCAGCACTTCGTCCCACTGAGCCTCGAACAATTGGCCTTATCCCAACAATCCAGCCTCTCCAGATCCCTCTGCAGAGCTTTCCTACCCTCCAGCAGATCAACACTCCTGCCTGACTTGGTGTCAGCTGTGAACTGACTGAGGGTGCACCCAATCCCCTTGTCCAGGTCGTCAGTGAAGAGATGAAACAAAACCATCCCCAGCACTGACCCTTGGGGAAAACCACTTGTGAACTGGGTGTGACTCCATTCATCACCACCCTCTGGGCATTAAACTGGGACAGCCAGTTAAAGCCTGTGTGTTTTTCACCACAGTTCTCTCGTCTGTGAAGCCACTGTGCCTTGTGACTTCAGAAAAGAAAATGGTGTGCACCATATACACTACTGGCCTCACTTAGAAATTGTTATTTCTCACAGCTCAAGCAGTATGGATCATAGATCCTTCAGAGCTGAACTGTAAATGAACTGTATTTCCTCCTTTTATTGCATTTTTATTAATGTTTTCAACAGGTATACCAAGAAGAAGGAGATTCATGGGAAGAGGTCCTTTTCTGTAGGGAAAAAAGTGTAGTCACAGAGAAAATACAGAAACATGGGAAAGCTATAAAACTATTGTTAAATATTTTTACACCCTTATATCCGAAGATTTGCTTTGTACATACTCAAGACTTATAGGCCTATATATTGTCCACACTCTGCAGCACCTTATTCTGATTAAAGGCATCATGGATGCATGTTGAGTGTAGAAAATAGTCTCAAACTGTATTTGAAGCTCAATTGTATGCAAATTTTCACTGAGATTAAGCAATACTAAGTATTTATAATTAAGTTCTGGGTTAGAAGTAAGTTATCTTACCAAACAATTATTGCATGTATTTGACCACACAGTAAAATCAGTAGAAAATTATTTTAGATATATTTGTTCTGCTGAGAGGAAGTGAAAAATAAGTATTTTTATCACTGAAATTGTCAATTATTTAAATACATTAACCTATTCAATAAATGTATCATGATTGCCTATACTAAAAATGCATTTAAAAGCCTAGAAACATGTTGGTCAGGTTCCCAGGGCTGCCCACTCAGGTTTAGCTGAGTGTGTATAAAAGCTTTCTTTTGTAAACATAGCGAGTCCTGCAGCTTGAGCAGTGTGTTTGCCCATTTTTGCATGCTCAACTTCCCTGCAGCCTTCTGAAGAATAATGCTTGACATTCTGGATAGGTGGTACTTAACAGGAGAAAATACAATAATATTGAGGGGCATGCAGACACACACAGGTACTTACAGAAACAGTAGTGGAGAGTCAAACAAATGCATTCAAAAAGTGATTACATCTGACTTTTATACTGAAACAAACAAACACTATTGTTCCACTATGTCTTTCTACACAGACTCTTTTGACAGTGTATTAATAATCCCACCTAATTGACACTATTTATATTATGTGCACTGTACTATTTGCAATCTTTAGTTTTTCCTTTTTAAAGAAACTGTTGTTTCTGCCTCTCTCTGAAGATGAGCAATATCTTTTTCAAGTTAATGAGATTCCTATTTTACTTAAATAAGATGCATATTCACTGTCTTTCTCTTGTTTTAAAATATAATTGCTATGAATCTGTTCAACAGTTTGACTTGGTTTCATCAAATTGAGTGAATTAATTAAAAATTGGTGTTTGCCCATAAAAGAGTGAATGAGCACACTCAGTGCTTGATGTCAGAAATCAGACTGTAAATTAACATAATTATGTTTCACCTTTCTATTTAGTCATTTGTGTGGGCATAAGCATTTAGTTGCTTGCAATGTTATTTCTTAAACAGTTTCATTTACACTTTGTTTTTTTTAAGAAGAGAGGGAGGGTAAAAGAAAAGTTAATGACTAGATAATGATTTCTTTCTGAAAGGCTGAGCACCACTTCTAATATTCAATTTGCAGAACATCAGAGTAGAAAATACTTCTCTGACGGTTTTTTGGTAACTGTGTTTTATTTAGAAAGAAATTCTCACCACAGAAAGTGAGAGATCATTTTGACTCCAGGTGCCAGGTTGTTATTCCTACACACGTTTATGGTATGGTGTCAGCAACATGATATGCAAAGGTGTTCTCCATCTGTATTGTACAATATACTTCTTTAAAGCAACAGACACTGAGGATGGCTACCATTTTGTTTAAAATAATCCATATTATAGAGTCAAAACAGCATGGCTTTTGTCTTTAAATTTACATATCCAACATAATAGTCTTTCTATTTTGACTGCTTACTGAATGGAAAATGAAATGCAGTTCAACCAGCACATTTCTTGTTACAAATTTGCTTTTTGTGGGATTGTTTTTCTTGTCCCTAGAGAATCCCAGCATTATATTCATGATTTGGATAGGCTTATTTACCAGTAAGCAGTTGCTTTGTCTCCATGAAGGATTCCATGACCCAACAGCTCAATCAGACAGGAGAATAATTTGGCATTTGTATACAAGGACTTTGTCTTGCTACTGAATCAAAAAAACCCTGTGATTATTATGTGATTTTTGATATACATTGAATAAAAATATCCTAAATGAAGAGAAGAATGTTATATCAGTTCATCCTATGTTGAAACAAGTTAAGTAGGATGATGACAAAAAAATGTGAAGCTGAAGATTTTGATTTTAAAAGGTTAAAATTGGAGAAAGGAGGGAGTGTAGGACATAATGAGGACTTAGTGGTCAGTGGTTGAATATCCCTCTGCCATCCTGCCTGCTGCATCAAATATACAGAAATAATACAATGTTGGACAGGAAGAGAGTTTCTACTGTAGACAGTTGAATTCTTTGCTATTATAAACCCCTAAATTTGGCCAGCTATCCTTTAAAATGAAGCATTCCTTTGGGAAACCTCTTTGAGATGCTAGTCCTCTGAAAGTTTGACGCTCTCCAATTTCTTAACTAAACACATTTAGTTAAGTACAATACTAATTCTTTCTTTTGGCAACATTATTCTTAAGATCAACTAAGTCTGCCTCCCTACTGTTTCTTCCTGTTACAGCTTATGGAAAACAGTCATATCCATTTCCATCTGAAAGTGATGGATGTGTTTGTAGGAGTACCCACCAGTCACATGAGTTTGCCAGTTCAGGTCTGTGTGCCTGCAGTTACTGGCTCACATAAAATACCAGGTGGAAATTTCCTGTTTCTTTTAGAGCACTGGAATCCAACCTTGAGGTTGAAATAACAGTGCCAGGACTGCACAAAGAATTGTCTGTGCCAAACGTGCTCTTTGATCAATACATTAGTTCTCTGCTTCCATTAATATTAACTGTAATCTCAAATTCATAAGATATAAATAAGAAAGTAATGAGCACAAATCGTGACCTCTTATTTTCCTTGGATAGCCCCTGAGCAGTAAAGCACTGGAAGAAATAAGTCTGTGAGGCTGGTTACCACAGAAGTGTTCTTTCAGGTTTCAGGTTATTACTCAGCAGGAATTTTATCAAAAATGGGAAATCTGTGGAATGTTTTTCTTTCTCATAATGCTGTTTCAATTGTCAACACAGATGCATTTTAAGCATTAACAATTATTTTTAATCTTCTACTAAAATTCCTGAAAGTCTCCCTTTTACACTGTAATGCAATGCAATTCACTGGAAGCATTTTGTTCCTGCAGAAAGGTGACCTCAGTAACTCATAAAAGGTTGAGTGTGGTAATTCTATAATGACTACTAGAATTTTCCATTTACTGGTTAACAGCTTGTCCTGGATTAATAAGTAGAATATAGACAGTTCGACATAAACATAATAGGGGATGCATCCATATTAAATATAAATAATCCAGTGCTTGTTTACCTGCCATGTTAGGCAATGAAAAGTTATTTTTTAATGACATGAGACACAAATCACAAAATATAAGATACCACAGACTTAAAACTGATGTTTCTGTCCACCTTGCAATCATGAAGGCTGTATGACCTCAAGATTTTCAGTTCTAAAAATAATTTAGAGAGTTCGAAAAGATAGTTACCTTGTGAATATCTGTTCTGCTACCCAAGGATACAATTTAATGTTCAATTTGTATGTATGGTGTACTTGGGAAAGGGTGTATCAAAAATATGCTAAAGGGAAAAACCTGACTGCCCAAAATTGTTGGCTAAATTTTACCTGTGTTCTAGTAATAAAGAAAATGTAAAATTTTGGTATCCATGTGGTTGTCATTTACATGACCTCCAAGGCTTTAATAGAAATATAATACCCAAAGATGCAAATTTCAGAGCCAAACATACCTGTAAGAAAATAGATTCGAAACTAGAGAGAAAACTCCAGTTTGTAGAGCAGCAGATCTATAATAATAGAGCTTGATAATAGCATTTGTTAATGTTAATCATAACTTGATAATAACAAGTAATATCTTATACCATGAAATGTTACATATTTCTGGTACCATTCATCCTTTTTCCTGCGAGACTGAAATTCAGCTTCTTAATGATAGTGTTCAGTGATGTACTGATTATTATTTTGCCATATTTTGCCAGGCTTATTTTTTTTTAAGTGATAGAGGTCAGAAATTCCACAATTTGCACTGTAAAGGAAAGTTATTTTAGCTATAGCTTCAGTGGTGAAAAGTAAGTGTTCTGCAATACTGAATTGTACTGAGATGATTTGAAATCTACATTCTTGCTTATTTTAAATAATTCCTTTGATGTAATACCTATTGAATGATTTAGCTCTGAAATAAATTTCTTTTGCAATGTTAATGGTGGGAATTCCCTCCAATTCACAGCATCTTGATAATTTTAGCCCATAGAAATTGGTCAGATCTCATTTTTTTGTGTGAAAATTGTGCGAGTTGCCCTGTAATGGTTACAGACTTTCCATTTGGAAGAAAGGAATTTTTCAGCAATACACAAATAGGTTTTATTGCAGGCTAGCATTTCTTCAGGAAGAAGTTCCTTAGAATTTTGGAACAGGTGAATTTTAAACATAGAGAACTTAATCATGGACCAATGGCACCTGAAACCTTTCACAGGGACACAGGCCTATGTTAGAAAAAAAGCAAATTAACCCTCTTATTGGGGAAATACGTAAATTAATTCCATCCTCTTCAAAAGGCTGACTTTATTTTTCTTAGCTTAATCAGCTGTAAGTGGAAAAATGAAGAACTGTATATTCCTAAAACCATTTGCAGAATCTTTATTTAAATACAGAAGTTTATGCTAGTTGGATATGGCGCTATTAATGGCAGTTAATAAATATACTTTTGAAAATTTCAGTTTTTTTTTTTTTCCTAAGAAATCCCTCCCAAATGTCGGGAAAGTACCAGAAAATATGAAAAAACAGACTCTGTAGATTGAGTAATAAAGTAAGGGTAAGAGAATTACCTTGGTAAGCATCCTGGAAAACCTGATGGAATAATGGGACAAAGTCTAAGGAGACAGTGAGGAAACAGGGACCAGTAGGTAGCAGTGATTTATTCACTTCCTGCTGAACCTGTGTAGCTACCTTTGAGTTCCTGTTAGAATAATTAGCAGCAAAAGCAGCAACACCAATGATAACTAAACAGCAAGAAAATGCAGCAAAGCACTCTACTGGGTGGCTTCCTAATATTAATTATTTCTTCAAATTTTTATATAGGCATAAAGCAATGAATGTAATTTAGTACAGAGAAATTCCAAAGTGAAAATGGAAAAAAAAATTATGATTTCCATTGGGTAAAATGTAAAAGTTAATATAATTTGTGGGATGTAGAATGAAAAATCACTGAATATACACAAACAAAAAATAATTACAACCAAGATGAAACTGCTCATTAAAGAACTGCCAGGTTTGGTGATAAGTCTAATTTTATTTGACAATTTTATAAATGATGTGGGGGAGGAATAGACCTTGAATTACATTCTTAGATTGTACTAAATTGGAAAGTGCTGTATATTAATGAGGACAATAATACTTCAAAGGTACGGGAAGGTTTTAGAAATATGAATATAAGGTAATAACATTATTTCAGTTTGGGTAGAAAATGAGAGTGTAAAAAGAAGAAGCCCTTAAAAGAAAATTAAACCATAAAGAAAATGTTGGCCATATTTTTAAAAACTGAAAATAGAGACTTTAGAAACAAACAGCAAGTGATGCTTTTGCTGAACTAAAGCTATTGGTGATTTAAAAGAGGTTTTATTACTTTTCCGGATTGCATTGCTTTTGAAAGTCTTCTTCCAATGTTAGATAACTCTCGGTGTCTTTCTTGATGCAAATTACAAATACATATATATGTGTGTGTGTGACATTGCATGGAAATTTTTTCTCCAAATTTGAGGGGCTGTTTTTATCTGCAGAAATATATTCCCAGACATGCTACTATCCCAACTTTCATTCTGTAGAGATTTGTACCTTGATTAATTTTACAATGAATAACTCTACTCCTGGTAAATAATACAAAGTTATGAAGTATGTATGTCTTTGTAGGATTTTCTGCAGACTACTGTCTGCAAAAATAGGCTGATAATTTGTCTGCAAATATATTAATGCAGAGTTTTAAGTATTAATGCCTTCATTCATGAACTTTCCCAATCTTTCATTTAGAAAGTTAAAAAAGAGTGGGCAGACTATGGGATGATATTGTAGAATCCTGTAACACCCTAGTAATAAGAAATAAAGCAATTTTTATTATTATATGACCTGATTTATGAAGCTTCTGTTTCAGTGCTATGTTACATAAGTAATAATTTAAGAAATCATTATAAATAAAAAAAAAATGTAAAGAAACTTAGCTAAAGGATTAAATAATACCAAATTCCATACTGCATTTCAATTTTCTCAATTAAAATAGAGTATCACATTCTGCTTTTATTAACAGAACACATATATTATTGGTTTACTTCTTTTATTGTTCTGAACATTTACTTCTCTAAAAACATTCTATTACTAAAATTATTCTCTTATATCTGTTTTTTTTTAAAATTATTATTATATTTTGCTGCTCCTGAGTTCCTATTTGTCACTTCCCAACAGTGTTACATATTTTAACCAACTCAGATATTGCAGTGGTGTTCTGAAGCTGCAAGAATTTTGCTCAGTGATCCTGCAAACGATTAGGGATGTGTGTGGCTCCAGGATGAGAGATTCCTCATTAATGTAATAGCTGCTGCACCAGGTGACCTCAGTCAAGCTCTAACAATGCAGTTTTGGATCCCAGTATTTACTGTCGACATCCTGGTAGACTCCTTGCATTATTTTCCCACCTCATGCCCGTGGAGACTTTTCAGTCTGTTCTCCATGTATCCATCCCTCTGCCTCATGTAAACACAGACGTAGGTCCCTTGTTTCATGAAGGGACACTGTGGAAAAGTGCCTTGTCAGTCTACAATAATTATATTATATTCACTAAACCGTTTCATAGAATGAAATGAATCCATGAATCATAGAATTTTAAGAGTTACAACCTTAAAGATCATCCACTCCCAAGGCCCCTACCATGAGTGAGGACACCTTCCACTAATCCAAAGTGCTCCATCCAACCTGGCTTTGAACACTGGCAGGGATGGGGCATCCACAGCTTCTCTGGGCAACCTGTGCCAGGGCCTCACCACCCTCACTGTAAAGAATTTCCTCCTGATGTCTAACCTAAATTCCCCCTCTTTCAACTTGTACTCATTACTCCTGCTACAGGGCCTGACAAAGAGCTCCTCTCTGGCTTCCCTTTAGTTCCCCTTCAACCACAGCAACCACTGGAGCAATGTGTGACATTCACGTCCCAGGTCTGTCTTTACCTGTGTGTAAAAATCTGATGTCAGTCCCATTTTCTCTTGTTGATTTTGGAGTATTCTAGGTTTCCTTTTATTTTCATTAGAAAGAATGTCAGACCAACAATTCAGCAGTTTCTTCAGTGGAGCGTGGCTTTCATCTGCTTCTTGGTATGTTCAGAAGTAGTTTTGTCATGATTGGATCACACTAATGAAACTTCAATAATAATATGACAATAGGAAACGTGGCCATTGAAGGCAAGGATCAGACTAGATAAATACAGAGGACCATAGGGAACTTCAGCAGCACAACTGAAGTAAGGTATGGCAGTGTGAACTGTAAGATTTAGTGGTTAATCACCTGAAACTGTCATAAAGAGGAATACATTAATTGGAAAACATGAAGTGTGAGAAGTGGTCGAGTAAAGGAGCTGATCAGCTGTGGCTGTGAGGAAGCAATACAATATATTTATGAAAATGCATTGATATAATATATCTTGAATATACATTAAGTGAATGTAACGTTAGTATCACCAATGGTGTCAGTAGGACCTTCAGTCTCCAGTTCATGAAGTGCTAAAAGGAATTTAGAAAAAAAACAGTACAGATAAAGCTCGTTACAATTACTGATAAGTGCACAGCCTATCTTACAAGAAATGACCAATGCTTTCTTTACCTAACATCCATAAATTGTGAAGAAATTGTCCCAGTTGTTGTTTCGGTTGCTTATTATCGTCATTAGTAGAAAATTCCCTATTTCTTGTGTGTAGTTGTTGAGTTTCAGCTTCTAACCATTGGGTATCATTATGGCTTTTTCTGTTAGAGAAAATAGCTGTTTATAACTGTCTGGCATTTTCTACTAAACTTCAGCTGCATCATCCGTTTGGTTTAATAAAAATGAAATTGCTTAAATCTCTTTTTAATTCCTTTTTTCCTTGTTTGATTAGTAGAGGAAGATGGATAACTTGCTGCTCATATTGTGCTGTCAAAATTGCAAAAAAATCCAGTCTCTATGTAAGAATTGTGGCTGTATAGCTACACTTCTGACTTTTGAAAATAGAAATGCATGTTTGATTTCATGCAGTTGGGCATCTTTACTGAGCCCTTAAATTTTGGGCAGAGAGCACACAGTGCCTTTATAACTTCATAAAAAATTATTATGGTCTCAAAGTTTTGGATTGTATTTATATTACATGACCTAAACTTTAAGGGAAGATGTTAAAATATAATTATATTCTTATTTGCATATTAAGCATGTTTACAGATATCTATATTGGTTTTCCCACCAAATGGCACTAAAGTTAACATGGCTTAGTGTATTGGGATTTTAGAATTGCAGGACTATTCATTCCAAAGCAGTTTTGTGTGAATTCTCTTATATTCTAGCTCATGTCAGTAAATCAGTAGATTATTCTTTAATTAGTAATGCCAGAAGGACTGCTGATGGAGATGTTTTTCTCTGAAGGTGCAGATAAACTCAAGATTCTGATCTCTGGTGAACATTAAAGCTTCTGGGACTCTTTTCACAGATAAAAGTATTGACTAAATATATTGACTGGATTGTGTTTTGGTTTTTGTTTCTCATCTCATGGTTTCCTACTGTTAGATAACGTCGGTTGTATTTCATGTGCTGAGCACATACATTAGTAATGGTGCACTACTACAGCTGAAAAGTTAGACTAAAAATACATGTCAGTCAAACAGACTTTTAAATAAAACAGCTTAATTTTGTGAGGCTTAATTAGATTCCTGTGTTTTACATTGCAGAGTTATATCCTACAGCATTTTATCCAGAACAGTGGAAAATGAAATCCCCTTCAAACCATGTTTGGAATACTTTCCTAGTTGTCTGTCCATCTTGTCTGAGTATTTGTCTACAATACTACCATCCAAATTAATTTCACAGGGAAAAGACTTTCCATTTGAAAGTCCCTCTAATTCTGCTCCATCGTGTTATGGAAACCTTACACATACGAAATGTAAAATTATAGAAGCTTTGGTTCTAAAAAAGATGGGGGGAAAAAAGAAAAGACATTCTAATAATGCAACTCTCCAGAAAAACAAGGTTCTCGTTTTGTATTATGTGGTTTAACTCCTAGTACATGTCTGCTTGTAAATACGCAGGAGCTGAGAACTGCATCTTTACCAACAATCAGTGTGTGGAACAAATAAGGAAAGTGCAGAAAATTTACTCATCACAAAAAGTTTTATTTTATGTCTTTAACTTTCTCAGCAACAATTTCTTTTAAAATTTTGGTACACTGGGATGTACCAACATTTCATAGAATGTTCTTAGGTGGTAACAAAACTCATGGAAAATTTCCCATGGAAAATAATCCCACCCAAATGCCAGGTCTTTGCCACCACCAGAGAGACTGATCTCCAGGGTTGCTATACTTAGATTAGTGAGAAAGTTGAAAATTTTTAAATTCACATTAAAAAATTGTGAATTAAGATACTCAATATAAAAATTACTGGCAGAGCAAGAGCTATTTCTCTTTGTTTGTACATACCAGTCGCAGAAATATTAACTGTACAAAGGTAGCTTGGAATATGGGACCAGTCTATGTATTCCAGTCAGCTGGTGTGGTTTCTCTTCAATACAAACAGGCACACCTAGGGAAATAGAGTCTTCCTTTATCACTCCACTAAGTGTGTCCGACACTGAGGCTGAAAACTTTTCCTTTATTTAGCAGAAATAGCAACTCACATGTTCTTTTTAGGCCAGCATCTGTTAGAAGAACCCAAATAATACTGTCATGGTCATAAAGCCAATGCTAGGCTATCTAGCATTCACAGGACAGGAAATTCCATAATTCAGGACTTCAGGAGGGTTTCACCCCCACCCCAGCCCTGATTTTATCCTATTTCCACGGTCATCTGGTTCCAAAGATAACTTTAAGCAAACACCAAAGAAGAAGGTGAGCAATATTTATTGCATATCTATGTCTTTCCCGTGCTGGGCAGGAAGTCTTATGGATACATGGATTAACCTCCTCTCTAAATGTGTAGGTGATGGGGTTTGTGCAGCCTTGGATGACAGAAAACTTTAAATTCTTGAAACTTCCATCCTTTTGCATACAGCAAAATAAAGAGTGGTAGAAACATTTAAAAAACCTCAGCATATCCAGAAAGAAAATGGATCCTTTAGCTGAATATTGAGTTGATTTGGCTGCCTCTTTGAGGAGGGTGGCTCCAAGGGGGCATTCCAACATTACAAAGGACAGCTGAGGGTCATGGCTCAGGAAAGTTGCCTCCCACACTGGACATAGAAAAATGAAGAACGTAAGTGGTTGCACCTTACTTGGTCTTGTATGACACATTAAATGATTTTTTTAATAATCAATGCAAGAAAAGCTTTTTAAACTTTGGGTCATGATTGGAAAGTATCTACAGTTCAGTAAAATGGGCCAACACAATGGGTTACTTCTAAAGATGCTGGCTTTTTCCCCCCAGTCTGGCTGTTGTGACTTCATCAGACAGAATAATGCAGAAATTATTGAGCAGAAACTCTGAACTGAGGACAGGGAGACCCACCCTGAAACCTGACAGAAAAACATAAGCTCAAAATTAGTGACCCTGACAGATGCTTTTCTTACTTTGCTTGAAACATCAAAAAAGACATCTTTAAATTTCTTTTAGTAGTATTTGGCTGACTATGATCAGAAGAATGAAGATCGTTTATACTTTCTATGGCTACTTCGTTAAAGGAACAGAGAAGGAAAAAATATTTCTCCCAATTAACTATTTATAAGATTCCCTGGAAATGACAAACTATTAGCTTTGAATATGGAGGATGTCCATGAGACTTGCCAGGCAGAACTAACATGCCTGTGGGCTTTCTTTTGAGGTCAGACTCTGGAAAGCTGTGCTCCTGGAGGGATTTGTTCATATACATCAGGTACTTTGAGTATTCCCACTGAAGTCAATATAGAGGTGTGCTGGTGCCAGAGGACAACAGGATAAAAAGAGTCTGCACAGATTGCAGAGGTAATTAAATATCTAAACCTGTGATTGAATTCTTATATAAGAACTTAATTCGTGTAAGAAAATAAATTAGGAGGCTGGAACGTAGCATAGTTGTATAGTTCATAGTTGCTTCCTCATACTTCTTTTACCTTTCTAAACATCTTTTGTTCTTCTTTAGCATTTCCTGTTTAAATAATCCTTTTTGTTTGCTCTTTTCTGTTTGCAGTGTAATCCATTTCATTTTCACTTTTCTTCCCTCAAGCACTTGTGAGCTCTCTTCTACCTTTTTCCTCTTTGACCTGGTCTAACAACTGTGTCCTAGCCTATTTCCCAGCTAAGTGAGGCTCAAGGGTATTTGAATTCAATTTGGGGCCATCTCTACTCCGACAACAATGTTGCTCAAGTAATACCATTAGGTCGCTAAGATACTGTATGAGGCAACAGAACATGGCTAATAGATTTTATTTCTTTTCTGGACAAAGTAACTGTGCATCGTTGTAATTGATGTTCAAGGAAAGAACTCTGTTATTTATACATTCCAAGCACTGTGTCATGTTCTGCAAAATACTCATTTGACTGTTCTTTTTCAAAACTAATTCCCCATAAGAGAAGAAGCTTTTTTTTCCCTCCATGATTCATTTAAACTTGACACATCTTGTGAATGCTGAAGCACTAGGGAGGGTATTTTTTACCCATCTCTGTTCTTATCAGAAGTCTTCTCCTTGTCTCTGAAGACGAAAGATTCCCCACAGTAAACTGTAAAAGCGGTGTGATTCTTTTTGTTTAAAAAAGAGAGTTTATGTTAGAATGCTTTTAAAGTTTTTTTATGGTTAGGAGGTAGATAGGTGGGTTAACTTTACCCTTTTCATAAAACAATTCTGAAGTGAGACAGTTGTGTGAAATCAAGTAGATACTGAACTATAAATTCGACAACAAAGCCTGTACAGTTTTAAGACAAGAATATTTTGAAAGTTTTATGGTTGGAGAAGAAACAGTAGATGCTGTATAATCTTGGTTTAGCAGGGCTTTTGTCCCTGCTACTAATAATATTATCATTAACAAATGATATCATTAGCAAAATGTGTGTATAGATGAGATTATGTTATAGCTGATGCAATAATTATTTGAAAGCTTATCCAGAGAGTGGTTTAATGGTTCACAGTCAAAGCTGTGAAGAAACTTATTGCTTGGGACTCTCTGGAATTCTATTCCTCATTACACTTAGATGATGGAATTAAATTTCTATGTGTTGACAACATTCTAGGACAGATTTTTAAGCCAAAAATTGGAATTCAAAATGGTCTTTCCCTTGGAGAGAGGAAAAAGCTCTGGACTGTGTAAGCAGAATCCTAGCCTAGAATGTGTGCGGAGTAATTTTTTAGCTCTTCACAGCATGAGTGAGGACAAACTGCATCCTGTTTTGCATAATTCACTTCCAGGAAACGGTGGGCTGGATGGAGGCAACTGGAAGAAGAGCAAAAATGATGATCAGAAATGTTGTAGGTGATCTGCCATGAAAAATGGAAGCACTTAGGCTTATCTGGAAGGAATATTGAGATAGAGTGTAACAATTTTGAGTATGTGTGGTCTCTGGTGATTTGGGCACTAAGTAGTGAACTTGAACTGTTGTAGCACATTGGAAGTGCTGAAGGAGAATTCAGAGTAGGTATTAAGTAGAGGCATTTTGCTGTAAAGGGAATGAATCCCCAGAGTGGTGTTCCTAGGAAAGTTATGGTGTCTGAAATTAGGTATCTACAACATGGATTAAGCAAACTGTCCAGAGTGCCAAATTATTTTGTATGGCAGTGGGATGAAGGAAATGACATCTCAGGCCATTTGCTTTAGAACTATGTCTATTTCGTTGGTAAATAAAACTTTAATTCACGTTACATTTGTGCTAGCCAGAAAACAGCAGAATCTAGATTTACATCTTGATTACATCCTTTACCTTCTCATTACCTGAGGGAAATTAAATAGTTTGCATTAGAATTGGCTTGCATATAGAAAAATGTAAAATATTCACAATGAAATATGTACAAACAGGATAGTGCAACCATACTTGCATTCAAATTAGCATCCTTTCACATGTTTCTTTTGATAAATGATAATAATAGGGATTAGTTTATAAACTTTAATTCACAGGTGGAAACCTGATTTACCCAAGTAGTTGAATTAAACAACTTGCTTTTGGGATAAGTAATAAGTTCCAGGATTAGGATGGTTTGGAAGGAGTGCTGCTAACTGTGTAAATGATACTTAGCAATGAGTATCAGTTCACACTCAGCTAAGTGTGCCCATCATCAATGTAAGTCTTGTGCAAAGGGATGAGTGTGCTTTACTGGATAAAGGCCAGGATATGCTTCATCCTGCTTGGACTCCATCCTATTTGGTCAAAAGCTTCAATGGTTACTTTCTATGTCTGAAAATCATGATGTATGATCAGCTTTGAGACAATCAAAACATAATTATGTCTTGAAAATAATGGTATTTGCCATGTGAGCCCAAAAGTTGGGAATAACGGAATTGTGTGCTCAGATTCCTTCTTTACCTTCTTTCCAGGGCTACCCAAAACCTTATTGCAGTTTTGCTAATTAGTAAAATAAGACATTAATACATACTGTATTGGGTAAGTACTGCAGACATGCATGTGAAATACTACATGCATCATAGACATTTCTATTATTATTTGTTAAGTTCAATTTTTTTACCTATTATTTATTTTGCACAAGCACCTCCAGTTTGGAACTGTTAGTGCTGCTTCTCTCTGATTAGATTTGAGATAATAACTGTAATGCTGTAAAATACCTAAATTCTGCTGAGGTTTTTAGTAAAATTAACAACTTCATGGAAGCTGGCTGCATTTAACATAAAAGAAACAGAACAGCCTATAAAATCCTTACGACTGTGGGCATCTAAATTAAGGCTGTTGGCAGAAAGATGAAGTTTGAGTACATACATGTATATCTATTGATTTAAATGGGTCTTACTGCCAAGGCATTACAAATGAGACTGTCAGTGTTGCAGCAGAGTAAATCAGCAGTATCAGGCAGAGCAAGGAGACTGGGACAAAATTATTAATGGATAAATTTCTCAGAGCTAATTTAACTCAGTTTTCTTTCAATGTTAAATAAGGAAAAAGTGCAACCTAAAATTGTGAGTAAACATGATATATTACTTTTTCACTGTCACTAAAAATGAATCAAATTTGGGGAAGGGTTTTCTTGGGTAAATATGTTACTATTACATAGATTTTTTAAAAAATTGTCTTCTAGGGGGTCTCTTTGCCAAAAGTATGAGTTTTATTTAAAGTATTCTATAAGAAATGTGTTTGTCCACCTCAGAGTGACATCTGTGTCTTTACCTTCAGTTTCTTATGCCTATTTCCTTTTCTTTCTCTCTGTTTGCAGGACTCATCTTCAATGAGTCCTTCTAGATTCAAACCCCTCTTTCCCTTTCTTTCTTTCTTTCTCTTTGATTTTAGATCATTTTAGTTCTCTCTCTCCTTTGCTATTTCCCCACTGCTCCAGGTTACATATATATATTTTAAGTGGCAGTGGCATAAAATCTAATTGCTTTCTATTTAAGGGAAAAAGGAAAAAAGAAAAAAGAGAAAAATTCTGAAACAAATCTACTAGCCTTGAAATAATATTCAGAAAAATGCAGCTATTATGTTTTTAACCATACAATAATACACACACTTTCATTATGCTAAATTCTCAGGGCTGTGCTTGAACTATTTTTGTGAACTGGGTTTTTATCTTTAGATTTTTTTTTCCTTTAAAAATGGGATTTTGCTCTCAGTTGATGAGATTGGAAGTATTAAACTACAATTGTCCTTGATTCCTTTTGCTGCTTCTTCATAGTCCAAATTGCCCTTCATGCAGAGCTGAGCTTGTAATATGTAGTCTAGATGCTGAGTAAATGCTTTCCCTGACTGTCCCTGGCTTACTCACTCAGCCACTCTGAGTCACCTTCAAAACATCAAGATTATGTGTGTATACACTGCAATAAATAACCACCTGCACTGAGGTAATGCAAATTGAATTTGTTGAAATATGGCCTATTATATTAAAATTTATGTTTCTATTATAATTTTTATTGTATGAAACAAATTTATGTAAAATTACTGAGAAGTAAGAACTGTATCCATATATAGGAAGGCTTATCTTTTCATGGGAACTATTTAATAGTAGATTCTTACCCTACCCATATCTTCTACTGCATTCTCTTAAAATCACAGAGTTGGATTTTGTCATTCTTAAAACAGGTCAAGCAACTTAGTCACGATGTACTCTTTGTAGATATCCTGAACAGAGATTAATTAGAGAGTTGGTTTCTTTTTATACTTTAACCAGTTCTTAAATATTGCTGACAGATAGAAAATACACCTAAAACATAGTGATTCAAGGGATTTCAAGACCAAATCCAGCAGTAGGGTCATTCTAGTTTGGAATCTGTAGGAATGGTCACACGGTGAGAGTGAGGGTGAGATGTGGTGAGAACAGAAGGATTTTTTAATACACGGTTCTGAAGCTGACACAACTCTGCTGCTTTTACTGGGCTGAAACAAGTTAATGACCTGTATAACAAACAGTTATTTTCCCAAATGTAAAAAATAAACATTAAAGAAGAAAATTTGAAATCAATTGATAAGTATGCAGGCACTAAATTAGCCTTATTTCATGCTAATTCAGCTTTATTGAATTCATATCACCATCCATAAAAGCTGCCTCTCCTGTTCAAAGTAATACCCAGTATATCTCAATTAGCAATGTGTTAACCTTTCATCCAAGCTGGCTAGCAGAGTGAAACTAAATAGATTAACCATCAAAAAAAGGAAATAAAAATCTAAGAACAAAAAGAGAAGTTAAAAATACTTCTATTTTTGATGGTAACTTAAAAAATGCCAGCAGAATGGACAAAATAACATTAAACCATGAGTATTCCTAAGTTTGATAGAATATATATTTCTTTTTTAAAGGCTAAAACTAGTCATGAGTATTGGAAGAATTTAAAATATGTGTGGAATAACAATAGGCCATACCTGTTGCTAACCACTGAAAGGAATCAGAACCTATGACCTCAGCCTTCATTCCTAGAGCTGTGGCAATGTTTTTAGGGATAGATAAAATTCAAATTCGAATCACATTTGATTAATTTATAAAAGACATCCTTCAGGTAACATAATTTATAAAAGCGAGGGCTAAAGATCATGGTCACTTACATTTTTGGTCTTTTAGTTGCAAAATTTAATCTTTTGGGATGGGACACTAACTCTCTGTATTGAACACTTTTTTTTGTTTTCTTCTGTATTTTGTGAGTTTATCAGTTCAATACGGAGACATTCTTCTCAATTAATTGATCGTGACTTGATTCAAATATAAGAAACTATTTGGCATTATTTTTTTTAATCACATGTAAAAGCACAACAAGAAAAACAATCCTTGAGGTTTGAACAACATATGCAACAGATGCTTATTGTAGTGTATTTAAGCCTGAATTTCTTTTTAAATGTAGCCTAATAGCTACACTGAGTATTGTAGAAGTTTATGGACTAAAAATACACTATAAATCCTCCAGGGTGGGTGACGATTTAGAGTTATTGTCTCTATTGGTACCTTCATTCTTGAATCCCAAATTTTGTTTCAGGCTTTTTCTGCTGCAGTCTGAATATGACATTAACATTTTTTTTCTCCTTTACTCACTAATAGAAATTGTGACTATCATGAATGGAGGGACCATATGCTGCTTTGAAAAGGCAGCAGGGACCATGGAGGCAGTTTATAAATGATCTGAGTAAGAAATGAACAGAGACCAATTAAGCTAGTTAGGAGGCTGAAGGTTTTGGAGAGCGAGGATACTAAATTTGGTTCCCTTCAAAAATGATAAGAAGATAGAATTAAAAATTAGTGCAATTATTTTCTGTCTTTTTGCCTAATAATTCCTTTGTCACTTGCCACAACTTAGCATGGTTTCTTTTCTCTTTTTAATGTGGGACAAGGATTTTAACACTGGAAGTTGTTGCATGTGAGCGAGATTACCAGGATGGGACTAGGGGCCACTCACAATATGGCTTTTGTCACTGGGGAAAGTCTGTGCACTAAATAATGCATGCACAATTACCACATTAATCAGGCTGGTCAAAACAGGTGATCCAGTGAATATCTTTGTGCCCACTGCCATTTAATGCTATTCACCCATGTATCCATTATAACTATTCATTTAACACCACAGGTGTGCTCAGTGCTTTGCAGATAACATGGAGATGAAGGTTCCTTTCTTACAGAACTTAAATTCAAAGTATCCAGAATATAGATTGGATGGTAATAAAATGCAAGAAAATCTGTGGGGTTTTGTTTTTTTTTTTTTTAACCACACTTTAGTTAATTTTTTGATCTTTATTTAGCTTGGGAGAGATATTTTGGGAATATGTTTTAAGCTTTTTTTTGAGTCTCTGGAAGGTATCCAATTAGTGAGAAAAGAGGACATAGCCAAGGAAGGGTTTCCAGACGTAAAGGGTGGAATGAAAAACTGCCACAGAAGAGAGCAAAGGGACAATTTGAATACCAAAAGCCTGCAGATGAAGTCACAAATGGCTTATTATAGTTACATTTCTTTTGTAAATGGCAAAAAGAAATAGTAAATTCAGTATTAATTATATATAGAGACAAGAATGGGAAAGATATAGTGCTGACTTAAATGCAAAGGGGAAAATCATATTTACACTTGGGAAGACATTTATTTTTAAATAAGGAAAACTTCAGGAAAGAAGGAAAAAAAAGAAAGATTCTCCCAGGGAACATCTAAATCCTGTTACAAAATCTCAGAGGCTGACATATAGCAAATATGTTAAAAAAGAAGGAAAAGTTTTTATTCCACAGAAAACTGCCTCAACTTTCACACTGCAATGCACGAAGGCGTGTGAATTTGGGTCGTTATTTAGTTTACTGCTTTGTGGTTACAGGCATGAAAATAATCCATTCTTCTCTTTTCCTGTCTTGTGAAACTGTTTTTCCCCCTTGGCAGAGATGATGAAGCAATGTGACCAAACTGCTGTGTATGGCTGCAGTGACTGGGGCTGACCAACACTTTCATGGTTTCCTTGTGCTTTCCCACGTGTCTGCCTTGATCTTAATGGTCAAAACTCCTTCAACTATTTCGTCCCTCTGATTTTGGGCACCATCTGGGAAAAAAAAGCCAGCACCTGATCAAAGCCTGAAACCCCCAAACGTGAGGGTAATACCAGGAGTACACAACAGTAGCAAAATAATGTGAAGAATGTAGATTTCTGCTTTGCCTGAATAAGTGAGACAACATAACATGGTGTATCTGAAGTGTACTGCATATCTGAGTATCTCAAAACACTTCACGGATTATAGTGATTCATTGTAATTGCATCATGATATTGCCATTATGTTGCAGTCATGTTATCATTTCCGTAATAAACATTTATCTTAGGAATGCTTGTGTGCACCACATAATTAGTTCTGGAATAAAGAGTGCTAAACATGAGGTGTGATTCATTAGGAGAATGATAGAATTTGATTTTTAAATTCTAACAATTTATTTTAGCTGTTACTTGTTGAAAGTGAAAACAAACTGAAGTTTTGTTAATTGCAAAACTGATACAAAACAAGCTTAATTAATGATTGAAAGCTAATACGTATTTAAATATTAGCACAATTAGTTATTGTTGAGTTTTTCATTTCATGTCACTGTAAAATTTAATTACCAGGTCTTCTCTATTTATGATTTCAAGTAGAACAGTTTGATCTAGAATCTTAAAAAAGGGAACCCTTTATTCATCAAAATATAACCAAGGATAACAATTTCACCCAATAAATTCTTGCCTGAATCTGACCGTATCACTCCAAAAGAAGTTTTGCTATTAAGTATTAACAAAAATAATTAAAAAAAAAAATCTATTCTTCTATTGAGATGCCAGCCATACAAAAGGAGGCAGAACATCTTCGTTAAAAAAAAAATCACTTTAGCTTAAAAGCAAAATATACTCTGTTGCAAGCTAATCACTTAATTATTCTATTCTGCACAACTTTTGCCTTCTGAGGTTTGTCTGCATAAGCCAGTGATCTAACTCTAACTTAATTAGCTTGGTTAGTAGAAGAACTATGGTCATATTAGCTCCAAATGTGTTTATACAGCTCTGAGTTATGTGTGAGAAAAGTACCCAGAGCTTCTGAGACTTGTTCACTTCTTGTAAGTATGATATATAAACCCAAACCAAACAAGCAAACAAAATCCACAAATCCCTATGAGAAGTAAATGAAAACTGTTTGGCTTTCTTTGCCCCCAGCCCCTGAGAACTTCAGAAAAGACCATATAATGTGATCCTTCTGATGTAGTACAAGCACATAGTTTAAAAACTCTTATTTTCAGACTAAAGAATTAGTAATTCTCAAACATTTATCCTAAAAAAAGAAGAATAGTAGAATCCACTTTCAGTGCTAAATTTCCAGGTTTACCATGTCAACCTTCAATTGCCCCTGAGGTGTTAGTAGTATCCTAACAGTGGATAGAGAGAGCTGCATGTGTAAAAACAGGAATTCACTAGAAATAGGCTGTAGGTGGCCCATAATATCTGCAGAACCATAGCCAGACTTCAAACATGATAAGGGACAGGCCTACATCACTGAGCAAAAAGTAATAATTTTGGGAGGAGCTTCTGGAATTCACAGTCTTGGAAACTCACTACCAGGACAGTGATTCCTACTTTCCCAGCACTGAGAAAGTGTGCTCTTGCTGTTCTCTGTGGCAGGTAAAAGGTGGATTTGTGTCTCTTCAGGCTTGAGTCAACAGGGATCTCAGACACCTCCTTTCTGGTTGAATGTTTGGCAGGTATTATATGAAAAATTGTTGACGTTACCTCCTTAATGTTTATTTACAGTTCAAAATTAAGGCCCCTGTGACAAAGGCCTGATGCTCCCTCTGAATCCTGTGAAGATTTTAGGTTCAGTTCCATCTGGTTTCTGATCCCACAGTATTTGGAATAGGTTATCCAAATGCTTGGGTAAAACAGTCCTGGGATTTTATACCTTGAGAATGTTCAGGTACCTACAGAACTTTTCAGCCAAAGAGGAGAGTTTACCAAGTTTCAGCAGCTTGTATTTCCTCTGACTTGAATTTTGAATTTAAACTTAGTCACCAAAGTCTGCCTAACTGCTTTGTCTATGTTTCTGGGAATATGAACCTAAACCACTTTTGTTATAAACTAGCTTAAATGAGCAGATGCTTTTACAGAAGTATGTTGGTGATTCCCCAAAAAGTCAAAAACTTTATAAAATAACACAGTGTATCCAGTTCATTTTTGAAGCTTAAGTCTACTTATTTAAACCCAAATTCTTTTCAGACATATACCCAGGACAAGGAACACCCCCAGGATTACCTCAATACTATTGATAGAATACTTCCCCTAAAATAAAAAAGGAAGTAAAATCTTTAGAATTTCTTAATGTTTCAGACCAACTAAATAATTTCATATTAATCCAGTAGAACAACTTGTTCTTAACTCACACTCCAACTTCTTCTTTGGAAAGCTGAAAGTGTTAGATGTGTCATTTTTGTGATCTCAGGTGTTTGAGATCGGTGCAGCTGAGTGTAGACTGAACAAATTAATTGACATGCCTTTTTCCCAAGCAGCCTTTGGCAGTCTATTTTGAATAGTGTGAAAATTGAAGTATATTTTACTCTTTGGTTACCTGTGTAGTGTCCTATTTGGTATATATTTACTGAGCTGCCTGAATTTCATATCAGCCTACGATTGCTCACTAAGTATAATTACATAATGTTTTCCATCAATAAGAATATTTCAGAGCAAGGAGAGAAGCAAATATTAATATATATATCTTGTATCATATTATGCTATTTTTTTTATAATTATCTAAATTTTTTCATTATGTAATTTTTTCCCTAGAATATTATTTTTTCAAGTTAAAAAGTTATGCAGAACAAAATATTTTTTTAAAGATAATTTGTTAAGAAAAGAAAATTTAAGGTTAAACCCTAAGTTCAAGGTAAGGTTATTTTGAAGAAGATGTACACTTGTTGTTAATGGGTATTGTGTGGTTGGATTGTGTACAAATGATGAAATCCCAAGAGAGTTAATTAGACAGAAGATAGGCATGGTACAAGCACAGTATCTAGCATGAGAGAGTCTAAGAAATGTTTCTATAAAGGTGTTACAGTTATACATTATAAAAGATTCCTTCAACTCTGAATTGCTATGTAAATGTACTAATGTACACACTAATATGTAGTGTATATGCTCATATATATGCTAATTGCTGGTATATATAGTAAGGAAATATATATATGTCGCATTTAGATTAGTTTGCACTCGGGAGAAGATTTCTGTAGATGGTGAATCACAACTGAGCTTCATTCCCCTTCTGCCTGATCAAAATATAACTCCTGTAACGAGCACATTTCTCAGTATGCACAGGAAAAATGATAGCTTGTGTTTATGAAGACTTTTAAGGACAGAAAGGATCTATGGGGAATGCAAGGAAATGACCTAGTTATTTTCAACACCTACAAAAGGCATCAAATAATGGCCAGGTTTTTGCAAAGAATGTTCTTTTCAAAATTAACACCTATTGGCAATAACATTTTTCTACAGTGCTTTTAGTTATTGTAGGTTTTGTCTGTAGGTTTTAAAAGTAGTCCAAATTGAGTATTCTGTGCCTTTATAGGAAAAATAACTATCAGGTCTTTACCAGTTATTATAGGTTAGTCACATTATAACTGAATAAACATTAAAAATCTGATCAGAAAGTGACCCATCCAAATATTTTTGTCTGAGCTTAAGTTTACAAGTTTAACTTGTATTCAAGTTAAAACTCTACACACTTTCCTGAAAAGATTAGATCATATATTCGTCAAAGTGATAAATGGCTGTTTACTATAGGTACCAGCAGGCTTTATTTCTTAGAGTATTTTTTAGCATAAAATGACACATGGTCATAATGCCAACTATCTACTTTGTTCAAAGCTTTTCAATGTTATTTGCTCTAAATAAATCACTAAAGCATTTAAACGGAAATTACTAGAGGCTACTAGTTTATTTTCATGATTATAAAAGGAGTCTTACACTTAAGGCTAAACTTTAATTACTATGTAGGTGCTTAAGTACCATAGGAAACTTGAGTTTAGTTCGAAATTATTTTACACTTGTTCCAGGCATAGCTGTTTGTAATTAATCTACTGATTTGAGGTCTTGGGCCTTTATATGATAATTCAGATTGTTTCAGCATATTTTGCTACAGAACATAATTGCTACAATTCCAAAGTCTTTTCAATTAATTAAAAATTATTTTGTTGTTAATGGAAATGATACCTTAGTCCCAGTCTCCAATCCCTGACAGAGAAAAACATTCCCCAAAGCATCTGCACTTACTTCAGCTGTGCCTCATGCACTTTGAAAACAGAGGGACAGACTGTGTATCTTGTCCAGATGAGTATTCCCATTTCCTGTGGTACATGTAAATTACCTTTTCTATATCCTTCTTCTCTTACTAACATAGTATCTGCTTTTCTGGAAATGGGAGAAAATAAGAGACAAAGATATGAGAACTCTCTCTTGCATCAACCAAAATAACTAGATTTGATACAAAGGAATTAAAATGCCACAATTCCTATGGAACAATGTTTTATTTTGATTTATTCAAGTCTAGAGACATGTGGAAACTGTGATAAAAGATATCTGAATCATCTAGTTGGCAGAGAATAAGATATAATCATCAACAACTAATATGTCTTTCTCAAAACCTGATTGGATAGTCCAGGGTCAGAATTATACTTAGGCCCAACAAATTTCATTATAAAAGATAATAAAATAATGAAATTAATAGAAAGTGTTTTCGGACTTTATGTCAGACTAGTAAATCTTTTGGCATGTTTGAAAAACAATATTAATATAAATTTTATAAAGCAGCAGCAGTTATTATTACTTATTGTACCACAGCATTCACACAGGTGATGATCAAATAAAGCTTGGTAGGTTTGAAGTTTGAAACCAAGTGTTACTTCTGTGAATTTCCGTGGGGGTTTTTTTTGTGTGTTTTTGCCTTTTTTTTTGTTTGTTTGTTTGGAGGTTTTTTTGTTAAGAAGAAAATATCCTTGTGTTCTTTAGAATTGGTGTCTGAATCTGAATAGTTTTACCTCCAAGAAAATTTTTACTGAGATGTGAGTTACTCATGGCTTCTAGAACTCAAATCATTGAATACAGAACTTACATAATCTTTTTTAGTTTATTTGTCTGAATGACTCCAGCAAAGAACAGCTTTCTTCAGTGACAGGAAGTTTTTGAGCTTTTAGACCTACAGTGTTTGACATCATTACCATGATTTGAATGAAAACATAAAACATAGGAAGATCACAGTGGTAAAGAACTGAGCAGGTAATAAATAATGGAAGAGAGAGGTGTTCATGTCCATGTAGATGAAAAAATTTTGGCACAGGAAAAAGGACCTTGAAAAACCCAAGGCTGAATCAAGTTGCTTTTTGAATTGAATATATAAGGTCAAGAAAATATAAGGTCTGGCTAAATTAGAAATACTCTAGAGAAGAACCACGAGAATGAGTAAAATATTAGAAAACAAAACTTTGATAATGGAATTTTCAGTTCAGTAAATAAAAGTATAAGTAGAATGACTGGAAGTTATAGCTGAGACTATTTACAAGTGTTAGGTTAATTAGAGTTGGAATGATTTACCATGGACTGGTTTATTCTACATCAGTGGCAACTGATGGATGTTTTCACCCTAAAATATATACTTTAATTCAGAAGAGAATTAGTTCATGCCTTTATTACAAAAAGGTTAGATTAGATCATCACCATGATCCCCTCAGGCCTTTAAATCAATAAATTTGTGAAATTCTCAAGATGCTTTGGTTGCTCTATTGCACTGAGCCCCTGCTGTTGGCCACTGCATCTAAATGTGTTTCAGTTTGGCCACACTAATGTGAATCTGTTGAAACATATATCTAGAGCTTATCTCTATTATAAACTCTGGATTGAATTATTTTTCTTCCAGTAAAAGACACGGAAATGCTTATTTCAGGAAAAAGTCCCCACAGATAGAAATACTATTACTCATTGTCAAGGTGAAGTGATCATGCTGGAAATTCTGAGAAGTCATTCACCAAATGCACAGTTCACAAACTGTGTGCCTGCCTGAGATGCGATACCTGTAGGAACAGAAAATCTATCCTAGGCAAATGCCAAAAATAAAAACGTGTCCTTGTATGAATAGAATGGAAATGAAGCTTTCAGGACTATAAGCTCTCAAACTTGAGAATAAAGTAATATTTAATCAGTAGTAAGAAGGCTGTTAGGTTCCTTCTCTTCAGTATTCCTCTCTAGCTTCTTCCACAGGAATGTTTAATATATTTTGCCTAAAATTTTCCAAACATGTTAATTTTTTTAGAGTTATAGACAACTCTGTAACAACTGCTGGTTGAAGGAGGGCCATTAGAACTCAGTGATTAACAGCACTGCTACCTATCCCATCTGTGCATTGATGTATTCGACAAACTTCATTCTCATTCTTGACAAAATGCTGAAACTATGCAGAAGAAAAAAGTTTTGTTTGAATTCATGATTTTTATTAGTTCAGTAATATTGATAATAATAAAAATTTCTTTAGCTAAGGGCTGCTCCAGTGTGATACTGAGTATCTGATAATGGTGGTTTGTTATTGACACTTGCATTCAGAAACACAGTATTATACCTCTTAAATTTGCAGTTCTTTGAAGAGCAGTGCTGATGTAGGAGATTCCTTAGTCTTTGTTGCCAGTCAGCCAAGGAATAAATCAGCCTCCTTTGCACAGGACTGGAATGCTCATTTCTGAAGTCTGTTCAGCTCTTTTACCTGAGTTACGCTTTGCATTTTTTTTACTCAGCAGAGACTGAAGTGTTGGAGAGTAGTTTTCCATGAAAGGAAACAAAGTCCATCTTACATGGATCTTTTTAGTTGAATGTTCATTTATATACCTTCTTGCACACAAACACTTTTATTATATTTAAAAACATTTAGAGAACTTCCTATTACATTTAACATTGTAGGGGTTATGCATTATCACTATGAAGATGAAGAAATTTAAACAGTTGATTTTGGATTCTTTTGTGCCCTGATTTGTGACTTAATTTGAACCTGTGTGGGAAAGTTGACATGAAAATGCATCAGTCCAGACATAAATTCACTCATCAGCATTTTACCATAATGATTGACAATAACAGACAAGACTAATGATAGTTTACTTGCCCATCAAAAGAATTTCTCACCCCAGGCAGTGGGCAATTAGGGCTTTGTGAGGCTGATTTAAGGTCAGTTATTGTGAATTCTTTCACTTTTTAATGTTCTATGATATTCTTTGACTTATTTTCAAACAACCAATATTTGCAAGAATTGCTGCATTTGAAAATTGCTTTTCTCTGTAGTTGTTTTTGTCTTTTGAATGGAAGCTATTGACTTCTATATTAACGTCCTACTGAAAACATTAAGAATATTTTTCAAGACTGTTCAAGTTGCTAGGAAAATATCCATGGAAAATGGATCATTTCTTCTTTTTAACACTCCCCTGAACATAACATTTTTGAAAAACTCTATTTTTATTTTGTTAGTCATTTGATACAACAGGGTCTGGTGAAGAGAAAACTGTAGAAATTTATGGCTGATATAGCTGATCTCTTGGTAATGGCTGCAATATAAAAGTATTACTACTGTATAAGCACAAAGTCACATTCTGAAAATTTGGACCTGGGTTTATTGCCACGTGATGAAATTGTGATTCATCACAGGCTCACTGGCATGAAAATGATCAAAATGTTTTCATGCCTCCTTTCTGCAAAGATTTAATTTTCAAACAGTTTTATTTCATAACTAGTGTGAAATATCCATAGTAGTGGTTGGTGGTGGCTGGGCTAAAAATACCAGTTCTGACTGGGGAAATGCACCAGACAAAGTTGCTTAGATCTTCTGATTAATGTCCTCGTTAATCCTAAAACTCATCTCACTTAAATGTCACAGTCCAAAGTTTAGATCTCCAGTCCAGATTAGATGTCTAACCACCCTCTGTACTTCTCACCCCACTCAAGTTGCTCTGAAAGACTTTTCATCCCATTTTCAAACAGTTTCTGAGAGGGAGTGGGGTGATGGATGGCTCTGTAGGAGTGCCTGCCTCTTTCCATTCCTCCAGTCCTGGGCTTTTGTTCAGCCTGTGTCCAAGCCTTGCCAGTTCCTCCCATGACTTCTGTCACAGATGTTATTTCCTCTCTCTGCATGCTCCTAAAACTCTTATCCACACCCTTTCCAGCTGAATTTGGGTATCTGGGAGATGAAGGCTGAATTTCAGAACGCACACTGTTGTGTGCACCCATGTTACATGGGTTCATTTGACCAGGAGCCACATTAAACCAAATTCTAGTGGACCCACTCCTCCATGGAGATTCCCATATCCTATGCCCACGTCAGTGCTCTGCTTTCTCTTCTGTCACTGGTTTGTGTTTAATCCCAGTGAGGAGTTAAACTCCTCTTCCCTGAGCCACTTTCGCAATAGGCTGCCCACATCTTAGCCAATAAGAGAAAGCTTTTATTTATAAGCCTGGTGCCAGCGTCTGAACAACTTGGAAGGACTAAAATATCTCCTCAAACCCTCAGATACAAATCGTGCAACAATAAAAAATTCCCCAAAGTATGAAGTTAGTCATTTTGCTATTAAGCGCTATATATGTAAAGGACAGAACACTGACTTTCTGGAAGGACTAACATCTTCTTGACAGATACAATTGGCTGAGTTTGTCTATTCCCTACCTTAATGGATGACACCTGTAAAAAAAGTAAATCTATTTTTAATGGGATAGTCCCTAAATGACCCAATTTCAGGAAGAGTGCACTTTCATGAATATTTATTTAATATGAAAACACTAAAGTAAACAAGAAACTACATGCTATAAATAAAAAGAGCCCAGAGGGTCAAACAGTGATAGACTGCATGATATGAAAGCTAATTTTGTATTGCTTTATGCACTATGTTAGCAAAACAGATCCCAGTGTGTGGCTGCTGCTCACGATGGCAGTCAAGAGGTCTTTGTTACCTTTGCACAGGCAGCTTCTGTGCACTGAGGAGGGCTTGAAGCAGATACCGTGTTTTAAACATATATTCTTGTATGTTTTCTGTAAAAAAACCCCTCCAATTTCCTTCTGTCCTTCCTTAAAATTCTGAGCATTCATTGTCAGCATGGGTTGCCATTCTGATTTCGAATGTGTTTGTAGGGAGGTGCTTTTGAGAGGGCATGCAGAGACAAGTCCCTGGTTATCCTCCAGATCCTTGTTAGTCAATTTAATTCCATCTAGGTCTTCCTGTTTAGTGCAGGCTTTTTATTCTGTGGCAAAACAATAGCTGGTGTTCCATAGCATGTCCTTAGGAGGTGAAACTAATGGCACTGGACAGCATTCAGGGATGGGCAATTGTTATGTTCCACACACTTATAAATGTATTTACAAAATAATTGGCAGAGTGTATCTAGTCTTATTCAACTCTCGCCCCCATCAAATGAGTTATGTAGGCCCACCGTGTCATGTTTATGTTTTCTTAGGCTGGACAGTTTTGTGTGCATTTTATTTCTAAATATATTGTATCATGAGGGTCTGAAGGTGAAAAGGACCTCAAAGTAGGCCACTGAGTGCTGTCATCATGTGCACCCGAAGTGGATGTCTCCTCTGTGTGTGCTGTGCTTACCCCAGATAGGAAGTGATCTGGGTAATGAGAAGAGCAGCACTGGAGCAGAGTGAAAAATCCCACTTGGATATTGATACAGTTTTCAAATGCCAGTTCAGAATCATTTAAAATAACAATTATTTTGTTCATTCTTATCATAAACATGTGTTGTAGCCAGAAAGCCAACATATCTAACCTCTTTATCTTGGCTTGAATGACAAGCCACTATATTTGAGCGATTCCTTAGAATGTTGTAATTTTTAATGTAAATTTAACTCTCTTTTGTATATCTAAGTGCCAATATACCTCATACATGACCAATGTTTAATGTAAAGCTTTATTCATTCAATCACATGTAGTTAATATTTCTCTGTGTTTTCTTAATAAGAATAATATACCTTCATTAATGGAATACTCAGCATTTGAGGCTGAGCAACATATGCTATGTTTTGTTTTTTGTTTTTTTTTTTTTTTTTTAAGAAACACCAAATCATCACTCTTTTGGATTTAAAAAATACCAGTTTGAATGACAACATTTATAGGAAGTGTGTGAGAACTGCTTTCCTACACAGAGACAAGCTATAGCCAAGCCATCTGGTTCCAGTGAGACAGTAACTTGTGAACCCACTAAATTCTTGTAGGCTCTCTGTAGCCGACTGTCCTGTGAGACTTTCCTTGCAGTAAACAAGATATTGCCAATTAGGGTATCACTGGTAACCAACTGTGTGCAAGTTAAAGATCTCCACAGTATTTGTGGGAAGCCACTCTCCACAGGGGCTGGCTGGAGCCACTCGTGGGAGACTGGTTCTGTCCTTGCTGAGGAACAATTCCTAGTCCAAGTTATTTTAGTAACCACATAAAGCAGCAACTCTTGTCATTTTTTGTCTTACCTTGAGGATGGAGAATGTTTTACGTGCTGTTCTCCACATTTTTAAAATTGCAGGAGGTGCAGGAAGAAGACACATTTTAAGAGCTGGAGAAAATGCTTTATAGTGGGAGATTTAAATAGCTCAATCTGTTTATCTTATCAAAAGAAGATTGATAGGTAACATGATTACAGTGTGCAAGTAAATTCACAGGAAGAAAATATGGGGTATTAAAAAGCTTTTTTTATTCAAGCACAGAACCTTGGTAGAAACTAATGCTGGAATCTTAAACCAGATAAAACAAGTTGGAGAGAGGTGCAAATCCTTACTGGTCAGAATCATTATCTGCTGGAGCAAACTCTGAAACTGAGGCTCCATGTCCTGTGGTACCTTTGTAAAGAGACTCTATGCCCTGGCTAAAACCATCTCATTGTGCTAAACAAGAGGGTGAGTGGCACATTTAATGACCTATGAGCTGCAGGAAGCCATCCTAAACATTTAGTGAATATGTTGTCCTTACCCTTTATTAAAACTATGAAATGCCAAAATTCTCTTCTGTTGGAGACATATTGAGCCCAAATGCTGAGTTTGTAAAAAACACTTATGCACATGCTGAACCTTAATGGATTCCAAGATGCTCAAAACACAAAAAAAAAAAAAAAGAAAAAAAAAGGAAAAAAAAAAAGAAAAGAAAAGAAAAGAAAAGAAAAGAAAAGAAAAGAAAAGAAAAGGAATTAGGGAATTTATTATTTGCCAAGACTTTAAATATAATTTTTGCATGACATTTTACAGCTAGGATTCTCGTGCTGAGGTTCACTGCTACTCTGTTCACCTCTTTTAGCTGGGCATTTGCAGAGAGTCTTGTTTCTTTGTTTTCCCCTAGCAACATGCATTAAAAGAAAAGACAAAATACTCTTTGACTTCACTGAAGTCAAAGGCAAAACTCCAACAAGCTGTGACAGGCCACACAGGGCTAAGATGTCACCTTAATATTTAGCTAATACTCCTGTCTTGATATGCACAATGCTTGTACTTCTCACAAAGATTTTAAGATTTTGTGTCTTTGCAGATGGAAGGCCTTGGACTGCACAGTTGTGAATGAAAGGGAGGGTAGATTATGAGATTATCTCCGTGAATGCAAGATTGATTGCTATGAAAAATATTATAGGATTTTGTTTTGCAGTATGAGAGATTATACTTACTGTCATTTTATTGTTATAAGGTCAAGGTAGCACATTGAAATGTAAGACCACATAGGAATAAACTTTTATGTTGGAGCACTTGCTATGTCTCCATGCACATTATGAATATTTTTATGTAAAAAAATCAACAAAATAAGAGAATTACTCTTTCTTATTTTACCAGTGCACAAGTTTTTCCTAGACTGCTGCCAGTTTTTTCATTTTCAAGCCCCTTTTCTCCATCTTTTCTGTCCTACATGCTAATCTCCCTTTTTATAACACCGTCGCCGAGTGATTCATTTGTGACAGTCACAGAAGCATGCACTCCAACACCCACACGCAGGTAAATCTGCTGCGGTGATATATTTTAATTACAGATTTAGTCAGAAGTAATTAAGGTTTTATGTCACAGGGATAGCGGAGAGTTTTAAAAATTCATGTGGTTTCAGTCTTTGTGAGCGCGCAGTTTGTGACACAATGGCTTGCAAAACAGGAATGATCCCTTAGTGCTGTTAGATTAATTAATAGAAAGAGAATAAACTTAATGGAGCTAGAAAAGTGCAAAAAATTGTGTTTTTTCCACTGTATATCACACAGATGGAATGGTCGTCCTGGGATTGCGGCGGGGGACAGTAATTGCATTTTAATTACAGTGCTGATGGCTTCTGCTTCCTACCAGATGGAAGGCCCTTTTAAAATAGAGGCACAATAGCAAGCCTCTGCTTATTTTCTCTTCTGATGCTGGCTAACATATAGTGACACAAGACAAAAGCTATTATGGTATGGTTTGATCAGAAAGACTATATTCAGTGCTATAATACTTCATAGTAGGAAGAAAATCCATTCTTTGCCAATATTAAAAAGGCTTTTCTTCTGTCTAGAAACTAAAATGGAAATGTGCAGGGGAACTACCTACTACTTTTATTAGTAACAATCATAGTTAATCACGTTGTTGCTAGGTTGATAATATTTATAGAAGGAAAGAGAGATAACTGAGACTTCCTTTGTTTAGAATGCTTAGCAAAGATGGTTCTGAGGATGGCACTATGCAGAACAAGGTGCAGGTTAGATTGAAGTTAAAAAGATGCGAAGATTACTCTTGTGATGCCCTTTATTTTACAGATATTACTGGGAGTTAGCAAACATAAAAGTGCTGATTATTGAGAAACTGATGTTGCAGAGAAGGGTCAGATCTGTAAATAGCGTGAAAATTACATTCAAAGCCATTAAATTACATTAAGAAGCATACCTTTGTAGATGCACATACAGTATTCATAAGTGAATAAATGAATTATATTTAATAATATTTCACCTTTTTGTCATAGTTTAACTGCTTCATGTATTGGTTTACTTCAGCAAGATGCCCTTCCTCTGTCATTGCATCTTTGAGACAATAGCCTCTGTTATTTTTTTATTGTAGAGATATATATCAGCATCTTTTATCTGTGCTTTGAATCTTCAAATAAGTGCAGGTATCAATAAATAAATTTGCTTCATAGTTAATGTATAACTGATTTATTAAGTGACTTCTTTGTACCAAGGGTCACTCTCTGTAACTTTTATGGAAGAAATGCAGTTGTTACCACGCTATAATGGTACTATCACTTAATACTTGTAATAATTAATAAAAATTAGCACATTGTAGCCCAGAAAGATGTGACTTTTAGTGCTGTGCTGCCAGCAACTCAGCTGCCTCTCGGGCAGTTTCCAATTAACCCACTGGAGCCATCTCTCTGTGTCAAGTATGTGCCCAGAAAAGACTCTGGGCAGGTGTCCCAAGGTTCATCCTTGGAGATTGGGAAGATGGAGGGAACTGGGGAGACCTTGGAAGGGGCCAGACAAAGGATTCATGTTTCCATTCTCTGAGTCCCTGGAATTTGAATACTGGTAATAGTGGAGTATCTCCAGTTGCATTATTCTTCATTAAAATATATTTGCATAAGTGTTTATGCAAACAGTATTTTTCCAGGATATTAACACACCCATAAATTCATTTCATAACAAATTTAAGTCTAATTTTTTACTGCTACAGTCCAAAAGGTCACTTTGATTATTATGTTAAAGGTGCAAAAAAACGAATTAGAAAACCAAGCAAGTGAAAACCCAAGTGAAATATTTGGTCCTTTCCTCACTTTGGTTTTCCTGAGATGGTAATCAGTTAATATTTTGTAATCAATTAAAGCAGGAGGGCCTGCAAACCCACTGAAAGAAGGTCTAAGAATTCCGAGTGATCTTGACAGCACTGCAGGAATGATCCAGTAACAAGAAGGCCAAATTGTTACCTTTAGGAAGGAAAAATAAACCTTGAATACAAAATGTAAAGTCACTTATTAGGGACTTGCACTAGAGGAGGGCGATAGAGAAATAAAAACTGAACTTGAATTATTGCAATTGAATGGCAAAACAGGAGATATTTTCCTGTCATATGTAATTAGGAGTGTTGTGTTTAAGGCATGAGATAATTATTACAATTTCCCTCGGGCTGGTAATGTTGAGTTGGATAGCATCTCTTGCTTTAGGATTTACTTCAAGAAAGACACAGGTAACTTGATGAAATTTTGGACAAGGGCAGTCGAAAGATACAGTAAACAATAGTTCTTCATATCTCCATGTCATAGAATATTGTGCACAGCAAAAGATTTAAATTAGATTGTACATTCACTACAGAGATAGTGAATGGAACACACTGTCTGGGTTGTGAAGCCTCTTTCATTAGAGATTTAGCTAAAAATATTCTCATAGTAAGGGATGTGTGATCAAGATGAAATCACAGGGATGTGAATGATAAATATTTGAGTAGTTTTGGTCTTTGTCAGTGTTTATCATCATTTTCTTTTATGCTCCTGCAATTACCCCTCATGGATTCTATTCAGCTCTTCTTTCCTTATGGTTCTTGGGTGTTTGGTCTTGTGGTCTTCCTCCAATTACCTTTGTACTTTTTAATTTCTGTAAAGAAACAACAATGAAAGCAAGTTTCATATGGGACAAAACCCATTCTTAATATCAGATATGAAATTTTCAAGTACGGAAAATTAGGTTTTCATTAAGAGTTTGTGAAAATGTTATAAAGTGTGAGTTTCACGTTGGAGCAGCTTAAAATGTCTATGCCAAATGTTTTGTACTTCACATTCAATTCAGAAAAGCACTCGTTTGTTGAAGTCAAGAGAAAAACTGCAATAGTAATAAGGAGATGGCAAATAATTATCTAAGGCCGTGGTGCAGCAAGAGAAAATGCCTGCTGAAAGGTATAAATAGGTGTGCTGACATCAAGTTTAGTGAATCGTTTGGTTAACTGCTCCCATGAGTAAGAATTGATTAAATAATACCTAAGATTGGCAAAAGTACATGGTGATACCCTGTAAATATTTAAAAGTAAGGGAGAGTATTTTGAGACAGTATGGGAAACTATTAAAAACTAATGGAGGGAAATAAAATACTACCTTTGTGCAGTTTCAGGAAGTTAAAATATCCAATTACACTTGGGGATGAAGATTTGATCATGAGATCAATACACTTTAGAATAGTTTTCCAAGACTAGTGGTGCATAAAAACATAGAGGTCATAGTAGGAGGTCAGAAAAAATATCTGTCTATAACAATCTCTTGTGGGCACCAGCAGATGCTTAAATTAGAAAATAAAAGTAGGTGAGACTAAATAGCAGCTACACTAATTAACATTTAATAATCAGAAACAAGCGTTAGTAGAACGTAACACTAATATTGTAAAAACAATGCAGCACTAATTGTTGGAATAGAGAATGTGAATTGTTTTTTCCTTCTCCAATTTCAAAATATCAGTCTTAGGAAATTCTTCAAGGTGATTTCTTCAAGATGAAAAATCATCAAAATTATCTGGAGTGGCTAAGAACTTCCCAGCATCAAGTGTTCCCTCCTTATTTAAAGAGGTTTTTACAGGTATATTAGTTCAGGGATAAGATTTATAAAAATTCTCTCACTCTTATGCACAGTCTAGAGAGGATGAAGATGGCTTTAAACCTGCAAGAATTAATACACAATTCTTTGTGTGCAGTTTGCTATTGGCCATCACAGCACTCGTAAGCACTTCATGCACTCCATGTCTGATGTTTTCAGTACTTCTCAGCTGAAATAATTACCATAATCTGGCCTCTAATTTTCAAAATGTAAAATGATATTTCTTGTTATTCTAAGGTAGGGTGCTCTTGTACAAGAAATATTTAGATCCCAAAGGACTGTGGCAACATTAGCAGAGGTGCTGGACATTTGTATAAAATATCTATTTTAATTGTTTTATTGCGTTTCAAATAATGAATAACAGAAGATTCATCAATCTAGCATAGTAATAGATGCTATTAGAAATTAGTAGAAAGTAACAAATATTTGACATGTTTATATCCATATTTAGGCAAATTGATGATTTCTGGCACTGTTATAAAATTCTACACTGTAGGGAAAGTTTGCCAGCAAGGAACAGAAGGAGTATTGACTTTTTACTGTAATGACATTTCTGTCAAATTAATTATAAACTTGGGAAATATTAATCTAATTGAAATAATACTGCTAAAAGAAAAATCAGTTTTTTTGGTTTTTTTTCCCTGACAGTTCATTGGTTCACAAAACTTGAAGGACAAGAAATAAAAGAGTATTAGAGAAAATAATTGCTAGTATTATAATCAATTACATGAATATAATTGAGAAGTATTAAAATGTCTGTTCATGTCTCTTAAATGTCTATTCACGTCTATTAAAACTCCAACTGACAACAATGGAAGAACTTCATCTCTTAATAAAGAATAATAAATAAAATAATAAAGAAACTAATGAGCAAAGCAGTAATAAAGGAATATTTATATGATCCTTATTAATTTATTAACAAAACACATATTGATCAGCAATCTATCATACTGTAACTTTTCCATGAAACAATAAAAATGGCAATAACCAAATTAAAATGGAACTCACTTGCCTATCATGTGTGCTTTTGCCAAACTAAAGAAAGAGTGTTCTAAAATAAATTACATCCTTTAAATAAATTAAAAAAAAAAGAAATACTGAAGAATTCTGTTGGTATTCCTCTACAGGGAGAGTGGACACTGTTTGCCAGGTTAGTTAAGCTGGAGGTAGATGCAAAACCCAGCTCATGCTCAGCTGGACTGGTGTAAATCCAGGCCAAAAGCCAAAACCTGAGGGGAAGCTGGGTGGGTGCTCAGATTTATTGAGCACAGGATGTAAGAGTGGAATGGCATAAATGAGCACTTCTATTGAAGTGCACAGGAATTGGAAGACTTTGACAAAAAGTCAGTGATGACCCCTTGTTTGTACCTTTAGTGAAGGCAATGATCTGAACACTCTGCTTTTCTTTGCAGAAATTAAATTTGGTGCATCTGAAAAGTGTCACAATGACTGCTTTTGAACCAGAAAGGTTCCCCTGAGTATTTGTGGCATCTTCTGGTTTACATGTGAACACTGACTTAGCAGTCTCCTGGAAGCAGCTAAGGCAGTCTTTGTCACTTTTGTAGTGGTTGTCTAAACAATGGCCTCATAGGCACTGGGAAAGGATGTTGTTTAGACTAAGTGTAATAAGTGGTCGATTCTTGAACCAAGTATTTTACTTATTCGCTGCAGTTGGATCTTTAAAAGAGTTGTTAAGTGTTATATATCATGATATAAACATTATAACTGAATTGTTATCTGAGGGACATGGCATGATCTCCTTCTTTTGCCTAATGCTACGCACAATTTACTGAAGGTTTTTTGAGGGATAGACTGAAATCTTTCTCTGCACCTTGAGAAAACCACAGAGCTCTTCAGTGACTGTCACTGCATATTCATTTCCATCCAAGCCATGCATATGTTAGGTTACATTTCTTGTGCGCTGCAGTGCTCGGTGTCAGTCCCAGCGTTGCTCCCCTTGGTGTATCTTCCTTGTTGGACACTCTCAGGGAGCAGAGAGGGGCAGAGGAAGGAAGCCTCTGTGAAGCCACAGTGCCTCAGAGTCGGCACAAGAGAGCTTCCAGATCTGCATCCTTCTGCATCAGGGCACCTTTGGATCCATGGAAAGGGGACACGGATTTCATCTTAAACAGATGCTGGATGTGGTAAGCATTAACAATTCATACTTTTCTCGACTAGTGGTCTGAAAATGGTTTGAAGTGTAATGTCTTAATGTGCAAACAGTTCTGACAGGTCCTGTCTTTTGCTCAAGGCTGCTTTGGGCCTAACAAAATAGTTTTTAAATATTAGAATGGGCTTCCTGTGCTGCAACTGGATTAGATTCAGGGAGGGTTGAGGTATCTAGAACCTGACTCATTTTTTTGCAGGTTCTGTATCTCACCATGTGAAAAAAATTGTGCCACTAATGAAAACAGCACGAAGATTTTTTTTTTTGTTAGATTTACAAGATGGAAAATAATTGGTCCTGCTTTAGTATTAACAACTTTCTCTTGAGCGACAGGTAGTATTCACAGGCAAAAATTGCTCTTTCTGCCTTTGAGTAGGTGGGTAGCACTAAAGCAATTTGGGTCTTGTTGTTAACTAAAGAATAAAATTAACCCCACTTTAAATTCTTTGCCATATTCCAGAGTCGGATGTTGGAAGCAGAGCTCTTTTGCAGCAGTGGCATGCTGTGACTGAGATCTGCACTCACCCTTTACCACAAGTCTTGTTAATCTTGGCTTTCTAAAAATACAAATGTGCTTGATTTTCTGTCCCTGTTCAGACTTAGCTCTCTGCAGGCTTTGCTAAATTGCAGTTCTTGCTCTGGAAGGGCTTTGTCTGTGTAAAGATGCAAAGTGGTTTGGAATGGAATGGTTGTAAAGGCTAGTAATACCTCTGGATGACACATTATAGAGAGCTGTATTCCCATTGTGGTGGCAGTATTAACTCCACACTTACATCAAACACTTGGTTGTTTGGTATAAAATTTGGTTACCAACTTGGTTTTCTCGTTGTCTGCGAAAATGTGTGGCTGTGCTATGACTACATGTTGTTTGCTTTTATTGTCTTCATCACATGGCTAAGATAGCTTAAGAGTTACTCAGAAGTGTCTTTCTTTTCTAGAAATGTATTTATTTAGGTATTCATTTGCAAGTTCTCCGTATGTTGATCCATCACTGAAGCAGGCAACCCTTGTGTAAATGCAGCCTACATAAATAATACTGTAAATATATAAAAGACATTTATCAGAGAGTAGCTAAATGAACCCTGCATAATAAGAAAATGATAAACTACTTTGTATTAATTGCTAAAAGCAGTGATTCTATTTGACAGAGCACTGAACTGAAACTTAGGAGATCATATTCACTGGCCAGAGCAAATTTTCTTATCAACTTGCTTCATTTTCTACATCCATATAGTGGGAAAAATGTTATTGACTTGCTTTTTAAAGCAGTTTCAAGATTTAATATGGAATCATGCCATATATGAGATATGTATTGTTATAATCTACTGAACAGAGAAATACAAAACCAAAGTGACACTTTGTGTCTAGAAACTATTTGCAGTAAGGATTTGCAAGCCTTCAGAAGAGTGAATTCCAGATTTATGGCCTTTAAAAAGCACTGATAAAATGTGGCGTGTCTAAACTGAGAAATCAACAGCAACAGGGACTACACAGGAACCATGTCCATGATAAGACAAAGAGAAAGGACTGGAGCTCTGCATCTGAGTTGCTTTTGATTTATTCTTCAGTCCACACAGGAAGTGTTCCATTAAATAAATCACATCTAACTTCCCATGCAGCTTCTGGAAGTTTTGACTGCTGACTATATTTTGATTTCCATTGATTTCCATATGAGGAAGAGTTCTGGTGCAGATGTTTGTGTTGCAGACAGAGGGGTGATGTTGTTCCCTTGAGGAACAGAGCCACCTATTCTGCACAGATTTCATTCCAAACCCAGCCATTTCCTGGGCTGTACATCAGCTCCCTGCCACTCACCCCGATATCCCAGCCTGTTTGGCCAGGGTGGTTATTGAGCCATCTCCCACAGCACATCTCAACGGGCTTGGTGAACAGAGACAAAATGGAAATTATGGTTATGGAAGGCTGTGTAAGTTTTCTTTCCTGCCCAAAACAGCTTCATTATGCTTTGACACTTCCTGTTTGAATTCTGCTCTTCCTTAGTTTCCCAAGGCCCTTTCTAAACCAATCCATCATCAACAGTTTTCTGGTGTGATTGAATGAAAATATATTCATGTAGGTCAGCTTCTTGAAATACAAAATACGAGAAATATAAATAAAATGAAGCCTGATTACAGTTCCTCTTAAACCCAAATGATATTCTCCCTACAGTTTCTCTGGACTACAGACCTCTTTCAATTTTTGTTATGGTTGATTAATTAATATTTTCTTAGAAAATTCTTAAAGGAATTTGTTTCAATAAAGACAATTCTTAAGGAAAATAGTTTAATGATTCTTTATAGAGAAGCCTCTATTCAGTCACACTTTTTTTTGGTCATAGAACTGTTTTTATCTCAAAGACTGCAGATGCATTTACACTACATGGCCAGAGTGTTTCTTTATAGACTGCTTCTGTTCTTGAATATTTCATCTTCCCATTAAATAATATTTATTACCATGAATTCTTGTAGAGGAACTTTTCAACTGTGAACAATATCTAAGGAAAGAGAAGCAAAAAAAAATTACTATGATTATTACAATACAAATGACAGTTATTTGATGCACACCCATAACAAAATGTGTAAAAAAAGGTGACTTTTTTGTGTGTGAGGAGCAGTTAACAAGCTTAGCCTTCATTACACTGTCATGTCTACAACAATATTGCAGAAAGATCTTCATTTAGTGTTTATGCAGAAAAAAATCAAGTTAACCAATTAAGTTGTAGCCAGGGTCAGTGAGATGAAAGAAAAATGTAAGAAATACTTAGTATTAAATAGAAGTTGTAACCACAAGTCTACAGTTTTGTCATGGTTCAGCTTGTATTTAATTTCTTCCCCTCTTATTTTTGAAATAGTAAATTATGTGATGCCAGGTACCTTGGCTCATGTCCTATGTCCAAATATATCAACACTTTTTTCCTGGCATTTGACATCGTTCTGGAATCAAAAAGTGAAGTTCAGTGTTTCAGCATTTATTAGGGATTACTGGGTGATGAATTTTGTCTTGCTGGATAGAGTGATGAATATTTGAGTCAATATGCATATGAGATAGGTTATTCATATGCACTGGTTGGTATGCAGAACTATAATTTCAAGCTCATTTCTTGACTTCACTGCATTAAAATTCTCAACCACAGTGTTTCATTAATGGGTTTATTGCCCTAATAAGTTTCAGTGAATTCCAGTAAAAGAATAGAAACTATCATAAATAGATTTTAAAAGTTTAGAAATAAAAATCTGTACTTAAAATATCTAATTATTTTAGTACTGTGTGCCTTCCAGAGACTGTAAGAGGTGTAGAGAAGTGAATTTAAGGTAGTGCCGCAGGAAAGACTGAAATTCCCTTCACAGAGTTTCCAAGTGATACTTCTGTTATTAGAAATTAGGTGGGGTCAAATTTCCAGAGCAATCTATTTCATCAAGGGCTGAGAAAAAAAAAAAATCTGCATCTTATTTCTGAATAAATTTAACACATTCTTACTCATTATTGCCAAAGTGAAGTCTGGAAAAGAGAGGACAATATCATGCAACCTCCTGAGAGGAAGCACAAATCTAAAATGACCTCTTAGACTTAAGAAGGGCAGACTTTGGTCTGTTTAAGGACTGGCTTGGAGGAATCCCATGGGCTACAGCCCTGGGGAGAAGAGGGGCCCAGGACAGATTGTTGTATCTCAAGGGATCATCTCTCCTGATGGGAAAGAAATCGAATAAAGACAACAGGAGTCCTGCAGGGATGGAGAAGTTGTTCCTGATAAAGCTCAAATGTGGAAGGAAAATGTACAAGGGATGGAAGAAGGGCAGGCAGCCTGAGAAAAGTAGAGACACTCTGTTTGAATATGCAAGGATAGGGTTAAGGAGGCCAAAGACTGGATTTGGATTTGTCCAGGGACTTGGAGGGAAATAAGAAACTTATCTGTAAGTACTTCATCTGCAAAAGGAAGGCAAGAGAAATTGTGGGCTCACTGCCAGGTGAGAGAGGCAATGTGGTGATACAGGACACAGGAAGGACTAGGAATTTTGACCAGCTTCTCAGTGTTTGTTGGTCAGACTGCTTTTCAAGGATCTCAGGTCGCTGAGGCCAGTCTAAAGTCTGGAGCATGGAAGGCTTAACCTTGATGGAGGAGGATGAGATACAGGAAAACTTCAATGAAGCAGATAGTCAGGGAAGTCATCTAATCAATGTGCATTAATATCTGTTGGGAGCTGCAAAGAAGGCAGGGCTGGTGCTGAGGAGCACACCTGGTGCAGCTCAGTTTGCAGACCGAGATCCAGGCTGAGCTCTGGGTGGGAACCTGAGACAAGAGGCTGTGAACTGCCAGCCTTTGGTTAACAAGGTTTAACCATCCAGGTGGCACCATCCAGGTGAGTGGAGCCTGAGAGACACAGCAGGGGCAGGGGACTCAGGAGGGAACATGGGACTGGTTTGGGGAGACTGTGAGGGTATAATTTATTTTTTTTAATTTTTTTTTTTTACTGTAAGTCTGATGGAACACTGAAACGATTGGCCCTGAGAGGGTATGGACTCTCTGTCTCTGAAGATATTAAAAACTTGTCAGGACATTAAAAACTTGTCCTGAGCAGCCTGCTTTGGTTCACACTGCTCAAGCAAGAACGTTGGACAAGGCAACCTGCAGAAGTCTCTTCCAAACTCAACTTTTCTGTGATTCTGTGAATATAAAAGAAAGTACTTTTTTGCATCAAAAAGAGCAGTATTTAAGCATTTCTCTACTAACAAATCCCTTAATCAAAGAAAATGGACTATTATTCTTTTGTAAATGCTCTCCCAGAATAAGAAAAAGGACTGTTCTTAAGAACATTAACTGATGACCTCTTCTTTCTTTATTGTAATTTGTGATAATATGGGATGGTGTTAATGCCTTGAAAATGATAGTGCATTGTAAGAATGCTTTGCAAGAATGCTTTGCATAATTTTATGTTTTAAACTTTAAGCAATAGTGGAGATTTTGTTTCACTCCACTCACATACAGAATTTGCATGAATGTTATGAAATAAATACTAGTAAATATTAAATATATTCTTCCCCTGCACTTCACAGCATGGCTTCCCTTATGCACATGCTCTACCTAGCATGTTATCTCTTCCTAGAAACATTATTAACACGAACAAAAATTTGATATGATCAGTAATCACAATCAATTATTTGATTAGTCTATAATATAGATTGCATTAAGAGTCATGTACCATTGCATTTCCAATAATAAACATTTATAGCAATTATTTATATGAAATATCCATACTGTGTTCCCATACTGCATTTTTCATTAGGTTCCCCACAGAGATGAGACAGTAAACATAAGATTCAAGAATTCATACCATTTTTTATTAGAAAGCATTCAAGGACCTTCAGCATTTTGACTATGTTAAAACACTCTGTCAGTTCTTTGTGAGGTTACTAAGATTAATTGCCTTTTCTGTGATTCAAAGAGCTTTAAACATACTCAGTCTGAATGTGAATTTTCTGTATGTTCATGCTTGTTGCACAACAGTAAAATATAAGCTATTTTGTCCACTGTGCATAAATTTCAAAGTTTATAAAAAATCCTAATGTTTTCATATCTCCTTAAATAAAAGCTGGGGATGGGGAGTAAAACAGGAAAGCCAGTGGATGGTGAGGGAGTCTGATTTCCTCTTCCCTTTTTCTTGCAGTGCATATGGTAGTTTCTTGCTGTAATTGTGGACCTGAAAAACTGGATTTGAATAGTTCTTCTAAAAGGAGGGATCTCTGATTTTTTTTCTTAGCATATCTGTGTTGGTCCTGATGCCAATTTCACCATATAGAAACTGAAAACAGGATGTTTACTTTTCTTGTATTTGTTGCAGGCATCTAACTTGCTCGTTTTACTAGTTGAAGAAATATGTGCATGAATAATAGAATTCTTGAAGACATTAATGGTTTTTAGTTCATCTCACTTAAAGTTCAATTTTTTTTATATTTTTACAAATATTTACATATCACAAGTATTTTGGCAAACTATTTCAGGGACATTTTGGTTCTTGACTTGTTGAAATAACTGGGAATTGGGAAGTCAGCAAGTCTTTGCAAAGCTAACTTTGAATCCTCAATAATTCCTATATGGTGGGGTAAAACCAATAACTACAGAAAGTAAAACAGCCTCGTCAAAATGCTGCTTTTATTTACCTCCTCTGCAGTAAAAATGAAGAAGTTGGATAGTAGTCAAGCCTTTAATTCTTTTAAGTCATAAAATACAGGAGCTGATGAAGACCTTGCAGAAAAATTCCACTGTGCAGTCATCTTAGAATCCCTGGCCTTGTGCTTGAACCATTGGTCATATTTAAATTCAAATTCAAATTATGTACTTCTCATTCAAATTATGGAAGTACTGTGATTAAATTAATCAATTACTTGCCATCTCAGTCTGGAGGCCTGAACAAGGATGCCTCAGCTGGGTCTGTAGATGCCATCGCTGAATTACCAGAAAGGTTTTTGCCATTTCCTTGTTTTGAGGCCTGCTAAGGTAATGCTTCTACTCTCTTGAAAACTTGTGATCAGTAATAGACCAATGTTTTAGTGTATAAATAGCATGAATTGTGTTGTGTGTGTTTGTGCTAATTTATTGTACATAACACTGGGCCATGCAGAGCCCTTCAGTATTTGCTCTTCAGAGTCACAAATTACTCCTGGTTGTTCTACAGTGAAGTGCAATAATTTCCCCCTCTACTCAGTTTAGGCACTGAGAAAAGATTGCATTTCTGTCAGAAGCTGGTGGGTGATTCACTAGAGACAGAGGCAAGGGAGAAGCTTTCTTCTCTTTCACAGAGGCTGTTCCTGTGATCATGTTAACTTCTGAGCCTGGCTCAGTCTCAGACCTAGTTAGGCCAAGCAGTTCAGCCTCCACAAATACATGAAAGGAATCCTGGCTGTACTTCTGCAGGTGCATCTTGGAGAAAAGCAATTAGAAAGTTCATCTGCAATTTTTTTTTTTTTGGCTGTTTCAGATGCAGCCAGGAAGAGCCCAGCTTGTCATTCAAACACAAGGCCATTTTTACCTGGCTAGTAAGACTAATTATCACTTTAATAGTGATTTGAACAATTAGATATGGACATTGCTGAAAGACAATAAACATGGAAATCTATAACACTTTATTTGCCACCCTTTTTTACTGTGTGGGTAAAACACTCTGAAAGCCAGCAGAAGATGGTTTATGGTAGTCAAGTTACTCTTCACATTGTAAAATGCTGGAGAAAAAATTTAAAGCAAAGTTATTTCTTTGAAGCATAGTGGGAGTGCAAAGGAGGAAACTTCCTGTTGTGCTGAGATGCTGTGAAATGCATCACATTTCAAAACACTACCATCTTTTCTATACTTTAAACCCACCATACCTACTAAAAAAAGAATGCTAAAGTTTCAGTATCTCCCATGTATAAGTTGGGCTGCCTGCAGTTTTAATTTAACTGTATGATGGGATACTGCTTTTTCCCAGGAGGGAGGAAAAGGTTAAATAGTTGTTTTTTGAGAGATGATTATTTGAAAGTCATAGCAAGACTGGGAGGATAGGGATTTGCAACCAGATGATACAAATAGAGGGTGGGGAAGGCAGAGGATTAAAAGTGTGGAGTATTCTGCTTTTACAGTTTTTAGAGTAAAGGGTTAGTTATGCTTTTGAGACTGTGAGGGCTTGGGGAAGGTGGGAACTCTTGCAGAGATAAGAGAATATTCTGTCTTGTTAACTGCAACTCTCTTTAGGATTATGATTAAAAGCCCATAATTGATAAAAGGAAAAGATATGCAAAATGGAGGTAGGACAAGTACTGGATACAGACTGCACTTCTGAAAAGTGTGAGGATTGGTTCTGGACTGCTGTGGAGCTGGAGGGTTGCTGTGCTTTGGGCTGCCCAAGCAGCCTGCCTTGTGAGCATGTACTGCTCTACAATCTTTAAATATGTAATCTCACATTGCTTTCACATAAGAGATAAGAATTTAATGAGCAGTGATCCAGTATTTTGTTTTATCGTGTTCAGTGTGTGGTCCCAGGCTGCAGTATAGGCTGTTTACTATATGCTATTTAAATGCTGTGCTGAAGGCAGAATAATTAACTTCCTCATGGGCTTTTCTATAGCACTCATTGTGGTGAGATTGGAGTGTCTTACAATGTGAAATAAATTGCCACCTTAATGCATGTTTGTTGAGGAGAGACTATTTCTACTCTCAATCACAGACAAATGTCAGGCATATTCTATGTACCCAGTTTGAAACATCTGAGACTTGATTTTTGTGCGTACTCACCAGTACACAATACTTCATTTGATGTATAGTTCCTATTTTCTCCAGTTGCAGCTGAGGCTATTCAACCATTCCACAACTCTCCAACCGAAAAGCTGAAATAAATAGGGAACACCTGTGAGAATCTCCCCTTTGAGTTGCTTTCAGTGTGTTTGAAATTTCTGCTAGAGAAAAGAGTTATGTGTAGCTGTACTTTTGTATAAGTGGGATCTTGTGGGCTCCTGCTGTCGTGTTTAGACTTAGATGCAGTGGTTTACAATGCTCCAAGGAGCCAAATGTTTGGAATTATTTATAATCCTTACTAAGCTGGGATAGGTGAGTAAAATGATAGAAAAACTTTCGAAATTGCTCAACAATGTAGACTCCCATTTTCAAAAGCACATAACTTGTTTATGAGCTTAGATGCTTTCAGAAAATTGCTTTCTCATTTATTCTGTGATAATGATGATGAAATAATAACTATATCACTGTTATAGAAAAAAAATTCTAATTTGAAAGTGCTCTGCATGTAACTTTTAACAATACTCCAAAATTTAGTTGAAAGATATTAAAGAAGCATATCTGAATTAAATAAATGCAATACATCTGCCTTGTGAACAATGTATAATGGTAATTTATCTATTATGTAACAAAACTGAATCATTAGAGGAAAGGAATGCTTCTTGAGAAAACATCATTAACTTTATTGCTGCTAGCAGCACAGAAATTTTCACTCTTATATTCACACCTGAAACACTCAAGCAAAGCAGCTTCTCTGAGAGAGGAGAATACTTACTTGACTTAGAAAAATAAGTTTTCAGCTTGTAAGTTATTGTCTCACACCATTTTAAACTCTGTATCGAATGTATGCTGCAGAGTAAAGATCTAATACTAGAGGCCACCAGGAGTATAGCAGCACTGCAGTGTTTAAAACTGATTATTTCTTAAATTGCTGCATGTCTTCGAGTGTATTAACATTGATTACTACTGACAGCCTAATAGAAAGAAGATATAAAAAAAAGTGCTTCACAAAGATGCATAGCAAAGGATAAAATAGTACAGGCAATACCACTTGTGAAGCTGAAGAACATTTTCATAATTAGTGACTAATTTGTATGATGCATAATGTAAAAATGTGCTTGATTTTAATTCTCTTTACATAGTTTGTTTTTTTTTCTCTATTCCTAATTTCATGTGCTTGTCATTGCCCTTAAATACTTCTATTTGCTGTAATACTTCTCTGAGGTTTTTGAAGAATATGCTAATATAAACTGTAATGTTTTATCATGAAATAAATAAATTACATTAGCATAATGCTCAGTTTGAACCAGCTTTTGACTGTGAACTGACCTGAGATCTCCAAATTCACTTTTGCAGTATCTTTAATAAGCTGTGGTACTGATCTGACTATCCTTTGTACTTTTAGTCTCTTAAACGCTTTTAATGCAATCAGTAACTTGGCTATACAGTGCAGTTACAATTAAAGCTTTTCAGAAAAATATAATTCATCTGCCTTCTTACATGACATCAATCTTGCATTTTATCTGTTAATGATAAACTGTGTTTAATCAAAATATATCTCCTGAAAATATATCTGGTCTTCATTCAAAGATCTCAGTGAATGGAGAAAATAATTGCTAAATTCAGTAATATCTTCCAACTTTGCTTTTTAAATTAAAAATTTAACAGTACAGGTTCTTAAGAATTGTCTGGCTGGTTACACATCCAAAAATCACTTGGGAAAAACTATTTATTGTCCTTTGGAAAGGTTTAACATACTGTATTTCAGTCACTTCTCTGCCCTTGCCTGCACTGGTAAAGTTGTGTGTGAAATTTCATCATACAGCAGGACCAACTCCTCGAGGGTTTTGTGTGAAACAGGTGCCTTGTGCTGGTTCTGTAGTGGAAGAAACTACCTTGGATAAAGGCCAGAGTATAATTTAAAACTGGTTGTATACAGAGCTAATGCGCTGTAATTCATACTCTGTGAAATGACACGTTAACAGTGCTGTAACTTCTTGGACTATGCTTCTGTTAGGACTTTTTTTTTTTTTTTTTTTTTTTTTTAATTAAAAGCACTGAGCTCCAACAGTTTTGCTGTAAGGTACTTTCAAAGAACTTAGGGAATTCACTTTTCAACAACTGCTTTAAAACAGGAACACTAAAATTAGTGTTTTAAAAAAAGCCCAAATGTCAGGCTTTCCAGTGTCTTAAGTGGAATTAATGTTATAGTTTTTATTTTATTCTTTATTTTCTTGTTTAGCTGTTCAAGAGTCAAATTTGCCCCTTTGCAGCACTCTGTGGAGTTCTGATGTTTAATTACTCATCCAGTATGAACTTGGCATTTCCTACATCTCCCATTCCTGATATTATACTTAGCAAAAAGTTTGTTCCTTATAAATTGTTTTTACAGGTTTAAAAAAAAAAAATTGTAATTTAATATATGCACATAAGGCAAAATAGGTGTTTTGGTTCACTTCTCTGGCTGCCTCTCCTCTGCATTATTTGCTTACAGGTTTTATTAGCAGGCTGAATTCTTACATTCAGCTGAACATGTTCTCTGTCAGGTTGCACTCCAATCCCTGCAATGTTTTCTAAAACAGCTGATGAGTTTCACAGATTCCAGAGGGGAATCACTACCAAGTTATCTGGCTCCCAGTACATCTAATATATGCCTTGCTGATACTCTGTAAAGCTAATCTGTAAGTAACTTGCATGCAGTATGGATTGAAATAGTTTTAAAAACTATATTACATGTGAGATTAACATGATCAACCTCACTTTAAAATAATAATAAAATAACTTTTTACAAGTCTCATTTTCCATAAATTCATTTTGACTGGTGCTTTTCTATGTTTTCTCCTTTAATTCTTTATCAGTTGAATCCTCTGTCAGCTTTTTCCTCTAATCTACTCTGAACCGATTGGGTGAACTGGGGTAATCTCCCTTGCCCTTTATTAATATTTTCATGGTCTTCTAAGACTGTAAGAAGTTATATTTTTTCCCCCCAGCGCTGCCACATTTGTTAAATTCAGCAGCCAGTGGTACACCAGTCCAACATCTCTTTAGCCTACTGGTCATGAGTTTTTTAAGAGTAACTGCTGAAAAAAATATTTTATTAAATTAAAATATTTAAAGTCTCTGTAGTTGAATACTAAAGCGCAGAAAGTCTGAATCACTCGGATCTGAGCAAAACTGCACAAAATCCCAAACTGGTCTCAGATTGCCTAGCCATCATGGATTGCACTGTGTGTTTTCAGCAGTGTCCTCTCTGACATTCAGGATTGATTTCAGCCCTGAATTTCCTTACGGTTTTCTGTGCTACAGGAAAATAGAGTGCTTTCCAGAAACTCCATCCAAGATAACAAATGCCTGTCATGTGTTCTGCTATCTCTAAATCTGCATTTACAAGATTTATAAGAGGCAATTGTTAATTTTGTTTGCTGCAGCCACCTTGCTGAAGAGAAATGGACAAGAAAGGAAATAAATTCAGTATTTGTTGCAGAGTAAAGAAAGTGCAGGAAAGTATGTTTTCACCAGTCTTTTATCACTGAGTCTGCTGTGCTTTGGCCTCAGCATCATTTATTTCTGTCCTGACAGTGATCACTCTTCTTTTTGGACAACATTAAATTCATCGTGTCTTTTGCTCCTTGCAGACCATTAGGAAATTGCTATAGAATTACAGTTTATAATATTACTTACCCATGCAATCCGTGCAATAAAGTTATCTTCATACACAGAGTGAACATCTTGACTCCGCGTTAATGGCAAAATCATAATTCCATTTAAGTAGTGAAAGGATTTTTCTATAAATCTTAATTCATTGTCAGGCCCTTGAGTTTTCAAGGAAGAGGAGAAGATGGTCCCCTAATGAAATTGAATTGGCTTTTTTTTTCCTTCACTCTGGTTCAGATGGAAATTGTAATTGCCACTGGCCACTCCTGAACATATTTGTTTTTCTAAAATATTCACGATTACAGTGGGAAAAGGATTGCTGCAGCAGCTCTGTTTCCCAAAGTTTGGTTATGGGAGTTAGCCTGCAGAGGAAGCTGAACAGGAATTTTAGCCCTAACTCTTGTCTTTCCCCCTTGTGACTCCTCCTTTCTTTTGTGTTTATACCTGTATTGAGAGAGTATTGATCTAGTCTGCTAGCCCAGGGCAGGGGGCAGATTTCACTCACATATGGACTTCATGGAGGGAGAGGGGGAGGAATGTGTGGGGAAAAATCACAGCAGCAGAGTTGCATTCCTAGATTTTGCCATAGAAAATTTGAATATCAGTAGGTGGCAATTCATATTCTCACTGGAAAAAAGTTGAATTTATTAAATTATCTCAGGTATAATCACTGATTTCTCATTACTAGTGGCATGTTGCACTCTCAGGGCTTGAAACAGTAGTCCTTTATCTCTGTTCTCTGAAAAAAAAAAACTTTTTTAAGGAAAAAAACTGTGTCTCCCATATTAAGTGCTGGACATGTGTTATAGTACACTTATAATAGAACAGAATTTTATTTTAAATGATGCCTTTCTTAAAATGGTTTTGGAGATCCTGAATGAGTCAAACCCTGTAGTTCAGTGCTGCACAAGCTCTCTGAGTCACTTTGTGTATTCTTGACAAGAGCCCGAGCAGGATGCTGATTGCCAGAGCTGTGCTGGGAAGGGGAAGCTCTTCAGTGCTCCGAGTTCCATCTCCTGCTTCCAGTTAGGAGATGCTGAACTGCCTTTGAGCACACCTGAGGAGTCACCTTCTGCAGCTGTGATTGAAATCAGCCTGGTTTTTGTGACACCATGTGCCAGTGCTTTTTCTGGCAGTCCTTTCCCCCGCCCCACTTTCCCCCTCTGCATGTTTCTGTTTTATTTTGGCATTGATCCTGCAGCTCTGCTCAGACACGCTCCTAGGAGCCCACACAATGTGAGGTAGGTGCAGCAAATTGCGCAGTCAAGTCCATTAAATAGAATTGCGCTTCCATAACAGAATATGACAGCTGTCATTTAAAGCTGAGAATTCCCTTCCCCAGCAAGCATATTTTATTCTGAGGCGACATCAAAGGAGATGTTCTCCCGTCAAAAAAAAGACAGAAAAATAGAAACTGTAATGGAGGTTATTTAAATCTAGTTAAATCACCTGAGCAAATAAATGGGTTGGATATGAACTGATTTGTGTTTGGTGCCATAAAGGGAGGGAAGACAATTCCTAACAACTGATCCACACTTCTGTGGCATTGAATTTGTAAAGTAAAATGGGCTTTACAGTTTTATTTTAATTATTCCATCTGGTTCATACAGAAACTCTTCTAGACTGAAAACTCTGTGCAGCATAGGCTTTAATTTCTACGTGACCATTTGTGCTGTGTTTGGATTATTGGGATATCTTCCAGCACTGAGCTGTGCCTGATTATCTGCCAGAATAAGATAAGCATAGGTACAACATAGAAAGTGAACTTTCCTCTGTGTTTTGGACTTTTCATATAGTCTGTAAATAGAGAAATTCTGGTGCTCTGTACACCAAAACTCATAAGTAGACTTCTAAGAACAGTTTTCATTTCTTCCTGTGTCTTTTATGAACAACCATTATGAAATGCAGATTATACAGATAATTCTGTATATATGTATACGATTTTGAAGGAAGGTAGCAGGCCAAAATTTGGCTAGCAAGATAAATTCTTAGTAGTTAGACAACAGAAATTAATATGTGTATAACTCTGGCAAGTTTGATAAGGGTGATAGTAGAGTAGGCCAAAAGGATATGTGGGTGCAAATTGCTAAAAGTATAAAAAACTCCAAGTACAACTTGTTCAAATGGAAAATGAAAACTTGTCAGATGCTCTGTAGACTGAAAAATATTTGCCTGAGATTTCCTACATCTTTAGAGCTCTGACTGGATTAAGTTTTGTGTTGTATTCTATAGAAAAATTTACCTCAAAATCGTCAACTAAAACTGTTCTCATTTAATTGCATAACTTCATGGGATCTTTGCCTGTGTGAGAACTGTGCTGCACAAAGGCTGCTGCTGCTGATAGAAGGAAATTATTCCTATGGATACTGTCAGAACCATAATGGGCTTCAGTGTGTATTTGAATCTCTCTGAACAAAAGCAAAGGTGCCTGTGCTGCTGGCACACCATAACCCTTCTATTTAAGAGCTGTGTTTTACTCTCGTCCTCTGTGCTGGGGTAATTTTTGCCTGAGTAGAGAAAAAAAAGTTTTTGATAGGTGATACAAAGAACTCACTCAAAATAGAAGCTTTCATGTGCTTGGAGGCCACACTCTGATATGGAAGTTAGAATATGAATTGATGAGTGCTAGGAGAGAAATGCCCAAGTTACAGAATTTAAAGAACCTTGAGCTTTGTTAAAAATAATTTATTTAATAAGAAAACATCAACTGTCTGAGATTAGGAAGAATCATTTTGATGTAGTTTATTTTTTAAGATATTCACTTCATACGGCTGCATATTTGTTCCTGTCACTCTCTTCAATATTAAATTTCATGTCTCTAAATAGTATGAGTTCGTTTTATTTTCCTCAGTGAGAGACTTTAATGCTTATTTTATTGATTCATGCTAAAAAAAGGGTACTATGAAGGGCTTCTTCAGGATACTTGAAATCTGATCAATTTTTTTTCTTTTAAATTGGAAATATAATATAACTATTACTCCAGGATATGTGTCTCTAAGTGCAAGTGGTTGCAGCATACATATTAATTTCCTGTTGTGTCTGAATGTACAGGCTCAGCATCCATATTTTATAAATGCTGACACCCTAAAGTTAAGTAGGCTAACATGGCAGTTTTGAAGCAGTAATTTATGTTGCAAGTAAGTCATTATTGAAGGCAAATAAGTGTTTCACAACTTGTGTTATCATGCACATATTTCAAATACTTTGTACAATATTTGTAAGTACAACTCCAGCACATGACAGGAGTTTTTAGAACAGGGGCTGAATTCCTGTCAGTTTCTGTACAGTACTAATTTTAACCTTGTGCAAAAGATTAATATGCACATAATTAATAGGTGATTGACAAAACAAGGGAGAGAAGGCAAACAGAAATGGATTTCTTCAGACACTGTCTTAGGACAGTTGGAAAATATTTCTACCTTTGTTTTAATTTAATTTTAGTCACTAAGAGAAGGAACATTAAAAAAAAGATTTTTATTATGTGTCACGGGTAATAAACTAGGGAGGAATATTTCGTCAATAAAGAAGAACTCAACTCTAAATTTCTGCTTTTTAGACTCGTTTCTGCAAGGTGAAATGAGATATTCTTGTTTTCTGTTCCAAAGTGATTTCCATTTTATACTGAAAGCACTGACAGAAATCCATAAAGATTTTGTGAGGGTAGAGAAAGATATTTAGATTTTGATTAATTTTTTTGAATAACAGACTGAATGCACATGTAGAACTAAGAGTTACAAATGAGCAAGGGAAGAACTGAGGAGTTCATAAGTGCCAAAATTCGCAGTTGTTTCTGCCTGCCCGGATGTGGAAAGTAGGTGGGATTTACTCAAAATGACCTCCTATGAGCAACCTATTAGAACTGAAAGCTGCTGCTGACATTTGAAGGGTCCTGGTTCCTCTCATTTGGTTGTAAATTGTGGCTGGTGTTCCAGGAAGGGAGGGAGGGAGGAGTCCAGTGCCCTGCTACAGCAGGGAACAGAGTCAGGCTGAGCAGGGGAAACACTGGTTCTTGCTAAATTAAGTAATTAATCTTGCAAAAGTTTAGGACGAGAGAGTGTCTAGGGTATATCAACAAAAGAAGGGAGAATTCTGAAGAAAGAGTCCCTGGAAATTTCATACAATGAACTTGTAACAGTCTACCATTGGGACTTTTCTACTAGGCAAATATAAATACCTGTAGTGTTGATTTCTGAGGACTATTATGCAAAACCTGTTGTTTCATGCTTTGTTTTTTTCTTCTAGTAGTTTGCATCTTAGTTCTGAGAGTCCCATGTTTCACAGATTGGTACTAAAGCTACATCTCAAGTCTGAGAATGTTCAAAGTATAATGTAAATTAAATAAATAATGTGTATCTTTAATTATATCACGAGGACAGGGTGCTTTTTATTGCATATTCATACTCACTCTATAAATTCCTGAAGAACTTTTTTTAACAGCTTCCTTTATGTGTTTCCACACAGCTGCCCACCTTCTTTGATGCTGTTCCCTGTGCTTGTTTCATACTCCTCCTCTCCTCTGTTAACTCCCTTCAGACAGGTGCTCTAGGTCCTCTCAAGAAATGACATGATCCCTGCTGGTGAAATTTGCACTTCAGAGAGCTGGACAGCCGTGGTGCTGCCTTTGTTAATAGGGTTTTATAACCACTTTAGTAATAAAGAGTAGTTTTAATTTTCTTTTAAAATACAACGGCAATAAATAATTAAAGGTTAAGTAAAGAAATTATTTTCAGACAGGTCCTTCATCATGCAGGACCTAGAGTTCTTTATTCGTATTAATTAATGACAGCATTAGTACGTAAAAAGGAGTGTAAAGACTATAGTGTCCTGTTCTGTTTTGGGTTCTAAAATATCATCCAGCTATTGCAAGATGAGCACAGAGATGAATGACTAAGAGTCACACTCTTAGAGCACTTCTCTTATTAAACTTTTAATAAGAACATCAGTAATTTGCACTAATGACTTCTATTTGTATTAGAGAAGACCAAACTATAAATTAGGAAGTAAATGAATACATGGAATAAATATCTCGGAGATACTGCATTAGGTTGTGTACTTTATTCTTTAATTGAAAATGGTATTTTAATTTAATTAATAATGATGATCCTGCAGCAGAATGTGTTCTGGAGTATGCCTTCTAAAAGAAGGAAAATTCAAACAATGGCATAGCAACTGTCCTTCAGCACAAAGGGGCAGGGCAAGGACCATTTTTTGACCTTTGTGACTGGCTGCACTTCATATCATAAGTTTGTTTCTGTAGGTGAAGAGAATTATTTCCTTCAAACACAGCAGACATCTTTTTCCTGGAATAAATGCAAATCTGTCAAACTATTGTACAAAACTCTGTTTGCAATCCATAGAACTACCCAAGGAAGACTTTTTAAATCAAATAATTTTTTCCCCTGTATTTTCTATTTTGACACTCTTTTGCATGATTGTTTTATTCTACAACACTGTCTTTTCCTATTGTCAGAAGAAAAAATATAGTAATAGAATTGCAGCTGTCAGGAATACATTTATTTTCAGGAATAGTAAACAGTTAAATGTTTTTCGAACTTTTCCTTCTGAGAAATAACATTTTTAAGTCCCTCAATGTCTTTTCAGCTTCTTGCCATGTGGCTGATACAATGAGCCTTACTAAGATTAAGAAAAGCTATAAAAAACACTGGAGGGTTTTCTTTGTTTTGTGTTTGTATTTTGAATAATAGGTGGCAAGACATGTTTGACATAAGACTGCAGAATGATTAAACTAAGGATTTGGAGTGCAGCTGCGCTGATGATATTTGGCAGCTTTATTGACACATTGTATTGCCTCAGGCTAATGATTTTTGCAGTTTTTCAGTCATTTCTTGCAGTCTGTTTAGGGAGAGAGCACTTAGGCCGGCTTATGAGCTGGGTTTGTCTCCAGCCTGTGTCTCTCACAACTTGCAGGGATGAACCAAGGCAAATGGCTCAGTTGGAGAGGAGGAATGAGGGTCCCAACTGGGCCTCTTTTCAATGCTTTGCATTAATATAAGATCTTATTAGGACAAATGTTTCTCTGTGAGATGGCCAGATTTTAATTTCAATTAATCCTATTCTTTTCCTTCACAATTGTTCTCCAGATTTCATTGAAATTCGATTTAAATGCATATTTGAGCTGGAATAAAGGCATTGTTCTGCCAAGATATGGTTACTGGGATCATTGCCCTAAAGTTCTTGTAACATTTGGAGACCAAATTCTGGTGCAATCCATCAGAGGTGTGACTTGCCTGGACAATTCCAGGACAGGTTGTTCCCTGATATTCTATGGCTTTCCTTAAATGGAACCTAACACACTCTGTGCTGCTGCTTCTTACTGTGGCTGTGGTCAGGCTTCCCTTACTGGTCAAGTGGACGCAACACAAATAATACTGAAGTAATATTTATAAGGGTATTTCCAAATGAATAAATGGTTTAATGTGCTGTTAACTGCTTTTTATGGTTAACTTTTCTGGCTGATACACCTCGTCCACATCAATCTTGTGATCCAGGTACTGTCCTGAGATCCCTGTGGGGTGGGAAATAGCTCTGTATTTGAGTTCCTGACACTGGTGGACACATGCTGACCACGAGGCCATTACTGAACCACGGAGAGCACTTTTAAAAATAGTTGTTTTATGCCATGAGGCACAGACATGTAACATGTTCAGTAGAAATCACAACAACTTGGAAAACTGCTGTTGCTGGAAGATACACAGCTGATCCCGAGGTGAGATTGTGTCATTAGATATAAAATTCATATTAAACATCTCAAGCATTTCATGCTGCTCTAGAAAATGGTTTTTACTCAGTGGTCACAAATAAAAATGTCAGCCTGTCAGGAATTTGAAGCTTTTTTCATTCCCTTAACTTTGCACCACTTAAACTAAATGTTCATTCTGGTGTCCTGGCTTTATGAGTGATTTTGAGGCCATTTGCTCTAACTTGAGTTTTAGAAAGGCAGCTGTACACTGTTGTGTGACAGTTCTCACGGAGCTTCCCCATCTCCCTGAAATGTTCTGATCTCTAATGTCTGTAACTGTGCAGTCACCTGCAGCTGAACCTTTACCTTTTCCTCTTCATTGGCGTGTGGGTTATCCTTTAGGTGGGGAATAATTACACTGGAGGTATCTGTGCTCCTGCATCTAAGTCTTGCTGTTTGAAGATTCTCTTAGGGAGTGTTTGCAGGCTCAGACCTTTGTGATAACTTCTTGAGGTGAATCCAGGCACACTTAGAGTGCTTAAACCCAAGACTTTTTTGTGGTTTAATCAAAGATTCAAACTATCTTTCAGAAACATTTCTAATCCAGAATTCAAGATGTGAATTTCTGCATAAAGTTTCCTTAGGGATTTTTTTTTTAAATGAAATAGTTTTCATTGTTATGAGTATCTTCCAGAGAGGAATAAGAAGAATAAAAAAAGTGAGTTTTTTACATCCATTTTTAGTGTATAAAAAAAATTCACAAAGCATATTAAAACTGACCACAAAGGGAAGTGTTTGTCAATACTGATCAAAGTTCAAAATGTTTTAAGTTCCCCAAAACACAGATTACATTAGGTAGTTTCAACTTACCTGAAAACTTTTATAAAAGATATCTCAAAATGTTTATACTTCAATCAGAAGGTTTCTGTATTTTCCAGATTTAAGATTTTTCTTTGTTTTATATCCTTGCCCACAGTTAAATACTAAAGACTTGAAGTATGTGCTGCAGAGCATTTCATCACTTTTATAGTTATATATTTATATAGTTATATGGCTAATTTTAACGTGCAAAGAAAAGCTACGTGACTTTTTGGACATCATTTGTCCCTCAAACTGCAAATAAACAGTTCATACTCTTAACTACCTCATAAAAAACCCAAATAAACAAAAAACCCAAACCCAACAAAACCAAATAATCCCCCCTTCCCCCAAAATCAGAAAAAAAATGCTAAAGTGATGTATAATAGATGCAAGCTAAAAATCCATTTCCAAATCAGAAGTCAACTTTTTGGTCAAATGACATTTCTTACATTCCATTATATTAAAGGATGAAAGCTCTGCCTCAGATTCTTCCTCACCTGATTGAAAACTGAGTGGCAACACCCTCACCATGAACTTTCTCTGCAGCCAGTCTGCTTGGAAGAATTAGCTGTAAGATTAATTAGATTTAAGGTTAAGAAACTATCCAATGTGAGACATTCCCAGAGCAGAAGCCTGCCATGTTATAGAACAGATTAACTTAACCAATTTTACTTTATTTGGTAGGAAAAAGCCCCAAACCTTCAATACATTATTTGGAATAAATTTGTTTCAGCACTTAAAGAAATGAGAATTATTATTTGAAGAAATAATTATTAGTCCATCTCAAATCTTGAGAAGGTATAACTCAAATTTCTTATGTAACAGGATTACCTAAGAACTGAAATGTAATCCCTGTAATTATTTTCCTTTTCATTTCTAATATCCCTTCTTGTATTATTTAACATGTGAAGTGGCATGTACATTTGGGGTTTTTTTTTCAGAGCAATAAAAAAACCCATAAACCTTGATTTGCTCTAACTATAATATGTCATTTAATGAGTTTGGGATATTTGACTTTTTAGAAATCATTGAAATGATATCCTCAAATAAGTAGCTAAATATTAAATCCCACTAAACACAGAATGAAATTAAGTCTTTTTAATGCAACACAAAATATTGGTTAACTTGAAAATAATGGTCTGATCCAATCACAAGCTATTGACCAAACTGAGGAGAGAGAAGCTTTTTTCTCTACCCTTGGAAAGATGGCTGTGCCACTGCCTCTGTAATTGTAGACTGTAACTAAAACTGTTCTGAGATTTGAAACTGGTTTTTGTTAAGATTGAGTGTGAAGAACTGTGGGAATAATTTATACAAACTCTAACATACTTTGACAAAAGTAGAAGCTTTAATAACTTTGTAAACATAACTTTATGCTGACAGGAGTGAAAACCTCGCACGCGTATGTTCCACAACCATGTCTTATATTGCTGATGTTTTGATGGGTTAATTGTATTTTTAAATTGTTTTACATATTTAGTTAAGATAACTACTCTTAATTTGAAATCTTCAGTCAGTTCTGTGCTCTGATCCTTCAGAGCACCGTGTGTGGTGTACCTCACAAATACTTTCCTGTGCTTCCACAGTGAAATTATTGGTAATTTCTGGTTTCATATTTCTTTCATGGGACAAAATGAGCATTACAAACATGCTTTTTCAGAGATTAATGCCTTTACTCAATAATGTCCGTATCCTCATGAGTCCTCAGCAACTGAGACAGAAGAAAGGGAAAGGCTGAGATTTGTTTGCTGTGTGGTTGCATAATTATTGTGTGACTAATGGGAAGAATTGTGCTCAGTAGGACTCATTTCACAAAAATTGGACTTTTATACAATTTGTTTACTCAGACTGAGTTAACTTGCCCTGACTTTAATGTTTGCCTGCAAAGCTATTATTTCTCCTCTTAGTACTGCCAGTTACTATATTACAGTTATTACAATGTGTGCTTTATGTATTTTTATGGTGTCAGTCAACATTATGGAAAGTTATCTGGAAAGATTTTAAACCTAGAGCACTCTGCCTGAGGGACTGCAGGAAGACTGATGGCCATATCTTTGGAAGGTCATTAAAAGGATTTCGAGGATTAAACCCCTTCTTTTTGTCTGGGTGGAGATTAGTGGGGGAACCTGCACCAGTGGGCATTTGGTGTAATCAAACCTGACTGTGGAGCTCCCTTTGTGTTGTGGAGGCAGCTGGACAAAAGAGAGCTTAGTGCTGAGCCTGCCTTGGCTCTGCTGTGCCTGACCCAGCCAGAACAGGCTGTGTATAGGCAGGACTGACAATTTCTGTAAAAAAAAAAAAAAAAGAAGGCAGGCCTAGGGGAGGAAAGTCTATGCTCAAGCAAGAGACAAAAGAAGACATTGTTATGTGCTGATATAGAATCTGTGGGGATAGGCAGAGAATGCATAGAGAGATTGAAAATAGCGCTGGTTTAGTTCATTTTCCTCAAGTGAGAGTCTGATCTGCAGCCTTCCCACTTTGCAAACCTAGATATAATGTAAACAGGACAGAGTATGCTGCAATTACTTGAACAGAGCTGGAGAAATCACAGAAGCAAATGAGATACTCTGGTTATTGGCTCAGTAAGGACTGAAGTGCAAAGGGCATCTGTGATGGCTGGAGAGGGGAAAAACATTTGCCAAATCAGAAGTTTCATGGAGTTTTAAATGGAGTCTGGCTTCATTCCTTGCTGAAGCTGGAGCAGGGGATTTGTGGTGCTGGTCATTTGGCTGAAGGTCACAGCAGAGTCTGAGGAGTGTGGTTTGTAGGTTTGTCTTTCTAGGCCGTCCAGAGAAGATTAGCCTGGGCTTTGGTGTTATATTCTGACACGGAATGAAAGCTTTAGAAAATTTGGTGTGGAAATCTATAGACTTCATGACTCTTATGAGATCTCTTCATGATTCTTAACTATCTTCTATTGACAAATGTTTGTTTTTAATTATATTGTAAAAAATGTTTCGTTTTACTTATATTGTAAAAAAAACCCCAAACCCCTCACTTTGAGACAACTATTTTCTGGTAATACTGATAACCTAACTGGTACTGCTAGTAGCACTGCTGATACTTAACACATTGCAAATAAATTCAGTTGTCTTTAGAATAAATGTGTTTTTTTACTTGAGTATTGTCTCTAATAATATGTGCAGTTTCAGCTCGTAATGCAACAATCAAAGTTCCAGTGAAAGGTTATCAAAGGTGACAGATCTATTCACGTGATTTTCTAATTGAAATCAATATAATCTGTTTGTGTGCTCTGAGTAATGTTCAATGAAAAATATCCCCAGCCTTAGGTGGGACAAGTAAATAACTAAGATTCTCAAACATTCCTCATTTTAGAGTCTGCATTTTTCCTTGTTTGCTTAAGACCAAAATCTATCGGCTAAATAATCATTCCAAACAGATGCTGTTTATTTATCCACTCTTTTTCTACTGTTTTCTCATATTTATGTGTAAGAAGCTTTACTGTTATCTAAAAACTCATAATCTATGAAACCGATGAGAATGGAAAAATTCTCAGGGGGTAGGAAAAGCTACTATAACAGAAATAACATTTGTTTCGTTTTGGAATTCAGCATCCAAATTCACTGCAATCAGATTTGAATAAAAGTGAATTTATATAAGATGGGAAATAAGTTAATTCATATTTTCACAATCAGAAATTAGTGAACTATTAGCCATTTGGTGAACTTTTTGGTCTTTCCGTTCAACTCTAATTTAAACTAGATGAAGATATGAAAGGAGTGAATATTTCTTCTTCACCCTCCAGATTATTTTTATATTCTATATAAAAGAATATGTAATGATTGTTTACTGAAAAGGCTTTCAATGAAACATAGGGACACTGAGGATTAAAGTGTAAGGGAAATATTGTTTCATCTGTGCCAGTCCTGCATGACTGCATGTGGCTGATGAGGCCATAAGTTTTCAAACTTCATCTTGAAATTCATTGTTTTGCTTTGCCACCAATGCTTTTACTGGAAGAGTGTCCCAGAATTTGACTTATTTGAAAATGAGGACTTTTGAAAAGTTTATTGTGAATGGTTTATATTAATATATTTTTAAGTATTCTTGGTAACAACCTCTGTGGTTTATGGATGAACAGAATCATAGAAAAGGTGGGGTTCCTCTGAGAACCAGCTTCCTCCCCAAAACAGAGCCAACTTAAAAGTTGATTAAAGTTGTTCAGGGCCTTGTCACATATGTTAGATCAGGCTTCAGTTTGCTAGTTCCTCTTCCACTGTAAGTTGCTACACTTATTTCAGCTGGACTAATACTTGTAGGATGTGATTTAAAACACCCTGATTATGACACACAGACTGACTGGGTTTTCAAGAAATGTTTTCTCTCCATTATTTTATGGAATAGCTATTGGTTTGTGTGTGTGTTTTGCTATTAAAAATCTTGAAGTGGGTTTCTTTTCTCTAATTAGTAAAGATGGGGATTTTCCTTATGCATTTAAGAGAGCAGTTTGACTTTGAGCTGGCTCACCAAATAAAAATCTATGTATGTTGCACAACCCATGCTGAGATTTGTGACACATCTGATACATCCATAAACTTGGTGAGGGTTTCAGGCAGAATTGATGCAGTTTTAAAATAGCAATGATGCTTTGACAAGCAGCCTAGAAAACATAATTGATTTTAGAACAGCCACCGTCCAGTGATGTATTGATTTTATTTATTATTATTTTCGGAGACTTTTTACTGTATATATTGAGTGGAAATAAAGCAGTCTCAATGAAATTAGTATTACTTTAGCCATTTTAGGTTGTTTTTTTCCCATGCAATAGGCAAAAACATTTTAAAGGGAAAAAAATACTAGAGAAACAAAGGTCTTTCATACAGTAGGATTACACCAAAGTGCTTGCTAGAAGAATGATGGAATTTAAGATGTAATTGAAAAATAAAATGAAAAATACTTTCCATAGAATAGATAGGAAATAATGCTCATGACTTTGGAGTATACAAAGCAATAAAAGGCTTTCACGGGTGATTAAATGCTGAAACGAAGCTAAGATGTTTGATCACCGTGCAAGTAATTTATTTCAACACTATGAAACATGATTCCTATTATAAGACAAGATAAAAGAAGATACAACAATATTTTTCTTCTCTTGTGAAGGTCGGGTAGAACAATTAATAATGGGGAGACCAGATGGCTCAAGGGACAGGCAGTGGGCTTAAGATTGTTCTTTTAAATGTGGAACATATCAAGAGTAAATAACGTTTGGTATCTTCTGTTTTCCTACCATATGCAAAGTCAGGCAGTTTTATCAGTCCCTTTCTCTTGGAAAGTGTTTGCAGCCCCAAAAGTCACTCTTGTGGATGGCACACTTGATCCTCTTTCAGCAAAAAGACTAAAGAATACATTGACAGTGTCAACCGGGAGTGAGGGAAATGAATTTATGAACTCAGATTTGTGGAATTAGGTGTGCACAGTTGCCCACATATATTTGCAGACTAACAGACCATGTGTAAACACAGATGTATTCCAGGCTTCGGTTCATCTCACTTAAAATTTTTTGGCTCATATCCTGTTTTCTTTTGGGGATTTAACTGTTTGAAAGTAGTCTTTTATACAATTGTGTATCCAAATACCTGAGTTGTGAAATGCGATAGCAACGTGAAACCACCACCATAAACCATGTAGGTGGATTGACAGAAAGATAAATAGCTTTATAAGTAAATGTATTTGGGGGTTTGTAAATCAAATGATAGAAAAGTTAAAATTCCGAAGCCTCTTGTCGTTATGGATGGTGGCAATAGTTTAGGAAATATTTTAATACTATTTTATACAACTTCTATTACTAAAGAACTCTCTTGTTGAACTTTCCAAGTCATAAGAATGTCTCCCATGTCAGTAATCAGGACTGTGTGTGGAATCTTAATGGGCAGTTTTGTAGGCACTCATGTTACTACTCTGTACTGTTAATTATTCTGCTATATTTGCATACATAAATATCTCCAGTCAGTAAAAATGTTCATTTACAAGAAAATGTATCAGAAGGCCTAACAGATTTCCTACACCTAATAACTGAGGCAAAGAAAAAGTTTTCCTTGATTTTGTGCAATTTATCATGTTTTAGTTTGCTTTTCTATTAACATGAAATTCTTTATGCCACCTCTACTTGCACTTTCATTGCAGACATCCCCAGGTTATAAATATTGTGTGTTTCTGTCTTTTCTTATTAGTTGAAGAGCAAATTTTGCATGTCAAAACCAAACCTTTATACTTTAAAAAGGAGGATTTTCTCCCAAGCAACAAGACTTGACATTGGCTGTAAGAAGCATTTAACCAAAAATCCAGATTCCTTAGTTCAGAAAACCTTTAACGTTTTTATTTAACGTCTTGCTATAACGGGAAAGACAAGTTTGGCTCAACCCAGAGTTCTGTGTTTGGAGTAGCTTCCACTTTGTTCCTCTGCCTTATCCTGGTAGTTATCAGAGCCCAGACTGTAGTAAACAATCCCATGTTTCTCTTCTATTCCAAACCTTGGAGTTGCTCAGAGCTGCTGCTGTGGCATTGGCTGTTTTAGGTGAGCCATGGAGTACAAAACTTTGAGGTGGAATAAACTCAGCTTCTGTGCACGAGATTTCAGGATCTGTTCCATTCTATAGAATTCCAAATGTAAGCAAGTCCATGGCTCAGTCAACCTCAGGAGGACAAAATGATTTATTTTGTGCATTTTCAGGTCTACCTGGTTCTTTTAGTTGTGTTTGTATATTTCTTAACTTTCTGTCACCTCTGACTCTGGCAAATTATCAGTACATTGTGCAGCAGTGACAGGTCCTCTTGTTAGATGACTGATGTATTTTGCCTTATTGCATAAATCAATGATTTATTTTCTTTTCCGTGTTAAATTGCTTTGAGTGAAGGATGGCAGAGTGAAATGTTGGAGTAGTGAATGTAGGCTTAGCTCTATGGTATGCAGCAATATTGCTAAATTTTACTGCCATTTTCTAAGTGTGCAGCTCTGGAGTTCAGTACAACCACTACCTCTTTAATTCTTATGAAATATTGAACAAATTTAACCATATGAAAATATTCAAAATGCCTGCAATATCTTTACTGAAAGGTTAAATCCCGTCTTTAATGCAGTTCTTACTTTTCCTGAAGGCTGAGATGAAAGCAGAAAGGGTAGTTTTCTTGATTCAGTTCACATGGCAACATGTTTATAAACACACTTGCTTCTGAACAGAAACAATTACATTTGAAAAAAAAAAAAAGGCATTTTATTATTGTGTGCCCTTTGGGAAAAAAATAACAAACCAAAAACAACAACCTGTTGCTTAATAACCAGTACCATAATTTTCTTAGGCAAATGCAGGAAGAAAGCATAGTGTCTAACAATAGATGGAGGCGAATAATCATACAGCTGATAAAATAACACCTCAGAGGGAACCTGGATAATGGGATCCGTGTTTCCTTACTTCAGCTTTTGCATGTCCTTGGTCATCTATCTAAAGTATCTTTCAATGCAGCAAGTTATGGTAGGGAAATTGCCATGTAGGCAGCTGGTCCTTGACTGGGAAGGTGGATTTGCATCCCCTGCACAGAGGTGGCATTTGCAGAAAAACCTTAGCAAGAGCAGGGACTCACTCTTAGCCACTAGCGTGAAATCCCTCAAGTCCAAACTCTTCCATGGTCCTGAAGCACCAGAGCAGAGGCTGTAGAATGAAATCCTCTCTGGTAAAATAGTGGTGGGAAGGGGAAAAGCTGAGGGCTATATGTAGCATTTGATGGTTTGATTGTGTTGGATTTGCAGTTGCCAGGGAGTGATTTCACCTGGGAATCTCAGCACTGCAAGGGATCTCCACACAGAGCCTGTGGCTTTCCGGGAAGCAGCGAGTCCTGGAATGTTCATTTGCAGCAGCTCTGATTTAGCCAGTTTGAGGTCTGATGCCACGTTCAGGTTCCTGTGGTAGATGAGCATCTCAGCTAATTTTAGTGCTCAAGGACATCTCTGCTTTCAGTTCTTCCTTCCAGCCTCTAAACAAAGATGACATTCGTACTTGGGGAGTTCTGACATTCAGATTTATTACGAAATTCTAATTGGAAATGACTATTTCTCAAGGAAAAGTAAAATCCACAAAAGAAATAAGTAAAGGGAATAATAGTGCAGTACTGTGATGGTTTAATTAATGTTAGGCTAACCTTAGGATGTCGCAAATGTCATTTTCTATTGGCTGCACGGGGACTGAGCTGGGTTTTAGCCCACAGCAATGTGCAGGCAGTGGGTGGGCAGAGCACTCGGAGTGTTCTGCCTGAGGATCCTGCTGCAGCTCTCCAGTGCCTCTTCTTCTTTTCCCAACACCCTGTGGCTCCATAGACATTTTATTTTCTTCCTTTTCTACTCTTGCTGTTTCCCAGCAGTTGCCGATGGCTAGTCCAGAGGCTGACATTGGCATGGAAACAAGTTTGAGTACCTGATAGAAGTAGGTGTGTTTAATTAGAATATCTGGGTTTGCTGGTGTTAGTTTTTCAGTGGTGGGGGTTTTTTTTGTNGTTTTTTTTTTTTTTTTTTTTTTTTTTTTTTTTTTTGTCTTACAGAGTTCTTTGCATGTATCTTGTACCTAATAATAATTCTTAGCACTGTTACAGCATTTGCAATTTTCACAACACTGTACAGACATTGTTTAATTTATCCTACCTGTCTCCTGCAATGTACATATTGAAGTGGCAACTCACATGAAAGCTTGAATCCTCCAGGCCTTCCTTTATGTTTTGCCCCTTGCCCTCAGAGACCTGTATTTACCACAGTTCCCCAAAAATCTCCTAATTCCTCTCTTTAAAAAAATTGCAGAGGAAGAAAACTGAGTTCATGCACAAATATTGCATTTTCCCATCTTCATCCTGCTGTTTTTCGTGCTTTACAACATGCTTTTCCTCCAGTCTCTATTTCTGGTGTATTTTCTTCCCAAGTGAAACCCAAACCTAAGCTCTGGTACCTCACCTCTTCAAACCTCCCTAACCTGGAATAGTCTTCGCATTAACTCTAAAATTCAAAAACCTGCTCAATATTTCTTCTGGTGCAGCATTGCCTCTAAGACATGGGGAGGATGACAAGGCATTCTTTTCTTTTTTTTTTTTTTCTGGGGGAAGGCAAGCTGCCACAAGAATCTCTGTGGATCAATAAAGCACAATTTATGTAAATCGCAGCAGCTGTCTCCCCTAAATTAAACAAATGGAGCCAGTCCAGCACGCAGCACTTCAGTGGCCCTTTCCATTTTGGGCTTGCACAAAGTTTCCCTGAGCAACTGAGAACTCTACTCTTGCTTCACCTTGGGACTCTGGCAAGTTAAGAAGTGCAATTGCCTGTTTTTTTCTCATTATCTGCAGCTTAGGTAGGAGAGTACCTTCTGCACTATCATTTGGATTAATTAATTCACATTTTCTTGTGCTGTTTTGCCATTCTGTCCATAAAACCAGGTCCCCAAACTACTGTAAAGATAATACAATATACATGTCATTTCACTTCCATTACTCTTAGGGTCCCTACCAGGCACTGGCCTCATATTTGCAGCTCTTATTCATATGTTCAGTTTGAAATCTCATATTTGATTTTAAGATAATCATATTTTCATGAGAGTGCACACAACTTCAGTTCCATCTTAGCTCAGTAAAATTATTTATTATACTGTTATTGGAATAGAAATTATTGGAACAGCACTGGAAACTTGCCAGCTAACAAACAGTGAAGCTTTGAGGTATTCAGTCATTTTACATAATATGCTGAGCTAAATTTATGTAGACTTTTCTTGCAAATTGTAGTAGTTTTCCAATTATTTTCTCCCCAACTAAATATGTTTAAGAAAAAGATTTAAATGCTTTTATGAAATGCTGAAAAATAATTTAATGTGTAAAGAGAACAAATTTAAAGGCTCACTTTACTGTTCCTTAGATAAATGAGTGACATACAAAGGAGAATGTCTGTGATATGGCTGGAGAAAATATTTTTTCTGAGCCTTCCCAGGCTCCAAGCGACTGTCTTGGCTTATCTGGATCCCAATCCTCCCTTCTCTTTTCTTTTTTTTTTACTCCCCCCTGGTGATACCTTTCTGTGTCAGATTGCATCTAAGGATGCTCTTTACAGATAAACTAAACGCTGCTTGCGATATCTGATACATTAGGTTGTTCTTGGAGTCCCTTTGAACAGTGAATTTTTGGGTTTCAGACACCAAAGGGACTTGGAATACATTAGATTGACCTTACAATCCTCTTGAACTGGCAATCCCCAACTCAACTTGCAAATCTCCTCAGTAGCAGCTTGTTCTGAGCTCGGACCTGCAGAATCCAGGCTCTGAGGTAAACCTTCCCACAAGCTCATCCTTTCTGGCCCTGGATGGGCAAGATCCCACAATTACAAATGCATTGGGAAGCAGGAACAGGTTTGCTCGTCCTGCCTGCAGCAGATCATTTCTAGGAAGCAGTGGGGATGTTTTTTATCTGTAGATACCAATAAATGCATAGACAAGGAGGGATGGATGGTTCGTGTCTAAGCCTGACTAAGAGTGGCCTTCAAAGTCAGCTTTAACTGACACTGTGGTCATAGATTAAAATAGCTAAGGAATAGATTATAAAGCGTGTAAAACTTAATATGTCTTGAAAACAACATTCATAAATGCAAGAATAGAGGAAAAAAGGAAGATGGGGTACACAAGTCTTAGAATCTAAGGCTCTGCTATATTGGAAAACAACATAAAAGTCCTTTTAGTTTAAATTCCGTCTTAAAAGAAACTCGGATTTTTCCAATAATTGCTTAGAGTGATTTTTTTTTTCTTTCAGAACTGAATAATGAATAATGAAATAGAAATGTATGGAAATATTATTAAAACTAACAGTAAAATTGCATTTCTATTTAATATAATTGTATGTAGCCAACAAAGAGAAAAACATTGATAATTCTTATACAATCTTAAATAGTTATTAAGGTGCTGAACCTTTTAATAAAGAACTAGATTATTTTTAGAGCTAACGCAAAGTAACAAAACCCCTTTAACAAATTATCCTTAGGAGATTGTTAGAGTTTTAATCGGTTTCTTGTACTTAAACTCATTTTCCCAGCATGATGTACACTATCTGTGGGAGCTTTTCATAAGAAATTCACACTATGATTAAGGCACCAGCTATTTCAAGTGAAAACATTGTGAAATGTTACTATTGTTTGGGCAGTTGGAACTGAAATGATTGAGTGAAGGATGATAGTTATGCTGCAGGCTAATTACATGGCTAATGTCTTTGCTTTACATATCAATAGATGCTTCTAGACATGAGCAATAACTGAGACTCCATTATCAGTCCAATACAATGCACTTAAATTAGCCACCATTTATGAATACTATTTAAATAAGAGCTGTCCAGTGCTTAGTGATGTTGCACTTGACATGTTTTTTGTTATCAGCCTGTAGATGCTGGATATGGTATACAGGGGAGTTTTGACATAGCCAGAGATGTTTTTACAACATTTTGCTATTAACTACGTATTGATTAAAATCACAGGATTTTTCAATAAGGTAAGAGATCAAAAAGGCCATCAAACAAAGGAAAGATGGCATTAGAGATAATTGTTACCTTTGGAAATGCAGTATAAATTAAGTGTCATCAGTGAGAGGTCTCATAGCCAGCAATGAGGTTCAGTGGAGCGATGCTAATGGGTGCTCTGCCTCAACTTTTGGTACAGAATATCTCGAGCTGACCAAATTTTCAGCCCTAAAGCCGAACAGAAAGACATCATCCCATGTCTGAAAGTGCTTGCTGTAGGTTTTCATGGATAACTAAAGAGTTATTATACTTGGTGAAAGTCTTAACACAGATTTTGTGTTGAGCAAGATATTGTCTCTTTGGCATTGCCTCCGAGTTCAGTGCGTGTGGGAAAAACCACAGGAATGTCGTGCAGGCAGCACATGGATTAAAAAGAATTAGGTTTTGCTGACAATATGCCTCTTCTAAGTGGCAGCTTAACTGTTTAAAAGCAAAGATTATAAAGGTGGGATTAATTATTAATTCCTGCTAATCACAGAGTTCTTATGAGGCTGTTGTCCCTCTCTCTGCATTTGGGCAGCACAGTGCTCCTCACGTGGGACACTTCCCATCTTTTGACAGAAATGCTGGAGCCTGGTGATATCCAGAACTGATTGATGTCTGGTGACAGCAGGCTTTTGTCACCTACTTACACAGCATCTCTTCTCCAATAATACACAATTTATGGACCAAACTGTCAATCTTCAATACAAACATAATTTATGCATTGCCATATAGCTGTGTAAGCAGGAAAGAACATGAAGCATACAGTCAAATTTCAAAATGCTTTCTAAAGCAAATGCTCAGAAAAATATTATCTAATTAAATGGAATCAATTTATAGCAAATGCTGAAATTCAGTAGACTTCAACTCCTTGCCTTAAAAGCTAAAAAAAATTAAAAATGGAAGCATCTCAAATGTGTTTGAAGAATGAGGCCTGAGTGTTTTTCTTGCTACCTATGGCACTGGGCAGAAAAAAGTTGCACATAAGAAAAAACAATCAAAATAATTGCTCTGTGAAATGGCACAAAGCAGGGAAAGGTACATTTGTGGGATACACAGATGATAGACAAGTACTGTGAACCTTTTCTGGAGAAAAGAGCTGCTGTATATGTAGTTTATGCATAATTGTTTAACTGAAATCTTCATTTAAGACTGCTGAAACAGAATGATGATTAAATTATCTTTTTAATATATATTTTGATTAATTGTAGCATTGTGGTTTTGCTTTTTACAGCAAGGCTTAGGAATGTTAAACACTTGCTGTTACAATCTTGTTTCACTTATGGGAGTTGTTATTAATATCAACTGATTTCAATCTGCTTTTTTCCCATCAGTTGTTCTGTTTTTAATCAGTTTTTTGTCATACTTATAGATAAATATGGCTTGTGAATGTAAGCTTGCTTGCTGTCTAGGATGCCTAGACCACAGCAACTCCTCTTGAATACAAAATTGCAAGTACAGGAAGCATCCTTTGCGTCATGCCTGAGTCTCAGGTAGGAGGCAAATGTGAATAACCTGTGGTATAAATGTTGATGTAGGAGTAAACACAAATATTCCTTAACCACCTGCATTTTACAGGCACACAACTGCATGCATAAGTTTCAAGTGAGTTACTTTTCTGTTTTGCCTAAAAAACTGTGCAAAGGGAAAGCTTTCTATTTTTATTTGACTTGTTAGGAGGGGTAGAGCAAATTTTTGAACACCTATGATTGCATTCCTAGGAAAGACTATCCATACATTTTTTCCAGTAGTTCAAACAGAAGACAAATATTCCAGTGTACTCTAAAGCCCTATCTTAAGTGCAGATAACTATATTCTCCATTTCCATGTAGCATAGTTTAAACCAAATATTACAATCTCATTTCAGTCCACAGATAAGTCTCTCCTCACCTGAGACAATACTGAAAGATATTCCTTCTTTAATGCATGTCGAACTTGCTTTTATTTCCTTTCCTTCTCACAAATGGTAATATGGCCTGGACCAATCATCTCTAAAACCTCTACAGACTTTCTTTGCTCACAAAATTAGAATATATAAGAGTAAATGACCTCTACAGTGCTCTGGATGCAGAGGTTCCTCCTGCTAGTTAAATGTGATTATTGCTTCTCTTTTTTCATCTTGTATCTGATAACAGTAAGATCACCAACTTCTGTTAAATCACCATCAAAATTTTGTGGCCACTGTTTTGTTGTGTGTTTCACAACCTTTTTTATCTACATTCAGTTTCTTCTCTCAATTTTCCCAGTGAAATTAATAACTGGATGGCTTCCAGGATCCCCTCTTGGAAAGGCATAGAGTTTTTACTTCATCGTGGGTACAGCAGTGAATGTTACAGTGAAACATGTAATAAGGTTTCAAATTTCAAAGCTGGTAGCATTGTGGACATAGGATAATTGAGCAGAAATATATCTGTGTGGGTATCTAATGCAACTCTACATATATAGGTTTTCTTTTCCTGTGCCCATTACATTTACAAATGCATTCCTTTGTATCCTTTTCTGCAGGAAATTGTCCCCACCAACATGTTGTACAACTGTGAGTAAATTCCTGTCATGGATAAGCATTTTGGATTACCTGAAATATTTTTGAAAAGAAATAAATTCAACATGAGGCTTAAATTTGTCTGAATTGATTTTTTGACAAAATTACCAATGATGTGCATTATATAAGTTTTTATTTATCATTTTGTTATTGTTGTTTCCATGTGACCCAGGTGTGGAGAGCATTATTGTTGCTTACTCTGGTAAGTGATTGTTGGTGCTCATTTTTCTCTAGTTCTCATCTCTTTTATAGAGTGTGATACTTTAAATTCAAGAACACATTAAATTTTTCCCTGACAAAAAAAATTCATGTGCTACATTAGAGTCTTCAGATATTCCCATCCAATCTACAAAGGACAAACATGGATAATGATAATCCTCATTCCATGCGTGTAGCAAAACTCTTCATATTCCTGGAAGAAAGACTCTCAGTGTTCCAGCTCAGAGGTGACTGTACTTCACCTCTGCCTGTTTAGTAGATAATTTGCTGATTCTGTTAAGAGCTGCCCAGCTATAAGAATTGTACTTTGTCTACCAGCTTTGAAGATCACTTCTATTTTTTCCCTATTTTTTTTTCTTTTTATTTCGCCACTGAACAATTTAAGATTACCTTAGCCAGTAGCAGAATATCCATCCCAACATACCAGCTCAAGGGATGTTCCCAGGATGGTTTCCTGTGAGAAGACGTTCAACCTTTGCTGTGGGAGAGAGCAATGGAGAAATCTCCTGGCCATTGCAGGTTAAAGCATCCATCTAATGTCGGACACTAGCACAGCAGTGCTTTGCATGAGCAAGCAAGGAAGTGTCACATCAGCTCCTTACTGCAAAGGGGTGATTTGTCTGGGGAGCTGGTGTGTTCCCCACAGAATAACAATATCTGTGATTCATCTCCTCATTGGCAAACTTTCCTCACAAAGTCTGAGTGGACAGTCAAGGGTTTGATCTTTGTGCCTGCGCTGGGTCAATGGAATTGGCTATTCAAATGCCATAAGGTCTTCCTTGCATTTCTTACATTTCTAATGCTCCAGAGCAAGACAAACTTCTGTGGGGATACTTTTCAGCAGAACTAAGATCTGCCAAGGCATGGCTCTTGCCAGTGTTAGCAGCAAATTTGGAGTGCCTGTGTTCGTATTCACTGCTCTCAGCCCTCTAAGCTGCTCAAACCCAAGTCCCTCAAAATTTCTTTGTATTTTAAGTTCTTAATCATCCTGGTGGCCTCCAACTGTCTCTTTGGCAGGTTTTCAGTGTCTTTCATGGCCTGGGGAGGACAAAAAATAGACATTTTATTGCTGGTGGGCCTGAACGAGTGCTTAGCAGAATGGGGTGTTTATTTCTCATTTCATGATGCTTTTTTAAGAATCTTGTTTGTTGCCTAAAGCTATGTACTGTTGTTGTTGCCTAAGTATTTACTGACGTGTTCTAATGTGAACACTCCTTGTGAGTAGATCTTGAAGGTGCTTATGTATGTAATAAGAAATATTATTGCCACCTAACAGATGTGGAGCTGAGCCATTGGATGGAGAAGTGATTTTTGAAAGGTCATCACACACTGAGTCTGGGAAGCATGCAGGTATTGACTCTCCCTTAAGAGTCACACAGAAAAGGTGCTAAATCACATGAGAAATCAAACAGTCTTCTGATTATAAAAAAAAAAAAAAATTAAAAATGATTTGACAGAAAAACCATTATCATAAGCTGATCCTTTTGCTTCTCGTGCAGGTTAATACATTAGTTCCTATCATACCAGATTGACTTTATCTTGCACCTGTGCTTATAAACCAAATATTTTAAAAATTGTAGTATCCAAGTATCATCCTTCTCAAAACACCTTATTCTAGTATCTAATAAATCAACTGTGACATTTTAACAGTTGCTTCCAGCCTTGCCTGTTTCTTTAGGGTGTATACAGTGTATTCCAAAAACTGCATTGGTTCAAGATTAACTCCTACCTTCATAATGTACGGAGATACACAAAAAAACCAAAGAGAAAGAAAGAAATCTCTCCACACAGCCCTTCCTGTGACTGACTGTAAAACTTCAGTTGGAATTATCAGTGGCAGTTTGGTGAATTACTCCACTTAAAATAGAAACAGGTCACATGGATTATAATAAGATTCTAAATGCTTTGGAGACAAGTGCTGAATGGAGCTTCACCCTACAGAAACACACTTGCCTACCAAGAAATAATTAGTGTCAGATTGACCAGGACTGCTGGACTGCAGCACTGTGCAATATGTGGAATATGCCAAACGCCTCGGGTGTAGCTCTACAGTACATTTAATCGCTGTAGCCTGGTTCTGTGGGTTGTAGCCACATCCTGTTGCTCCCTGAACTGGTAAAATAGAAACACCAAGCCCAGAGTTTGATCTGCCTCGCCCCTTTCTCCTGCTGTGCCATTCCCAGCACAGTGTGAATGACTCACACTGGTGATCTGAGTGAGTGGCTCTAGTTCACAAGACTCTTTCAGAAGTCTTTCCTTAGGTCTTCTCCCTGTATTTTTTGTCTCCCCTCCAAGCTCTGATGGGCAAGAGGAATAAAATGTCCACTCAGCTCCGTTTTTAATCTGAGTCACATTTTCTGATACACACATAATTTAGTCATCATCATCAAGAGGAGCTCTTCTCACAAAAGAAGTTGCCATTATAGTGGAAAAACTGTTGTAAGTGTGATGGGAGACCACAACCATCAGGCATAGAAGGACAAATTACTACTTACTTAAGCAAGTTGAACAGAATTTAGATTAACGAGAGGAGAATAACAACAGGAAATTACTATCGAGAATGATCATATGAGGAAAAATACTTGATTTGCTGAAAATTATTTTCCTTAAATATAGATGTGTTAGGCTCAGCAAGATGTATATAACAATTCCCAAATAAAGTCAACTTGCAATGATTGAACCAAAAAAATATACATCAGTATGCCTTTCTGATTAATCTAATTTACATGCAAAGTAAATAGCCATAAAAATGAATATTTTTTTGAAGTCTCCACTCTAAAAGAAATTTTCATCTAGCCAGATTACAGACTTAGGATGTTTGCTTTCAAAATATAACAATAATTTTTACATTTCAAATTTATTGAAACTTATTCCAGGAGGAAAACTTTTTTTGGCCATTTTTTGTTACTTTGCTCCAAACCAAGCATTTTTTTTCAGCACCTGAAGGTCAGAGGAAACATTAAGGGAAGGATTTGAGGTGTCCCTTATTCCACTGTGTTAAGGCCCCGTTAAAGTTTCATTTGCAATGGAGAGTCCATCTCCTAAGCAGGTTAGGGATTGTGAGCAGTGGTTTTTCTTCTCTCTCTTTTTTTTTGTTTGTTTTTTAACAGATGCACTGATAAAATTGATGTAGGAGGGAATAAACAAACTATTAAGCATGGAAGTGTTTTGGCAGTGCAAGTGTCCCACCCAGGTTCCCCCACCTGGCTGAATAATAGAGGCCAATTATTTTTTCAGCATCTGTCTTACACCACCACCAGAAGAGCAGCCCTAGGGTTGGGCTCTTTGTGCCTCCTCCCCTAGCTGGAGTAGTAGAATAATTTAAAATCATTAAGTGGGTTAATTTAGTCATGGGAAATACAGAATTCCTGTGGCAAACCCTGAATCCCCCACTGCTGTCCCAGGGCAAAGGCTGAAGCAGCCATCACTTGTTCAAATGTAACAATATTCTATTTTGGCAGCATTACCTCAAATCTCCACAATCTCTTTAGAATTATTTTAAAACATTCTCAGCACAAGCACCACATGTATGTCCAGTGCCAGCTATTATTGGTAATCTGTTATAAAAGCAGTCATATCAATAAATAATTGCTTTATTCACGGTCATAAGATCCGAGTATGATAGTACTGCTGACTGGATCCTGGGAAGGAAACCACCCTCTCAGGATTTAAGGGGAGTCCTAACCCTCTGTTTTACTATCTTTTGGCTGCCAGAGGCAGCCCTGAGGGCAACATCACCTCTCCAGACAGAGCATATTTACCTGTAATCTCAGGCTTTAGCCCAAGATTGGGGTGTTGGTAGAGCCACAAGTGCAGTTGCTTCTTCTGAAGAAGTGATGCTTAGCAGATGAAAGAAGGACTATGGAGACAGGTTTTCTGTGGGTAGGTTGCAGAATGACAGAATCATTGACAGAATGTGCCAAAGGTATTATTTTCTTCATTTAGAAAAAAAAAAAAAAAAGGCATAAAAATCAGCCCAAAGCTCTCTTCAAAAAGAAGTACAGAGATTAAAGGAGAAAGAATCAGTGTTTTCATTTTGCCATTACAGACATATATGCAACAAATTGTCTTGTCAGAAAGCCTGTATTACATGTTGTGTTTTGTTACATGTGTTTAAGTGTTAGAAGCAAAGTTGTGTGGCTCTTTCATATTCAAAGCAGAAATATAGTTATTGGTCCATAGTCATATATCTGCACTCAGAAAACTTACAAGAAATCTCGACTTTATGAATATTTTTAGACTGGGTGAAGTTGTAATATAATTATTGAATTGTCTCTTTGCAGCTATTTATAATATCCTGTCTTTCAGCCTGAAAAATCCATGTGTTTGAAGGGATTTAGGTCTTCAGGGATGTCAGCTGTGACTGGAGCTTAAGGAGATATCTATCTGTGTTTAATTGCTCTACTCCTAGACTTGAATATATGTGTATTGTGAGACAGGACCCTGGCTAGAGACTGATTTATTTCTTTCCATAAGTAAGAAGTGCAAAACATTTTGATATTTTTGGTTTTGTTTCCCCCCAAGAATAGACAAAAGGTAAACATTACCACAAAGCAGCTCAGAGGGGAGGCAGGAGTGAGGGTGTAACACTAAACATGGTACTTGGTAGCAGTATTTGTCATTAGTTCCTTACTGAGTTCCTTACTCAGCATTTCAATGTCAATTATACTGTTTTCTAATTGTTTTAGGGCTGGTAAGTTTTCTATCAAGAAATTGCTTTTCATCCAGGATTTCACAGTACTTTACAAAGTTGGGAAACATTCTTTCTTTCCACAGCTGTATTTAAAGCTGAGGGTTCTGTTCACTCAAAGTTACACTGATAATGGACAGTAAATTAGGAAGACTGTCACTTGATTGCTGCTTATCTACTCTTTTTACAAGAGAGATACTTTAAAAAATATATTTTTGTAAAGAGTTACTTGCAATAAACTATTTTCAAGTCATACTATAACTTCAAAGCCTGCCCAAAGTGTTGAGGGCACTTAAAAAGCATTTCTATCTTGCTTTTTTTTGGGTAGTTTTGCTAAATCTTTCCAGGAAAGTTTTGATTTTGAGCTCAGAGAGGGCTTTAGGGCCCAATGTTACATAAGTTTTTCCTGATTAAAATATTTCTGCCCATTTTTATAGTGAAATAAATTATATTCAAATCCAATGTTTTCAACTACAGAGTGCATTCCTTAGTTGCCTTTTTTCAGTTTTCATCTATGTGTTCACTGGTGTTTAAAAACAAAGAGGTTACATTTATGGTACTCTGTAAGGCATGAAAGGCTTTCCTAAGAGGAAAGGGAGTTCTGTAATGAACAGCATAACTCCCAAGTGCTTAAAATATTCCTGTGTTTAATGTCTGAACTGACGTGCGTGTATAAAATTAATAATTGCTTGAATTTTGAACAATGAAAATACAGGGGAAATTACAACATAACAAAGGCAAACTATGCAAGTGAAAGTATCAGCTGGAAGAATAATAGCTTTATTTGACAGTGTTTTGACATCATTGATGTACTGTTGTCACTGGAGACTTTCCTTTCTGTGTTTGTGATATACTATTTCAATCCATATTATCCCAATAGAATCACAAACATTGAAAAGATCTGATGTGTGATAGTCTCTTACTAATATGTGGGTTGACATGTTGATTGTTCTTTCATATCTGGGACTTGTGAGAATTCTGTTTAAATACTATTCGCCAATACTAATAAAAGATGCACATTTGACAAAGAAGATACAGGTGTTTTGAAAGTGATTAGCACATAAAAAAGCAAAGTGGCTTCTCTACTCCATTTTGTAGAAAGTAAAAGTAAAAATTAATAAGTACACCAAGGGCAGGATTAATGGTATCTACAGCAGTTTCTGTGTTAAGCTAATGACCAGTTGATTATCCTCATTGAATAGACCACTAATACAAATCTGGATGCAAGAGACCTCTTGAAATCTAGAACTTTAAGGTTTCTATTTTTGGAAAATGCACATAATAGTTATGATTATTCCTATTTTTTATAGAGCTCTACCAATGGGTGTTTTTTTCCCCCAAAAGGCAGACACTCATCAGAACAAGCAAGTCTGGGCAAAAAAGGAAACACGAAAGCAGTGGGAAGATATTCCTTAGGAAAATGTAAAATATTAACAAGTTATTGCAACTGTCAGCTAAATGGACTGACCTGTCCAGGAAATCTCTGTTGCAAGGTCCAACCTGACAGTGTTTGGAGGTCTGCAGCTCAGGTCTGCTCACAAGGGAGGAAGAAATCCTCCTCTACTCTTTTCCTGTGGTGCTTCCATTGTCCTCTCTTTCCTCTCCCTTCTTGATTGTGTGAAGCACAATTTTTTCACCATAGCAGGCAGACTGGGGCATGATGTAACAGCTGTATCAGGCTTGTTAAGGTTTCTCTTATCATCCAGCCAGTAAATTTGCATGTTTAGGCCTGGGTACAGTGACATCTCCAAGGAAGTCCCTTGGAGAAACATGGGATGAACAGGAGCAGAACTTCCAACACCAGGTGTGCTTCCACTGCTGCTTCCACTTTCAGGTGCTGCTTATGAAAGCAGTGAGAAGCAGGAGATATTGGTGGAAGAATTTGGTGTAGAAGAGCCACCTGAAGACAGCCTATTGCTCTTGTGCTAATCTGTCTTGCTGTTGCCTGTAATCTCATCTCAGGAGCACAGAAGTGCTGTGATGTGATAAAGCAGGAAGGAAAGATGAAGTGTTCTTTCTTTCCCACAAAGCCTGGAGAGTAAGGACTCTGCAAGTTTTTTATACAACATTGGTTGAATGTGAGAAAACATGGGTTGAGTTTGAGAAGAACACGCTGATGGGAATTTCCATATGCAGTGATAAAATTTTCTTTCTTGCAACACATGTGTGTCTTTAGGTCATAAAAAAATGGTCTTCTTAAAGCTGCTCTGTCTTGAGCTTCACTTTAGACACTTTTGTTCATCCCTGCCAAAAGCTGCTTCTTTGTCTTCCAGTATGGATTAGAGGTATCAGTGTATCTATCTGAAGATGAACAAGATGATCTGGTTTGCTCTCTACATATTGTCTCTGGAAAATGGGCTCCATTTCTTCATTTAGTTCACTAGTTACTATGTTTCTGGTAAATATTTCAATCCTAGGCATAAAGCAGCAGATGGGAATAAAAATTGTGGGTGCCAGGATGTGTGGGAGAGTAAAGGACTGTTAAACTATGAAAGGGAATGCAGTATTCAAAGAGAATAGTTTTTGTGGGAAAAGAGGTGGACTGGACAAAGTTGAGGGCAGGGCTTAGTATGCATAGTGAGAGTGAAGAAAGAGATAAAATAAGTGTGAAGAAAGAGGGAACAACAGATTCCAAAAGTCATTTATATAAAGTTCTCTGTGATGCTGTGGAGGAAAGAGGAAGCACAGTGCAGACGAGAAAGCAAACAGTGGGTGGAGAACTGTGCTAATGCTCCTAATATGCTTCTTGTGTCCTTGGTTGTTCTCAGTGAGTTTATATCTCTCACACTCTTCCATGGAGATGAGCAGACGATGTTTTTTTTCAGAGACTGAGCCTCACAGATTAGGATGGGTGAGGTTATTAACCCAGCACTGATAGTAAGACAGGTTTCCACAACTTGGCTCCTCAGATGGTTAGAAGTAGTCAGCTAATTCTCAGCCTAAATTTAATCATGGTGGTTTTCTTCTTATTCTTCCTTGGGGTTTTCTTTAGTATAAACGCTTTTTTTCCTTTCCTTAATTGGCAGTTTCCCTGATATATTTGATATGTACAATTTTTAATTCTGCCTTTTTCTCATCTAAGAAATCCCCAGTGCACCCTGAGTGAAGGAGGTTTTGCTCAGACACACCCTGGGGGCTCTGGTGCCCCACAAGAGCTCCCTGATGGCCAGCAGTGCCTGTTCACTGCAGCATCCACCCAGTCCCCTGCCTTTCCATGGCCTCTCCCTTGGTAAAGCTCTTCCTCTTGACAGTTCCTCTATATAATGGGAATAAAACAGGAGCTGACAGTTTGCAACATTATAAATAAATACCTCACACTGTGAGTGATACACAAATGTTGTATTCCTTTCAATTGTAGAAGATGAGGCTTTTAGAGTATGTTACCACTGGCATTTTGCCTGTAACAAGGGGCTTAGACTGCAGTCTAGGGAATGTTAAATAAATTTCTCAAGCTCTAATGCCATCTATTTCTTTTAAAAAATGTTGAATTGGAACTGGTGACCTTGTCATTGCAGAAACAGAAAATTTTATTTCACAGTTTCCTCTACCTGCATTAGCAAAAAGTGTGTTGTGAAAATGGGCAAAAAAATGCAGCCGTGTTAAATACATGGTTTTATGACCATTTTAATGATGATACCTCCAGAAATCCAGAGCCACTTAAGTGACAATAAACAAACCAATATCTGATAATATGCCTTTCTGCTCATTCACATCAGCAAAGTTATATCATATTAAAGGAGTAACAAGTAGAACTACCTATGCAGAATAATTCTAGTTTGCAATCCCAAATTTTTCCTCTGCCTTTTTTTTTAATGACAACCTCTTATTCTTCTCAGAGTATTATTGCAAGCTGCTTTAAGCACCCTATCATTAATCCTGAAATATGTATATATCTTCCTGCATTGTTAGTCAGATGAATGTGCTGTAGCTCTTATGATCACCTGAAGAAAATTACAACTCTGTGAGAAATATTTATATTGTAAATTTTCACAATATTACATGATCTCAAGTCCAAATATATAATTGCCTTCTATTACAGATAGAAAGGATGTGATTTTAAAAGAAAAATACTTCCAGGAACTGGCAAGCAAATGGTGTCTAAATTTCTCCTTATTTATGTGATCTTTTAAATCCTTCAAGCCATTAGATGTCTGAAGTCTGGTATATACCTGAGATTTTGCCACTGATGTTCTTCCTGTACCTTCAGGTCAGTGCATGCCAGAGCTGCCAAAGTCATTCCTGGCCACCCTAAGCACAACCCATACTCTGGAGATAAGTGGTCAGTCCATGATTCTTTAATTTAATTTATAATGGAGGGTGTATCTTCTCTGGGCTCTTGCCTAGAATGATCCTAGAGTGTTCTTTCCATGCTGCTGGTGTTCAAATTCTGCTCTTGTTCCTAAGCTCTCCTGGTTCCTCTGGCCTCTCCAAGTGTTGTCTCCCTGCTGGGCATTGCTAAAGGACATGGCCTTTTCCAAGGGTATTTTAGGGATTTTTTTCTTCCCCCTGAGGTTCATGTCCCTTCTCCTTAGCTGGGACAAGCTTTGTCACAGGGCCAAAATCTCTTGGTGGTCCCACATATTGATTACCTTTTAAATTCCAGAGGAAATTGTGTGCCCAGCTTTTCTAGGCATCTTCCAGCATCCAGACATCACAGCAGGGACTCCTGGAGAGTGCTTTGGAGCAAGTGCCCATCTAGTAGTGCTTTGTGTTTGTAGCTGCTAAACTACTACTTAGAAAAGACCTTTGCAGTTGTACTCGGTACTCCCCAAAAATCCTTTTTCCACATGGACAGATGGTTCAATTGTTCTGTTGTTCTCTTGTAAACCTCTCTTATTCCCAATCTCTTCTGTAAATGATAAATAAAACTTCTATCTGAAAATTTTCCTTGGTACATGAAAAAGTTCCCAAAGATGTAATGAATTAAAGTAGTAAATGCTCTGCTACTAGTCTAAAAAGTATTTTACTATTAGAAGATGTAGTGATGATATATTTACTAATTTGATAAAGAAAATTTGGTGGGTAAAAAACCCCAAAATTGCAGTCTTAGCTTTTCTCTGTGATGTAATAGATATGTTCAACTCTAGCAGGTTTCTTATACCTTTTATTGAGACAAATCCTGAAATCCTTGTTCTTAACTTCCTCAGGACAATCTCCTTTTAACTTCAGTGAGATAATAAGGCTTATGCTGCTTTGTAAAGTACTTTGAGATCTATGGTGAACAAGATTTAAATATTACTGAAAGGGAAATTTGATTGAGTTTAAATTAAATGAGGAACTTCAGGATTCAGTTTATGGAGATTGCTCTTTTTTTTTTTTNTGGTTCTTTATGCATTCATAAACTTCAGATTTGGTTGCAGTGGTGAATTGCTCTGCCTTCTTGTAGGAGAGTACAGGAGGGACACTTGTGGCTGGCCTTGGAGCAGGGCTTTCTTCCTGCTCTTGTACACAATCTGGCACTTCATGGATACATTTGCTAGCAGAATTACTTGTTTTAAATAATTTACTTTGACATGTGACTGCAGCATTACAAGGAAAAATACAGATTCTTTATTTCAACTTAAGTAAAACGTGCCTCACACCGGAGTTTGTTCTATTAGCTGGGGCCAGCTGGGTCAGAACTTTAATGCAGGAGCCCAATAAGGTAGGTTACAAGTAATTTTCAGTTTCTGAACTGGGTCAAATTCATGAAATGTTAATAATGTTGCTTATATAAATGAAATTTCATGAAAATACAGGCATGTGTTTTGAGAGAAATGACAAATGAAGCGGAAGTAAAAATGGAAAAAGTGTAATCATATCAGTTTCCTATTGACTTTTATTGAATTAGTCATATCCGCTACTTAAGTGTTTTGTAATCTACTAAAAATGCTTTTACAGTGTAGAAATTTCATTTTATGAGTTTCACATAATGCAATCAAAACATTTAGACTAACATCCACGTGGTAAGAAATTTCATCCACATATTATTTTGCAATTCTTTTTGATGAAAGGTAATGCCTCTAATGTTATATGGAAGCATGACAGAAAATACCAGAGATATGTAATAGCACAGAATTCATTGTTTGGCAGTGTTCTGGGGTGAGAAAATAAACTTGTGAAAGAAATTCTAAGCTTAATCTAGCACTGGAATATACCTTGACATCAAGAGGATCTACTGCCATGTCCTTTGAAGCTCATGGAAATCCCGTCATTGACTTAAGGCAAAATCAGTTTGACACTGAAACAAATTATGTGAGTTTTTCATGCTTCCCTCTCTCACTTCTCACCCAAAACAAAAAGGAAGAGGGAACAGGAGGAGTGAGGCCACTCCTGCATTATCGTGGATCATGCACTACAGAAATGTTGATAGTGCCAGTCATTTGGGAGAGGAGGAGGAGGAGGAGGAGGAGGAAGAGGAGGAGTGCAGATGTGAGGGTGAGCTGCAGTTCGAGTGCCAAAGAGCTCTGCTGTGACTGGGGAGGTGAAGGGTGCACTGATAACACAGGGGTGTGGAACTTCTGTCCAAACCCCATTTTCTCCCACATTGCTGAGGGATTTCCGAGTGTAGGCCAAGTCAATATAATTTCTTCCATGTCTCTTGCTATACTGTCAGCTGCTTGTTGCATTGCCATGTCAGACTGAGTGTGGAGGAGTCACTTAAGGGGAAAAGAATTGAATTCCCTTGAAAATGGTTGTCTTCAGTGTTGCCCTAATGTAAAAATGGTTAAACTTTATAAGACTAGATTTCATGGGGTTACATAGACCCAAGTTGGAGGGCACTTGAAAATCAATTTGCATCTGCCCACCTGTTGGTAGAAGCCTTCCATTTCTGCTCTCTAGCACAGCCCTTTTGGGCAGTGCTGCTCTGAAGACCTGGGCTTTGAGGTACAACAATCCTTGCAAATGAACATTTGAAAATTTCCAGGCACTTAATGTGCTTGCACATTCCAAACTGTACCTTTGCAGTATTTGTGGAGGCTGCAGCTCAAACTGTGCTGGATTCCTGTGTGCTTGTTCGCCAGAGTTTGGTTAAGGATTGCTGCAAACTCTGAATTCAGGACGGGCAAATTATATAAGTAATTTTATTTCTGTCTGTCACTGTATCCATCACAAACATGGTTGGCTGGGTCAGAATTCCTTCTCTAGGCACTGACAGAGGAGCCTGCTGTGTTTTGGCCACTACAGCAGATCTCTGTGGACTGACTTCCTAAGCTACCATGTCCCTGTTGTGGCTTCCATGTAGGGAAAAACATCTGGTGTCTTAAAATATTCTGGGCCCAGAACCGTGTAATGACTCTTTGGAGGTCAGGTAAAGTATCAAAGAGATCTTTCCTCCTGTTTTAGTGGTGGTGGTGGTGTGCTGGTTTGTTTTATTATTTTTTTTTAATATCTTTTTCTCTTTTATATCTTTTTTATATATTTTTTATATTTTTGAATAAAGCAAAAGGTGTCAGATGTCAATATTTAATGAACAAAAAAGGAACTTACAGTTAGTGTTGTCAAAGAGCAACATTTTGTAAAAGGAAACAAATGTGGTTTCATGGGGTAAATGTCACCTTTCTTAGGTTGGCAGGAGTTGGTGACAGTGGGAACATTGCATGGAGGCACTTAATATTTGCATGAGGGAAGGCTTGGTTTGTGAAGTCTCTGTGCATGACTTTAGCCACTTGAGAGCAAAATAGGAAACAGGTAATCTGAAGCAGATATAATTGGAATGATCCTCCATCTTTTTGTGAGGAGGAACAGAAGCAAAGATATTGTTCCAGAACTAAGGCTAATATAACTTCTTGAGGGCTGTTCTACATTGTATTCCAAAGTAATACTATCACCCTATCTTTAATTAATATCTATTTAAACACTATATTTAAATATTTAAATACTGTATTTAAATTAAAATAATTAAGATATTGGAATAAATTGAAATCCGAATATTTAATGTACTTAAATAATACCTTTATTTGCTGAAACCATGTTTTATCTCAAATTTTAGGGAATCTATTTAGCCCACAAGAAACAAATTTCTTATTTCTCAAAGTCTTCCATCTGGAATGAATGCCAATAGGAAGACATCTTGAAATGAGGAAAGGTTTACCTTTGTGTACCCAAAGCAATGGGAATTTTATGCTCAAAGGGATTTTTTTCATCAACAAAGCAGGTAGCTGAGTGTTCACGTGAGCTCCTACGTAAACTTGTGAATCGAATTTAAGAAACCAGCTGCTATGTTGAATTCCTGGAGCCTAAAGTTTTAACACATCAGCACACACCAACTAAGTACAACTTTAAAAGTTTTATTTAGTGTTTCAACTGAGGAAGCTTGGGACAGTTGTAGTGCTAATATACAATAAAGCTTCCACATGTAAAACCACGTAAACTTTATTCCAGGACTTGTTCAAACTAGTAAGAGTCTTTCTATTGACTGGGATGGACACTGGATTGAGCACAGAATGGATATTTTTTTTTTTAAATAAACAAGAAACATATGGCAGACAGCTGATTCTCTTTCTGTTGTTTGTTCAGTCAACAGCTTCTTGAGAATTACTACATTTGTTATTAGTATATAGATTAGGCATGAGATTAAATAGTCTTCAGGTTGCCCACCCAAGTTTTTTCACTTCTTGGAGGCAAACTGAGTAAATTAAACTCTGAGATTGGTGACCAAAATATCTTAATTCAGAATATTTGTGCTTCCACATCTAGGCTGCTTTCCAGAGACTGGGGCTTTTTTCCCCCCCTGCTTAATTAATTCAGCTACTGAATCATTAGAGGTGTTTGAAAAGAATGGCTGAAAACTGAAAAATAAAAATGCATATTATGTATTATTTAGCAAATATTTATTTAGCTCCTACTAATTCAATTCTTTTTATTCATGTTGTTTGCTGCAGGTGCAATACATCTCTTTTCCTTGTATCTGCAAAATATTAAAGGCTTCTCCCTATGAAGAATACTTATTTTTTTATTCTTTTCTTGCCTTTGGCTGCTATTAGAACATGGCATTAGTGGCTGATTGTCTTCTGCTGGAATACATTGTGATTTGCTGCCATGTTTTGGTGTCTCCTGGAATGTGCAATCCCTGGCTGTGCAGAGGTGGTGGCTGTAGGTTTGGGCTGACTGACTGCTGTTCTAGGTGGGTGTTTGAGCAGGGCAGCAGCAGCTGTTATCTCCCTCCAACTTGGTGCAGCATATAAACTATGCCAGCAGTAAACTGAGGCCTGCCTTTGACCATTTTTATTCATGCTTTGTCCCCCTTTTGCATTTGTGCTGTCGGGAGGGTTTTGGTTTCTTTCTAGAACCACTTCATATTTCAGTCAGCTTGGCTTTCTTTTCTGTTGTGTTCTCCTCTATAGATGTTTTTCATGTTTTGTTTTTTTTTTTCCTTTCCCCTCAATCATTTCTTTTGATTCTCCATTTCATTCCTGCAGACCACTGCCGTTGAGGAAGAGGCTGTACTTTTTGTCTGGCTGTATGTGTTGTGCCAGCTCAACCTACTACTTTAACTTCTGCACCTTCAGTCTCCTGTCACACTGCTCTCCCTCACCCAAACTTCTGTCTTCCTTCTCCTCTGGAGCATCCTCTGGGACACCATGCCGTGTTTCTGGCTGAGTATTCCATGCAGTGTGTGCAGAGAGCAGAGCTCTGCTTGCCACAGCTCCCAGCACCTTGTCTTTTGTGGTGCTTCAGAGGACCAAGCCCTCTGATGCACCAGAGGGGAAGGGGGAAGTTTTGCTCGGGTTTTACACCCAGGCCTCCCCTCTGCCTTCCATCACAGCTATTTGTCATTTTGCTGGCACATGGATGGAAGCATTTCCCTTTTATGTTAAGCCTGGGCTATGCAAAGGCACTGGAAGGCAATTTATACACCTCTGCAGCTTGTGGCATCAGCAAGGTGTTTTTACAAGCTTGAGATATTACCACAGTTAAATAAACCAGGGTAGTGATGAGGAGGAATAAAGTAGCTATAGCAGCTGCATGTTTCTGATAGGGAAAAAGATAACATAGGAAGTATGTCCTACAACTTAGTGGGGTAAAATGTGTATAGCTGCAATACCTGAGGCCACAGCTGGGCTTGGGCACTGTGGTGCATTGCTTTGAAATGTACACATTTACTGACCTGTGGAGGGTCTTTGCTTTGTCTTTGCCTTATCCAAGTCATCTGTGACATGTGGCTGCATACAGAAGTTTGAGACAGGAATAATGCACAGGGAGTTGGGGGAAACTGCCAAATAGTAAAGTTAAATCGTTTACCTACTTACAGTTTGGTTCTGTCCTTCAATATGGCTTCAGTGATGATATTTATGTCAGCAGGAAGATTTTTGCTGGTATTACTTCAGTCTGAGACAAGAGGAGGAGCCTGGTTTGATGGGAGAAACATGAATGTATATCATTTGGTTTGTGGTCTTTAGTTGGTTTGTAAATATATTAATCATCCAGCAAATCCATTGTGACTAAAAATGAAGATGTGTGCACATAGGCTCCTCCCTGCAGCCACATTTTATGTTTACATCTGTGAAGTGTACACCCCTGGCTTGTACCTGTAGTAATTTTTTTTTAAATGCTTCTCAGAGTGGAAATGTAAGTGCTAATTGAAATACTTATTCTGCTTTGTTTTCATCCTAAAATTGCATCCACTTAAAGAGGAGTTAGACTTTAATTGTTTAAGATCTGCTATATCAGGCAGTGTAAATTTTTAAAGGATGTATGTTTTGCTTTTCACTATGAAAGGCAAGTTATTAAATTTACGAGAATATAGATAATCTGAAGAAATTGGGGGGAGTGTATTTCTCTCCCTCCTATCCATATCGATTTGTTGGAGCTATAATCACTCTTATATTTTTTGTAAAAATAATAAACTCGATTTTGTCTGTATGTGGTGTCCCTGTTAGTGCTATGCTCAGTGCCTCCAACAGGAGTTCTGCTCAGGCTGGGGTGAAATTTAGCCTGATGTGTTGGCATATATTACAGTAGATTAAACCTTGCTGCTTACATCATTATCATCAATTTTATTTGGTCATTTCACCAATTTTTTTTTCCGCTGACAGAGTGGTTTGTGTCTAAATTTTAAGCCATGCCTTTGTTAATGGCAGTGAAATAGGTATAAATCTTGCATTCAAGCAAGTGCATACTCTTGTATACATTATAAAATATGCTAACATATTTATAAAGCTTCAAGAGAGTGTTTAGATGACCTTACATGAATTTATCAGCAAGTAGAGCTTCTCCAAGTGATAGTAGTAGTTGTACTCTTTTTGATTTTTACTACGAGTTTTTATTCAGAGAGAACCTGAGAGTCTGGAGAGAGGAAAAGGAGAGTTCAAATTAAAAAGTAGAAATAAATGGCAGATAATTTATCTATTCCAGTGCCTTAGGAATGTTGTATCTCCCTAAAACCCTTCTTTTCTGTGGTTCCTGTTTAAAACTGGACAACAGAGTTCTTCTGCTCTGGCTGCTGCCTACAGAAGTGATCACAAGCATCTTGTCACCTTCCATCCCTCTCCATCTGTCCATGTTCCCCTTGTCTTGCAGATGGCAAGCTGTCTAGGACAGGAGCTGTGGTTTTGTTCTCTGCTTATGCAGCATTTAGTGAACAGCACTTGGCACTATGGAGTCCTGGTCAATGACAAAAACTGTGAAGTTTTATGATGATGAAGCAAGTAAAATTGTCAACTTCATATCCGTTAGAAACTTTAGTTATGTAAATAACTGGTTTCCCCCAGAGTTTTTTCAAATATTTTACATTGCTAAATTATTTACGATAAACACATTGTCTTACTACTCAGCATAAATTTAAAAGATAATTTTAGCACGGAAAGAAAATATTCATGAAGAGATACCAGAGGCAGAAATAAAAGTGATAAATTAATGAAAATACACTGATAATGGCAATGGTCCAGATGAGAAATATCTCTAATCTGAGAGTTCATTTGGTATTGTAAGGATGATGTTGCCACCTGTCTATTATGTGCTGCATTTGCCCACCTTTGTGATCCATGTACAGCTTGGGAATAGTGGAGGACAAGGGAGTTCTGAAAAGATTTTGGGAAAGAAATTACCTTGAAGTACAGTAGGCAGCGAGGAGCAGGAATACAGCAGTGCTGCTGGGAGGTGTTAATACCATTTGAAGTTTCACTGGGAGCTCTGAGAGCAAGGAGGAAGAAATCAGGGGCGTTTGGGGTGTAATAACAATGAATAACCTTTAAAGAATTGCTACAAGATAAAGGTAGCAGGAGCAGACAGGAGAGTCCATGGCCCTAAAGCAAGAGGCCGTGCATAGCAAGGTGTGCCATTTTTGACTGCAGAAAACTATAGGCTTGCCTCAGGGAGAGGTCCCTCATGGAACCAGGAAAGGTTGTAACAAGATCTTTCTATACTGTAAATATCATATGTCACCTCCATATTGGGTCTTTTTTCTGCTAGGTTGTGTAGACTGAAATGTCAACAACACACTTCTGCTCAGTTTTATGTCACTTGCACAAAATCAAATATTGCTGAGAAAAACTGGATTATGAATGTTTAGCTAAAAATAATCCAGAAGATGATGGCTCTGGCCGTGGCCCCAGAATCTAGTTTTTAATGCAGTTATGCTTTTATTTAAATGTTTTAGAAAGACAAGAAACTTTTTTGCATTTTGCAAAAAAATATTTATGACAGAAATTGTGTACTTGTTATATACTCATGCATATATGAAATCTATGATGAGTATATATACATATATACTCATTATATATTACATACTCATTTATATGGTAACAATATGGGAATTAATATTTATTCCTACAGGGATGGAGACAAAGAAAGACATATTGACCAAGCAGAAAACGTGGATAATGTTTTTATACAAATCACAAGAGGTTTTCAATAAGCAGAATTACCTGGACAATTCTGTCAGTGTGGACACACAACTAAGGTTTGCTGTTTTGTTCTACACAGCACCAAAACACAATATCCCCCTGGACTCTGACAAGTGTTCTTGCTTTTATATCATTATCCTGGATTCTTGCATGAGTATTCTTTTTACTCTGACAGTAATTATAGAAAAGTAGGAGATGGCAGCACTGATTGTGGTCATGAAGGCTTTCTCAGAAGGGTGTTTTCCATCCCCAAGAGGCAGGGTTATCCTTAGTCTCTGTAGGAACACTGCATTTTTTTCAGATAGTCTTTACTCCTGGGGCATGGAAGACTTCAGAGAATATCTGCACTCATGGCATCATTTCCCCACGCTCTGCAAACCTGGCTGGGGCTGAGCACATTTATATTTGTGTGCTTCTGTGATTCTGTCCTCCACCACATTTCTGAAGAGTTCAAATACCCAGAGGAAACCTCTGCCTTTGGAAACAAGTGAAAAAGATCATCTGTGCTGTGTCAGTCATAGAAGTATCTTTTTCTTTAGTTGCTGGACAAAATTCTTTCCTGAGCAATGTCAGGCATTTTATTGAGTTTGCTAAATTGCCAATCAAATTAGCTTTTGATCTTGGTGAGCTACAGCCCAGAGTACATTTTTTGCAATCAAATATACCTTAAAGTGAGTGCAATGGATGCATTTTATCTTCATAAAATTAGTTTCGGGAGGTTTCTGCAGAACTGCACCATCAAGATAGATACATGAATACTGGATGTTTGTTTGTTTGTTTTACTCCTTATTTCCCAGCGGAGTGGTAGCAAAATTTTGGCCTAGAAGGAATGTCAGGAATTTTGACTGTCCAAATGGCAAACACCTCGTCTTTTTATCATGCTACTGTAAGATCCTCTGTGCTGTAAGCGCTGCGTGAGGCCTTTAGAGACTGTGGGGAGCAATTTCACCTCTGCACACTTGAAGGCCAGGAATTTGACTGTCCTGCAGTCCTTTCATCACCAGTGATGCAGATCCTCGGTGTGCATGGATTGGCAGTGGCACCCACACCTGGGAGTATGGAATGTGTGACTGGTTGAGTTGTGTTTCTTGGTCTGCCATCAGCACCATGAGGCCTCAGCTCTGTTCCAGGCTTGCTCTGGAGAAAAGCACGTGAAGTTAAAACAGGGAGCTGACAATGCAGCATTGACACCTCCCAGCAAATTCTGCTGCTCTGGCAATATGTTGCTGATGCCTTAAATGGCACTCACCTAAAACTTAAAACCGAGGGCATCATTGCCTTACATTGTACCTTTCCAGTCTTACACATCCAGGATATTTTGGGCATGCTTTGGAGAAACCTGGAAAAAGCCTTTGTTGCCTTTCCCTGGTCTTGAAATGAAAACCAAACCAGTTTTTTTTGGGAAAAGAGGTTTTTACCTCAGTATTTATTTCAGGATCCTTGGGTACAGAACTTTGTCCAGGTGGAATGCCCCGAAAATGCATGCACACTGTTATGCTGAAATGCACACAATTATAGGCCTTGAAAAATTAGCATATTTATCAAAGTTTCCCCACTGAGAGGCTCGAGTGAACCTCCTGTTCTGAGGAATCTTTCCCCTGGATGGGCCTATCTGAGTTTACAAAAATGTGTTTTGGAGAGACCCTTGGTGTCTGGGGCTCCCAGGATGTTTGGTCTCCTGGTTTAATGGTGCCATGGGGCTGAGCTGAGTTATCAGGCTTGGAAAGTTAAAAGTATGTAGGTTAAAAGCACTAAGAATACATAGAAATATATAAAAGAGTATATAAGAGGGGTATAAAAGAAAAAGCAAAAAATCATTTTGGCATCACCTTTGCATGTACAGAGAGAGAGAGAGAGCAGTGAACCTTGATAAAGGTGTGTAGAAGGGAAGTTTTTGATTTGTAGAGTGCTGTCCTCTCTGCTGGGGACTACAGCCAATGACAATCTCTTCATCCCCCCCAAACCTGAAAGGAGAGGTGACACTGCACTAGAGAAGTGGCAGATCAAAGCCACTGCCATGAGTACAGGGGGCACATGTGTGACATATGGAGCTACCATTGCACTGTGAACATTTCCCTGATTTCTCAGGGAGCCTTTTATGCTGTCCCTTCATGTACAGAAACAAAGAAATCTCTTTGAGGACATTCTACAAGCAATGACTGGATCTCAACAATTTGCACTAATAAGAGAGCAGATGGGATTTTTAATATTAGTCTATGGAGATATTTACGTTTTAGGTATCACTTCAGACTGCTCTGGATTTTGCTGTTGGTTCGTGGAAATCTCAGTTTTCACAAGAAGCTGCTGAAGAATTCATAGGCTATTGTTCATTTCTTGTAGGCCTTATATTTTTGCCCTTTAAATTAAAAAAATTAGAAAAGGCATTGCACTCACTTTGCTTTTTCCTTCAGTGAATTATGGAAGTTCCAAGATGGAAGTGTAACTATTTTGTGTCTAGGAAGATTTGTTTGGAAGCTGTGTGATTATTAATATAAATGATCTACACCATTTCTCTCTTGGTTACAAACTGTTCAGAGTCAAAGAAACTGGACACAATGGATCAGTCTGATTATTACCTTTATTTCTGCGCTATACGTACTGATCAGTATTTTTCAGAACCTTTCCCAAGGTGTCTCTATGGTTGGAGACACAGATCTGGAGAAGATAAAGTTCTTTAGAACTGAAAGAGTAGATTCTGTCCACCATGACCTGTGGTCTGGAGTTCTCGGGGTCCTCCTGCTTTTAACTATCCTTCAAAACAAGGAGATTAACTTCTGTTAGATTTATGGGAAGACCTCAGCTGCATATGGAGATATCTCTTTTCCTCTAATCCTCTGCCAAGCAATGCCAAAGGGTTACATCCATCATGAAGTGCTAAGAAATGTTTTTGGATCTCCATCAGGTAAAAGACTTGGAGAAACCTGGGAATACACCATAGGTCAGTGTTCAAATATTTGTGCAACTTTACTGTTGACTTGAAGATAGATTAATCAAGTGGTAACAAGCACTATATGCCAGATTTATAAAGGAAAGAATATGCAGAGTCACTCTCCCCATTGTGAAGGAGCAGCTCAGCTATGAAAGCAGCAGATTTAGTGATGTACATCTCATATTTCAACTCTCTGGAAGATGCATTGCTATTTTGGGATCATATGAGGAAGCAGTATTTCCATCAGTTCCCAAACTGATGGTGAAAGGAATTAAGTTCAAGTGAATATTCAAGTAGTTATAGGAGGCACCCAAATGGACATTAAAGGAATGGGATCATCCATCATTAAACCATTTGCATTAGAGAAACAGAAAAATTGTCATTGTTTGGGGCCTCTTTTGCACACTCACACACCGAGAATTCTGGGTCTTTATCTATGTAGGCTGATTAATTCACCAGCTCAATTCACAGCCATTTCCTGGCTGTGAGCCACTAATAATGGATTGCCTATGCAGTAGCCTTCAAAGAGAAAAAGAAAATAAATTTTTATTACCGCAGCAATTTTGGCTCTGCTATGAAAATGTATTTTACAATCTTTTGTTCTGTGCTCGAGCAGAATGCTTTGTCATCAGGAGTTTGCAGTCATAAAGACGTGGTAGGCAAGAACTGCTGTGGGTTTTACCCCCTGGATGTAACATCATCTCCGTGGATGCTGAGGGCCAAAAGACTGAAGGAAGAATCTGAAGTACTCATTCTACTTTATGGGAGACAATTAACCTCTGACAAAAAATGAAATTGTCCCCAAAGAGAATGACACCTCGAATAAATCTATTCACACCTTTTCCTCCTTCTTCTCTGCCTCTGTTGAATATTCAATATAAAAGCTATCAAGAACAGCCTATCCACATGACATCAAACCAACAAATCAGGAAATTAGAAAATATCTATGTTACTTCTAAGTCACTAGTCCTCCCTCAGTGGCTTCTTTTCTGTTCAAACTTTGCCTAAAAATAATTTGTAGATTTTCATACGTAATTACCTGTGAGTTATCCTGAAAATGATGGTGTGATTAAATTTCCAAAATATTTTCTTTTTCTGTTCCTGACAGCTGTTAATAAGACACAACTATTAATGGGAAATATGAGTCCAAACTGGGAACACAGGTGACTATTCTCTCTCACTTGTAACACTCTGCTCACTAAGGCAAAGCTATTTAATTGGTTCCTAAGCACCTAATTTTTATGAGTGGGGCTTAAGTGCTGAAATATAGGAAAGCACATTTCCTTGTGCTTGCTATCAGCACAAAAGAATGTAAATGTAGTTCAAAGAAAATCCTAGAAAGCTTCCTAAAATATTCCTCCTTTGGAAAATGGAAAGCATTATCCCTTAATCTTTATTTTTATCAGGGAACAAAGGGATTTTTTGGGAAAAGCACAGCACTCATTTCTGGTTGCTTTTAGCAGGAGTTTCACGGAGGTGTGAAGGGCGAAGATGGGGCTTCCTTTTTTTTTTTTGGTGGTGGGGAGTTTTGACTATAATGCTTAAAATCTCAGAGATATGAGTGCTATGGTGTAAAACAGTGATACTTCTTACTGGTGTGACAAACTGAACTGATATTGTGTCCCTGTCATCTTCATCCTGTTGATTGTGATCCTTGTAATGGGAGATTGACTTCGTATGCAAAGCTGGGAAATTTTTCTGTAAAGTAAAGCAAAGCAGTGTTCTCTATTTTCTAGAGAATGACAGAAGAATGAAGAAATTTGTTTCACCTGACAACAAATGAGAATATTAAACAATAACACTGTACTTTAGTTCTCTGTGCAAGATTTATGATCTTTACAGGGGTACGCTGATGAGTCTTTTTTTCCTCTCTTTGAATGAACATTAAAATAAAAGGAATATTTTTCTAGTTATTTCATTGTCTTTAGGAAGCAACATAATATAAACTAAAATTATGTCTCTGATTGCTTTCTCTTGAAATGCAATACACTGCTATGAAGTCTTTATGATGGTCTCCCTTCTTTTTATCTTATTTTCATAAAAACCATTGCTTGCACAATTCTGATGATTGTAGGTGTTAATAAAAGTCAATTGCAGCAGACTGATATGGATAAAATCTACAAAATATCATAAAAAATGGAAGATATCAGTTTAATGAACAATGTCATTACAGTTTTTATTTCTGAAAAGGAAAAAAGGATAAATTGGAATACCTAGATAAAAAAAGCATTTTAGCTCTTGTATTTATTTATTATAGCTATTATATTAAAAAAATCTATCCATGAAGATTTTATTTAAAGATTGTAATGGTTTAGTATAATATCTTGTCCCATGGTCCAGGGCTGGTGGCATGACTGTAGCACAGAAACTTGTAGTAACAATAATCAGAGCTGTAGAAAGCACAGTTTAAAAAAAAAAAAAATCCCTCTTCATAAATGAGATGGAATAAGTGATAGAAATAAAGTATTTCACCTATACTTCTCTTTTGTTTTTGTGTTTTGATGTTTTAGGGTTTTGGGGTATTTTTTAATATATTTGAAATTACTTTTACGTGCTGCTTTGCTATTGGTAGCCTTTAAAATATGAGGATGTTTGCATCTAAGGTTCAAATGTGTGCTTTGTATATTGAAATCAAATGGGAGATGTTTCCATCTACCACTGATGGGAGATGGTGCCTCGATGTCCTCACCACTGGCAGTTGAGATAAAGAAGAGATTATAGCTTATAATAAAAGATTATGCTAATGAATGAACTTCAGTACTCGAAGGTGCTAAATCCACTTGCCAAAAAAGGTGTCATAAAACTCTTCTTTTTCCAGCCAACTAGAAATGATAGAACAACTGAAAAATTAACCATGGTTTTTTTTTGCAAGCACTTTATCCACACACACTACACATAAAAGTTACAGCACAAATCGTTTAAATGTTTTATCTATTAAATGGTTATGTATCTATGGCATAATTTTCTTTCTAAAAAGCTTGAAAAGCCCACAGCCTTTGGCAAGGTATTTTAGCTCTGGATTCTCTCTCATATGCGTGCATAGTTTAATCTGCCTCAAAGGTCTTGTTCACTTAAGTGTGTGCTATGAATTATTCCCTTCCTGTGTGCTGTGTACATGCCATGTCTGACCCCCCCAATGGAAGGAAGAAAGCATCCAGCAGCACTATTGTCTTAAAAATGGTCATTTTCATGTTTTATGCCCCAAAAAGTGCAATAATACCTTCTTGTGAATAAGGTCTTTTTTTTTTTTTTTTTGTAATTTTAAAAGAGAAAGCAAAGTAAACTCTGGGTGCCATCTGGTAGGATATAGGAGCTGCAGGTAAGCACACTAATAATACTTAATGCTGCTGCAACATGCTGTGTTTTCAGCACTGTAGGCATCAAGTGATGAATTCTCAGAACATTTCCTGTGCTCAAGGTAAATGTTACTAATCTCTTTAAGGAATCTTCTTGGTTTTGCTGAGAATAATACCTGTGTGCTTGCCAGCCCTGGAACCCCTAAAATCAGCTTAATATTGCGTTTGCTGAAGTTTTTTCTTTTCTTCTTTTTCCTGACCTTTTCACCAGCTCAGAATCTGCTTCTTCAGAGAACCCTCAGTTAAATCAAAAAAAAAACAAACAAAACCAGTTAAAATTAGTGACATATTTTTTTCTGAGAGATCTGAGTGAACACAAGTAAGTGTTGACCTCCTGTCATGGTGTAAAGAAAGGCAGATTTCCTTACTACTGTCCGGACGTTGCCCCACAGATACAATAAATACTGTTCTGTGCAATTTTTTTATTACAATGAATATACAGACAGATTTGCCAGGCTGGAATCCCTGCATGTTGCTAAGTTCATATTAGCTAAAAGAGACAGGCAGCAGTAAGTGTAATATATTGTCACAATTAATGTTCTAGCCTGTGACCATGTTTAATTAATTATTTGTATCACACTAGCAGTATGTTTAGTGTATAATTAATTAGCCCAGAAGCAGAAGAGTAAGGAAGATCAACTTGAAAACTGATGGTGCAAAGGTTCCTGGAATATCATAGTTAGGCTTGTTCATTCTGTCTTTCTTCAGAGTGGAAGCCCTTTCAGTGTTTTTGCTTTAAAGTAAACAAAATGGATGCCTATGTATTTGCTAAAGAAATTAATGTATCATTTGCCTGTGTGGGACATGGCATTAGTCTCAAGTTAGAGCAAGATGTGTAAGACAAGTGCATGAATTTTTTTGATCTCTGTGTTACCTCTTAGGCAGGAAAAGCATCAGATCCTATTCAGTATCTGTCAATGCTCCAAGTGGATGTGTTACATTTTTCTCACTTCCCAACATGACAGACACTGGGACTGTGGCTGTGTCTTGGTCTTTCTAGTTCTGGCAGCTGAATTCTAATACTTGCTCGGGGCTCTCTGTGACAAGCACACTCTTTGGTAAGGATGCAAGGAGCTTCCTCTGCCTTGGCACTTAAAAGCACTGCAGAGGCAGCTCTGCTGCTGCTCCCTGGGGCAGGGTGGACAGCGAGGAGGCCATGCCCTTGCCTCTGTCTCTATCCCTTGACCTTTGTGTCAGTTTGCTGGAGTTGGTGGAATCAGGGGAGCAGGGTGCATCCTTTCCAGAGCCATAAGCCCCACGGGGGGAACCAGCACAGCACGGCACTGACACCTCCCCCAGGAGTGCTGAGCACAGACCTGGCACCTGACACAGGTGCCTGCTGAGCTTTAGGGGTGTAATGTGGGAAAACAGACCCTTGTGGGAAGATATGGAATGCGAAATACATGTAAGTTGAAAACGTAAATGCAAAGACTTGAACATCCATGCACAGTTCCACACACCAGGAACATCGGAATCAAGGACAATTACCACTTTACCATGTGCTGTGAAAGTTTTTGCTCTGTTAACAATTGGATCCAAGAAAATGAACTGCTGATTTCACCCTTTCCCTTGTGTTTCACTGGGTTTAACTGGCTTTCAAAACAGAGTCACCACCAGATGAGTGAGTCTGTGTGATGTCAAAGAGCTGCAAACGCACCAAATGTGACATCAGAACAATGTGGTGAGTAAGATTCCCACTGTAAATGCCACCTGGATCTGTGACTTCCTCGATGCTGCTGAAATCACAACGATAGCATTAACAATTCAAGTCAGGCATAAGTTTTTCTGTCTCTGAATAGAGATCACTACAATGCTTACACTCTCTAAATACAGATAATTAGAGGCTGTGGCATAATTCTCTTCTCCCTCGACCTAAAAGCAGTCACGAGTAAAGTCACTGCAGCAATTGGTTACTGTCTCAGAGAGCTAACAGAATGCATTGTGCCCACAGTGAGATCCTTGACTTGCATTAATTTGGGTGGCAGGATCTTTACATTACTTCTTAGGGGTTTGGTATTATCTTTTTACTTGAATTGCACAGTCTAATGGCAACTGTTATTTGGAGGTGAACATCAGCAGATGTAGGGAACAGTTGTGATAATGTCTAAACAGTAGGTAGGAGTGGAACAGGAATGCCAAATTTTAAGAATTTTCTCCTTTTTTTTTAAAGTTTGGGGGATAAAGGAATCTATGCTATGTACTTTGCTTATAATTCACTAAAATAGGTCAATGCTTGAGCTAGCAGTTGCTCTGAAATTACAATGACTGACTGTAATTAAGAACTAATTTGTAGTCATAAAAAAGCCAGATAAGGGGCTATCCACTTCACGAGAAATGAATATAATCAGGATAACTGGCAGAGCTGGTGGCCATAGTCTGTCCTCAGTGAGCACACACAATTCCCATAATTCATAACAGGATTTATGTATCTGCCTCAGAAAGTGGATACTTAAGAAAATTTCCTTTAGATTTGAAATGTAAAAACTTACAGAGTGTGGGGACACAGCTTGGAGAACGCAGTGCAACCATTTATTAACTATACAACATTAGCATTTTGATAGGTATTGTGTAAATGAATTGGGTAGATTTGTTTTGGTTTGCTACAAAAAGTCAGGCTTGCTTCAGAGGAGTTATATCAAAGCTGAATGTGCCATTTTATAAATGTGAGCAGAAATTGACTTCAACTGAAGCCATTCCTTAGTTGTATTTGAATTTGTAGACTTCTTTTCCTTGATATCACAGGCAGAGCTAGCAGCACTGCCCTGTAACCTTTTCATTTGTGATATTCAACTAACTTCTGTATGAAAACAATCAGCTTTAGCTTTACTGCAGAAAATATATCTATAAAACCCTGTTAACTGTTTTCCATATGCAAAACAGCAATTATGACCTCTTTGACTTAGCACTTATTCTACAGAAATAAGCAATTGCCATTTGGCTCTATTCATTTTGTACTTTGTTTCACACTTTCTTAAGATGTATCAGCAGACTTTTAATTATCCTGCAAATGATTCTATTAAGCATTCTCCTTGCATATTAAATGCAGAAGACATTGTTTTGAGCTTCCTTTTCCTCCTGTGAATAGAATGTGGGTAGACATAGAAAAATCAAATTATTTTACTAAATGAAAACAACCTGAGCAGAAGAAATCATTTTGAATAATGACAGCTTGGGTGAGAGTGTCACCATTTTCTATCAGTTTGCTCTGCATCACATAGGAGCTAACTTGATGGAATGTTAAAAAAAAAGTGTCTAGTAAAAATAAGCTGTGACAGTCTCTAAGTAAATGTAATAAATCAGGAGGATTTTCAAAGGGAATAAAAAGTGTCATTTATGATGGTTACAGCTTATACGCCCACTATGATTCCTGTACTGGTACAGTTTATACTCTCCCATGGTAGATAAAATTATTACTTGATCTGTCAAAATGGAGTGACAAAATTTTTGTGGGTAGACAGCTTATTTAAGAATAGTAAAGTTCTATTGTGTGTTTGCTATCCTAACTCAAAGTACTGTAGAAAACAAGAAATGAGGGAAAGCAATCATTGTTCAGGAAGTTGAAATAAAATTGGGTAAAAAAAAGGTTAACAGAAGTCTTAATGTTTTACCCATAGGAATCGGGAGAAATAGTAAACATACTGTCATCTGAGAAGTGATTATTTCAGTACCCTGTGAGACCTAAATTCGAGCAGATTTCCTGTGCTATAGTGAATTGATAATTCTCAGAAAAAGTTTTCGCTCTGTTGGAGGTGGACTGGATTAATCACTCAGTTCCAGGTGTTCCCTGGAACAGGATTAATTCTAAGAATTGACTGTGGTTCCACAGTGCTGGCTCAGATTTTCCAGACACCCATATGTGACCAGGAAATTCAGAGACATGGAGTATTTATGCAACCTCAAGCACTGAATCATTGTCATTTGCAGAAGTTCTGTTTCTCTACTTTTTGAGCACATAATCAAGAAGTCGCCAAGTCATGGTGTGTAACTGCTTGTGTAGGTAAAGGCATCTACACTGGAAAGCTTTTAAAACTAGCTGAAAATGTCTTATGGCCAGAATTAAAGTCAGCAAGGGATCAGGAGTAAATAAAGTGCATATGTTTTGACAGTAGGAAGGAATACTTAGCCTTTGGGATAGGTTGTGAAGGAATGTATTGAATCTGTCATTACTTAAAGCCTTTAAATTTTGATTCAGAATTCTCCAAACTCCCTAAACTCACCGCGAGCTACTGCTGAAACCTGAATAAAGGCCAGGCATACTCTTCTGTACCCTTTTTTCTCTGCTTGCACAGTTTGAAAGAAATGTTGTGGAGTTACACTTCCAGTGCTAAATGTGGAGTTGGAGTTCTGTGCTCTGTTAGAAATGGCATTTAGAAGATGAATGCATTTGCATATTTTCTGAAGAAGTGATCACAGTTGAAAGCAAAGGATGATTCCAACATGAGGAATAAGCCCCGTGTTTCAAAATTGCTACTAATTCCCAGCAACCAGCTTGTACCACTTCCCACTGGACAGCTGAAACCCCAAGTGCTCTGGAAGGAGCATAGCTCTAAAAATTTTGTGGTGACTGATCTGTAGTGACTGAAACTCTCCCTTCACTGGCAGAACAACTCCTTTCCCTCTGCTGTGGCTATTTCTTGAAGCTATTTTCTATTCACACAGCTTCATAGAGAATTCACTTAGCTTTGGTAAAGGTAAAGGAAAAGGGGGAGTTGGGGGAGAGGAAGCAATCTGAATTGGGAAACTATTCTCTCTTCTTCAGATGAGGGACAGGATGTAAAGTGAATATCTGGATTTTCTGAAATACTTAGTGAGATACTGCTTTGGGTCTAAACTTAGTGAAGATAAGCTGGTTTTCACAGATGTCAGCCTGCTTCTACTGCTTGTATAGCTGAAAGAATGTTTGTGGCAAGTAGAGTCAAAATGGACTTCTCCCCCTTAAAAAATGAGCATTCTAGGAAAAAGGAAACATTCCCTTGTACCAACAGAAAAGCCAGCATAGTGTAGTCTCTCTGGGTGAACAGCAAAATTCATGGCAAAAAGACAAAAATAAGGACATCAAACACACCATAGATTTTTTTTTTTTCCAGAGAGCAGAGTCTTCTAAATATAGATTATAGTAATTTACTTTCAAACAACTCATTTTCAGCATCTGACATGTTCATTAACCCCAGGTAGAAAAATTATTGTGGTGCATTAATTTTTCACCAATGAAGACATTAGTCATATTTGCAAGTATCATTAGTGTCTGCCACCGAGGTGGAAAAGTCTTACTGTCTCTCTCCAAATGGAGGATGCATTAGAATGTTAACTAGGGTCTGCTGAGTTCTGTGGGTTATCAACCCTTGCACGCTTTTATGCATTGAATTTTAATTAGACTTTTCTAAAAGTACATCATTAAAAGACATGTTTTATATGTGAATAGGAGAGATACGTAATCCTTTGGTAAAATAAGGCAAAATGTACAAGGATTTAGTGTAAGTATTCTGATAGTTCTTCTGACAATATGAAAGGTACAAGTTCGTATATTAAACTGTGTGTGTGCTCAGCAATTATAAGAAGGAAATGAGATCAGAGGTATTAGAGTCCACTGGAGGGGGAAGGGAAGGTTTCAAAGGTGCCAACAACAGCAGGTAAGTGAGGTCAGAGAGACTTGGGTGTTTTTCTTCCCACCGTGTCACGATAAATCCCTTCCACAATACATTCCTAAAATAAAGGCTGAGTATGGGAAAATGTCTCTGGACGACTGGCTCCTATCTTAGATGCTTTTCTGTACATTGTTTCTACTAGATTCTCACAAAGTCTTTTATTTTATCAAATCTTTATTTAAATGGTTTTGCTTTGGATTTATCTATGACCTATTTTTTTAATCCTTCAGGGAATAGTCCTTCTTCTGGCTTTTGTTAAAGACATGATGAAAAGGAGAGCAAGTTGAATCAGTGTTGCTCTAGTTAAATTTTTTCACATTAAAACAATGCTCAAATTTTATTCCCTGAAGTATAAGGCTGTATATCTGTACAGTGGCTAATATTTTAGAACATTGTTTTTGTAGGTAGAAGGGTGAACGTGTGTCTTACTGACGAATATGAATAAACCTTGGTCAGGAGCTGAGGGGAACTAACATTCCCTTTAGTAGTGCTTGTAAAACTTGTAATCAATTATTCCCTATTTCCCCAGTTCCATCCCCTTTTACTTTCAGTGTCCAATTTCCACTTAAATGAAAGAAGGCATGAAGGAGCTCAATGCAAAACCTGCTGAGGACAGCCAGTAAGTTCACTGATGGGAGTAACATAATGTTGTGGATACCATTTCTGGTTATGTTCTTTCCCCAGACCACTCCTGTTTGGTTTTGCATCTTTCCTTTTTTGACATTTTTATGTATAATAAAAGCATCAGTCTGGCAAAAAAAGAAAAAAAATCAAAAGAACAAACTATTTATAATTCAAAGTTTTTTTCTGACTAATTTGTCCATTATTAGTACATCTGGGATGGATCTTGTCTTGCATTGCTTAAAATTAGATGTTTGTCTGAGTGTATCCTTTCTACAACAGCAGAGTCAGTGGAGAGGAGCAGTCACTTCCAAAGAATGCTCATTTTTCAGAGTCATGGAAGGCAACCAGATTCCTGGGCACAGGATTTCATCAGGAGCATGAGCAGGGTAAGGAGGTGTGGTGCTTCTCCAGAGCTGCCCAGCTCCACGTTGACAAGAACAGGAGGGAGAACCTGCTCGGCCTGGAGCAGCCATGGGGAATCTTTACACGTTTGGTTTGTAGTTATTGTTAGACCACCTCATCTCGTGGTTTCTGGAGAATCCTTTCACACACCAAAACCACAGGCATCACAAAGTGATGTATCAATGTAGCTCGTTAAGTAAGAAACCATTTATATTTCCCTAAGTGGAAGATTGCCCTATTAGGGTGTGAGAGTTTACTGCAGGAAAAGAGTGAAATATTATCTTCTAGGGCACTCCTGTCTTCTCTCTGTGTGACCTTTATTGAATTTTTAGCTGGTGGGTGTTTAGATTTGTGTGAGGAATACCTAAATGTTAAATGGTGTAGCATGTACCTAGGTCTGATGGAAAACTGACACCAGATATGAACCTTGTCTTCAACAAGAGAATAAATTGTGGATGCATCCTCTCTTAGTAAAAACCTCCATTATTAGGTTTCTAACTTACTAATTTTTTACCACTCCTGTAAAATATGTTTGTTCTTTCTGATTACAAGGAAGATTTTTCTTTTTCTTGGTAGTGTAGGTGTTAGTATACAATGTGAAGTTCCATGAGATTCTCCAGGGAGATAAAATATTAGAATTGGTAATGCAGTTGGAAAATGATGCCAGGAATACCCTTTGAGCTTCATATATCAAAATAAAAATAAACTTATTAGAACTTTGTTGCATTACTCATGGATTTGCCTTGATTGTTAAAACTTGGTATAACCAGTATTTAATTTAGTCTTTCTACCTAATTTTATAAAAAAAAGGTAATAAGTCTCATTATTGATTATATTAGTGATGGAAACTTTGGTTCATGCATCTATTAATTATTGAACATATGAGTGATTATTTGATCACATCACAACATGAGTAGTTGAATAGGTACAGATGTTGCTTGTTTAATTGCAGAGTCACAATTCAGATTTGCTGAACACAATAATAAGTCCATAAATGAAGCCTTTGTGTAACCATTTTTTTCAGTAGAGTATGGAAAAAGTTTCTAGGAACTAGAAAGCTCACTGAATTTTTAACCATTGTACAATTTAATGGCACCTAATGTTACTTTTCTGGCATTTATACAATACAAAAGCTATTTGTTGCGTTTTCATTTGTTTGCCTTTGAGCTCAGCCACAGAAAGTTATTTTCATCTCGAGATAGTTGTATTATTTAAGCACTTTTTGTTTTGATGGAAATTACTTTTGTAGGCAGAAATTTACCGCTTTGACTGCGATCAGGGCCACAGCTCAGTCCGTAACATTCACTGCTGACATGCCTATTTCCTACCTGTCAGAATGAAATACTAATGGTAGGTCCTATGAATTCTGACATTGCTTTCTTATTTTTTATAACCAAGGTCACTTTGCTTCAAGTTTACATTTGGCATGCAAATAAAAATGAATCTGTAAAAAGGTTTATTTCTTCTTTCTTGCAGCAAATTTGTGCTGATTGTGTCCAATTTTAATATTTTTCATTTCAAACAATAAAACATTGGAAAAATTTAAGTTGATAGATAAGATTATTTACTTGTTGGAAAGCAGAAAAAGGTGGTTTTTCATCTTTATTAAATACACGTGCTAAATCAGACAGGCTAATCAGCTGGTTCTTTTCTCAGCGTCTATATTATCGCATTCATGTTTAAATGAAGCATTTGAAAGGTGTTTAAGGACTATTGTCTAACTCTTACAACATTTCTGTTCACAAAGAGTCTAAAGGAAGCTTTAGTCTCTGTAGGAAAGGGAGGCGATGGTCTTTTAGGGTAAAAGACATTGCATTTCCCTTGAACACACCAAGGCAGGCTTGCATTTCAATTCCCAGGGCCTATTTTCCACTGAATCTTTGTTCTTTAATCATAATTTTCGCTATTGTCTGCTTAGAATATATATATTTTTTTTTAATATGCTCACGAGCAAGAAGCCTTGCTTATGGCTCTGAAGGGTAGAAGAATTGCACCCCAGGAAAGCTGTGCCCTTGTTTTATCTGCCTGCTTGGGTGCAGGGCAGGCAAAGCCTCTCACATTGCACTGCCAATGCCCTGCACCATCCCCTAATGGACTCTCTCTTTGGGTAGCCTGAGAAAAGTGACTCAGCCTGATTAAAATTGGTATTTTTAGGGGGGGTGGTTTCTGGCTGTGACGTCTTTTCAGTTGCAATTCTCATGATCTTACCCTGAGATCAGTCTGTTACACTATGATTTCGTGTCTGTTTGGTTTTGCTTTGTTTTGGGTTTATTTTTTGGGTTTATTTAGCCAACTGGTATGAGGTGGTTTTTTTTAGCACTGCTCTGACAGAAACATTCTCGTGAGTTGGTACAATAGGCAGGTTTTGTGTAACAATTTTTTTATTTATTCCAAAACTATGAAATACTGTATTTCCATCATTAGGAAATGCCAGTAAAAGGAGTAGTTTGCATGGTATAAAACAAGCTGCTCTTGTGATGGAAACTCAGCAGCACAGTGCTTGGAATTAGAGTCTCTGGAGCATCAAAATAGACCTTAATAAACAGACTCCTAGGTAGTTTTTGTAAGGGAAAGGTGTGATCTCTAGACTTCATTGCAGTGCACTCAATTTTAGATCTATTCCATTTTGCAGCAGTAAATTGATGGAATGATGCAGATACCCAGAAAGAAACAGGAGGCTCTGTAAAATGATTGTCTCTCATTCTATACAGGACCATGCAGAAATGTTCCACAGTTATGTTCTTTGCAGAGCCAGCTACAGCATTATCACCTTTTCATAGCAAGTAGGACTATTGAAGAGCTTCCCAGGATAAAGGTGCAAAAGTTTGGACTGCTGGTGACCTCTCTCTGTTCATTATTTTTCTTTCATCTCCCATCATGCTACTGCTACCTGCAGTGTTTGATGCTGATAGTGTTGCTTATTGCATTGATAAAATTCAAATTTACTGTACTTGCTAATCTCCTCCCTCTTCCTTCACCAGATGATACATTTCCAAGCAAAGCTGTATTTCAGAAGGGTTAAATATGTTAAATGCAATTAATGCATATTTAGAAGAAAACATGCTCAATTTTATGTACTCCACTACAGTTTTCAAATGCCATACCAAATGCAATCTGAGCACTTTCCCCTCCCGTGAAGAACTATAAATACATTCCTACATTGTGGAGCATTGTTGAATCAGAAAATATCTACAAGAAAATTCAAATGCTCATAAGGAAGGTTCAGAATAAAGGACTGAATAATTTATTAACAAGTATTTCTACCACTGCAAGTACATCCCTTGCTTGAGAAACATGTAAAACAAGCCAGGATCTTTCAGTAGTTCTGAATTCATGCAAACCTACATCGTTTCTGGTTTTGCCTACTTAATGCTTTAAAACCAAACAAGCCCTCTATATTTTTGGCAATCTTTTGGTATAGTCAGATACTGATGTGTGACATAATTTTCATAATTTCATCCTTACTGGAGAAATTCCCTTATTATATTTTTGAATTGTTACATTTTATTTTTGTAAGTATCAAAGGAAATTTCATGAACTGGAGGAGGCAGAGCAAGAAGATCCTGTTGTTTCCATCCCTTTCCTTTTGGCAGTCCCTGGGACTTTGTGCTGCTTTACAGAATCAGCTTTCCAATACTGTACAACAAGCCTGGTTACTGAGGCAGTCCTACAATAGGATGTACAAAATGGTATTTTTTTTTTTCTCAGAAAAATTTATAAAGCCCACTGTCTTTTCTGTGCCATTTCTTTGTGCACAAGGAAATTTTTCATCATATTTGATTTCTGTTTCTCTTAATTCAGTCTCCATCCCATTAAATCTAAAAATAAGTAAGAAGCTGAAAGTAAAGCAGAAGTAAGCCTTCTGGACTGTACTTACCTCTGTTATCAAACCAGAAGTGTAGTTATTAGATTTGTTTCCATGTCTGTGTATGATGTGGTTAAGTCCATGACACATCTATAGTTTTAAAATGCCACCTCTCCAGAAGGAAATCTATATTTTTTCTTGTCTTTCTTAATTTTTTTTCTTTTTCTCTTTTCTTTTTTGGGAAGTTTGAGCTCAGTGTCATTCAATGGCACTAGCCTTGCAGGGTGAGAAAATCCATGGAGGGCATATAAAGAACCAATTTCCATTTGGGTTTTTTATGTTAAAGAAAAGATCTCTACTTATTTGCTTTTTGAGTAATAACGCAAAAGCTTCTATTGTAATCTGTGTACCCAGCATTGTATCTTTTCCCTTTCAGACAGAAAGAAATGGATTTATTTATCTAATCTGCCAATCTAACCCATGCCATTCCGATGTAGACGTTTACCAGCACTGTTTGTTCTGCTCTGATTTATAGAGAGTTCTCACTGATACATGGCCTTGGTGTTCCTCCTCTTCTGTATTTTAGCTGTCGGTGGCTCTCTTTTGATTGTTATTTGTTAAGTCTTGTTACTGCAAGGCTCTAATTATAGCTCCCATTATTTTTAGGGAAATGCTGAAATACAAGCTCATAAGGGGCTTTAGAAGTGCTCAGATGAGAATTGGAGATTTGATAAGCACTCGTCAATAGGCTACTGGGGCTTTTCATTTGCCATCATTCAAATAATAATTAGAATATTTAGATGCTAAGTACGTATCTGAGGGAGAAAATCAAATGGAAAGGGTTGGGGTTTTTTAATGTATATATAAATAGAATATAATACAGATCTTCACTTGTGTGGATTGACACACAATGTGGAGTTACGTGTATTTTGCCTTTGTTTTGCAGAGCTGTTCTTTACAGGAAGTACTGCATGCTTTTTATAGTAAATGAAACTACTAAATATGGATTATGTAGGAGTGGAATTGGTAAAAGACCTGCAGAATGGCTGTGTATTTAAATGCAAAAAGAAAAGGCACAGTCTAAATCCTCTTACTAGGGACAGTCTAAATCATTAGTTCAACCTGGTTTTGACCACAGACAATTGTCAGAAGAACTTTTTGAAAGAAACAGCATAAAAGAAAAGAAACTTAGTCATGAAAGTAGAAGGGACTATAGCACTGAACAAATGGTAAATAGAAAGTAAAATGAAACATATTCTAGAAATACCTGGAGTACTCATCGTTCTGCATATGTCAGAATCCATGTGAAAGCACTCCCAACTTCCCGTGTTTCAGGACTGGGAAGGCTGCCTCGAAGCCATGCAGCTAACTGTGGTTGCAAAATGTCTAACTCTGCACTGGTGACTCCAATTCCTTTGCCATTTCTTCACAAGCATTGGAAGCAGCAGAGATGCCACTTCTGCACTGGTAGTAAGATCAATGATTTGCTGTGTTTTAAATCCCCATCTTACAAAACATTTCGCTTTTGTAGCTGAAGCCTTGCTCTCTCGTGACTATTGACTCTCCATGAAGCTAATTCTGCAGTAAATATTTTTTCCTTTACCAGTGTAAACGTTCCTGATTTCTTATGCATCTCACCCCCCTCTCTCTATGCCTGGTGATCTTCCCTATAGATCCCTTCTGTTTGGATAACTGTGTGCATCAGATGGCAAATAGTTGACTGCTGGTTTACATGTTGCAGGGATCAATCCTTCACTGATAGGGCAATGGACTGGATGACCTAAGATATGTCTTTCATCTTTATTTTATCACTGCAAAATGCAAGTGGGCGTGCAAATCCCAGCTCTTTGCCAAAGCCATCTGCTCAAAAATATTATACAAACAGACAAGGAAGGTTTAAACTAATTACAACTTTTGTCTGTTTATGAGGATTATTCTTTGCTACTGCAATCATATATCTGGGCTTCCTCTAGTTGTGTCATCTTTTAAAAGCAGAACATCTCCTCTGAGCACAAGCTGAAGACTTTGGGTATTTTTCAGAGATTTTTGGATATTCCCAGTCTAAATTGTCTGGAAACGAGCAGTTTCTCCAATTGCCAATCAGTTCAATGCACTCATTGTACAAAGACTGCACATATTTTTCTCCACAGTATCACAGACAGTAATAGGGAAGTCCTACTCTAGGTTTTTTTAAATAAATTGTTGTCTTTTTCTTGCTTTTTCATCTTGAAAGGCCTGTCTGTAGGGAAGAGCTAGGATTCACATCAGTATAAACTTTATCTTTGGCCTAGGAAACTCTTTACTCACACAAGATGGTGTATTTTGCCTGTGTTGAGAGGAACTTCATTTCACGTGGGCTGGAGAAATTGGTCTGAACCTAACTGCTTCCAGGGTCTCCCAGCAAACCAGAGATTGGTCCTTCTGAGCTTCCACAGCCTCCTCTTCCTCCAAGAGTTCACTCTGCCAGTTTCTGATTTCCCCATCTTGTCGAGAAACGCTTCTGGAGTGACGAGGGTGGTCTGGGATGAGTTGTCCCCTCTTTTGTGTGACCAGCTGTCCCCTGCAGCCCTTCTCCATCCTGAGCTCTGCAGCAGGCAGATGAGGAGTGAGGAGTGGAGCCTCCCCCCGTGCAGCAGGTCACCGAGCTCAGCTCCGAGGCTGTGCCGTGCTCCCGACGGCTTTTTGGGTGACAGATGGAAAGCCATAAGCTTTGTCACTAAGTGTTGCCTGAGCCAGTAACAGTTGTATGTGCAGTTCGGGGTGCTGGTGTATTCAAAGTTTTATTTGTGTGTTTTGGTTGTGTTTGTGTGATATTGTAAAAAAAGAAAAAAAAAGAAAAAGGAATTAATCTCTTCGCTGGTTAAAGAGAGCTCCCCGTAAAAATAGTGTAGAGGAAAAGGAAAGCTTTTAAGCTTTTTATATTTCTTTTTATTTAATAGGAATTTTCAGCTTGTTTGTTTTTTTTTCCCCTTTCTTTTTCTTTTGACCAACCCTTTATGGCTTTTACCTTTCCAAGTGGTAACTGTAAAAATATTTTTAGCCATATATTGTTTTAGGGGCATCAGAGAAACTCTAAATAAAAAGCTCACTGTTGGCTCAATGTATGTAAGCTGAGTTCGATCACACTTTCAATACTCTCCCATGTAACTACATTAATTTTCTGTTCCATGAGTCTGTATTTCAGCATGTAGAGATATTTTGCTGTCAAAAATTCTCCTAGAATGTTTAAATTACCTGTTGTGATTATGTATGTATATGCTGCCATTGACTCGCTCCTTAGTCTCAGAGAGGCTGAACAGTGCTAAAATCTGACCTTAGTAAGGATATGTGAATATTTGCTTAGAGTGCATGAGGCTGGTTCATCAGAGAAAACAACCAATGTATTTAAATAATTATTGGAAAATTTTTAGCGTTGTATTAGTACATAATTAACTATTTTGCAACTAGCTTAATAAACAAACAACAATTAAACTTCCACGTATGGCTTACTTTGCAAAGTTACACCGTCATGCAGAACTAATGGGTTTGCCACCACATGTTAGGAATGATTCTGTTGTAGTTTAATGAAACTGGTGGTTTGTCTGTTGCAGGAATAGCTTTACATTCCTATAGATATCAAATGTGGTATTGGCTACGGGTTGCATTTTATTACCTTTTACCAGACACCTTGCATTGGGAATTGCAAAGAATTTTAGTCAGTGAGCACTTTTGTCTTATGTTTTAATGAGGAAAATTAACTTAATTTGTAGAGGAGTCACTGCGCTGTTTGGAATTTAGTGATAATAATGAGATATGATCCTTATCTTCTGCAGGCTCCATGTCAGTCAAATATTACTCATCCTGGACATCCAAAAGACCTAGGAGGCAGCTTAGGTTTTCGTAGCTGGAAGCTGTTTTAAGAGCAGCAGGGCAGTGTGGCTGGAATGGCATGAGGAGCAGAGCTGTGTATCTTCAGGAATTTGTGAAGATACACAGACTTTAATGCATTTGAAATGCATTTTGATGGATTTTTCCTTGATAAACCAATGACAATCACTTTCTTCTGAGTGCTTTCTCCCTTCTGTGGTTCTTTAAAAAGTTGAATTTTTTTGAAAAGTGAAATTTGTCACAAAGGGAGATTTGGTCTGTATTGTTTCATGTGCAAACTTCAGCTTTACCTTTGCAACTTCCCTGTACTGTTTCATGCCTTATGACATTTGTGTCAGATCTATTTTTGTTTCACAATGCAAGCTATATTCTTATACACTTCCAACTGTATGTCATCCCTCCACATGAAAAAGAACTAGACAGAGGTTAGGATGTTATCTTTTTGAGGCTAATTAAGTTCCAGTCTAATCATTATACATAGCCTATGTTTTCTTGTTGAATATAAAACTTGCTTTAAGCAGGAGCTTGGCTGAGATAACCTCCCAAGGTTGCTTCTGACATGAATTATTCTGATTCTATAAAAACAACAGTCGAAGGTGTGTGTTTATTGTAGAAAGAGATGTTTCATTGCCTAAAATTCTGATTTTGAGAAGTCAGAGTTCATTGTAGAACATTTGGAATCGTGGTAACAGAAAATGAGATTTCCCAGTAGAAAACTGTAACTCTGCTATGGACACTACTAAATACATGCTTGAAATTCCCATCCTCCAGCCTCCAGGATCTTCATTCTGCAGAAAATACCTGTTCTTCTCGAGGCCATGTAGCTCACTGAAGGCAAACATGTTTTTCTAAAACAGAGGCCCTTCCTTTTTAAAAAGAGGATTGAATTGAAGTGGAAGACTATAATTTAAAAACAAAAGTCCCCACACTTGCAGGCTGTGGATAACTCATGCTGTATAAATTTTTTAGAACACCAATACTTCAAGCGGCTGAGTTGATGGATGAACTTGGCAGCCTGTCCTCAAACGATCTGGGATTTTTAGAAAAACAAAAAACAACACCCTTAATGCCAGGCTTTAAACTGTATTTAATAAAAAAATAGAGCTGTGTGCAATGTGCTTATTTTGCTTTTTTAGCTGTGAGGCCTGTTGCTGCATTCAGCCATTAGCTTCTACCTCATTCTGTCAATATCCAGGACTGCAGATACAGTAAGCCACCCTGGCTCCCTTCAGGAGGATGCACACTGAGAGAAAAACAGCTGCAACTTAGCCATGGCTCTCTTAACTCTTTCTTCTCTGTGTTTGGCTGGTCATGTTTATTCTCTCATTTGATCTGGAGAACCTAAAAACTAAATTAAACATAATCCAAACTCCCTCATGGGATGAGAGCAGAAGAGTACTGTGAGCAGGGAGTTCATATTCAGCCGCTAAGGAAGACAGATGAGCTTACATATGGGGTGGGTAAAAGGTCCTTGGGTTTTGTATGCTTAAACTTCTCTGTGTGAAGTCAAAATAGATAATCCCAGAGAAGCAGGCAGGAAGGGCAAGGGAATATGAATAGGCTGTGAAGAGATCATGGCCTCTGTTCTCTGCAGAATCATTTCCATTTCATTTTCTAAAGCCTCCAAAGAAGCAGGTCATCTGGCCTCTACATCTGACAGAATACACAGAGAAGAGTTCTGCCTCCACATCCAAGCTCTTGCCCACTATTTATTGCTTTCTGTTCATGGGATTCCACAGACCTGCTTAGGTACAAATATTTAAAGGTCTGTCTAAAAATGTATAATGTTATTTAGGATAAGACTATAATTATTGAACTTCACTGTATCTTTTGCAGTTTCTGTTGCCTTTAAGACTGGGAGATGCAAGAGAAAAGTGCGCAATGCAATGCTTTAGTAAATATGCAGGAAATTTAAAATCAGGAATCAGGTCCTTGATTGTGAATCCAGCTGTGCAATAGTTTCTTCCTTTCTTAAGCTGGTCTGAGTCACAGGCAGTTTCAATATAAAAATATACACATCAGGCTATAAATCCACATCCTTTCTTCATTGCACCAAGTTCTTACATGTCAAATTTTGTGCAGTCAATCAAGCAATGTAAGTTACAGAGCTTTATTTGCTGGAGAATACTGAAAGCTAGCTCTCCATGTCAGTACTCAACAATAATTAAACAAAAAATAGTTTGACAGGGGGTTGGGGTAAGAGGAAACCAATTTAATTTCTTTCTAGCTTGGGTTTCATGCTCAGTTAATTACAGAATCCTGAGGTTGGAAAGGACCTCAGGAGATCTCTCGTCCAACCTCCTTCCCCAAGCAGAGCCAGCTGTAAAATCAGACCAAGTTGCTCAGGGCTTTATCCAGCAGGATCTCAAAAACTTCCAAGGATAGCAATGACACAACCTCTCTGTGCTGTCCTCATGGGAAACAAGTTTCTCCCTCTATGCCATCAGATCTGCTCTAATTTCAGTTTATATCAGTTGTTGCCCATCCTGCTGGGATGCACCGCTGTGGAGAGCCTGGTCTCTCTTCTGTGGGAGCCTTTGTAGCTCTGGGGTCTGGTGTCTCCTCTCCAGGCTGAGCAAGCTCTGCCCCTCCAGCCCCAGAGCAAGTGCTCTGCCCCACAACCATACCCATGTCCCTCTGCTGAACTTTCTCCAGGTGATCAATGCCTCTCTTGTATGTGAAGGGGCAGAGCTAGACAAGGGCTGAGCAGGGAGGAAGAATTGCTTCCCTACATCCCCTGGCCATGCTCCTGTTCATATAGCCAAGGATGCTGCCGTCCTCCTTTGCTGCTAAGGCACATGGCTGGCTCATGTGGAGCTTGTTCTCTCCCCAGCCAGGCAGTTCCCAGCCCTCTGTCATGGCAAGGGGTCCCAGGACTTTGCATTTCTCCTCGGTGAGTTTTGTTTCCTGCCTGCCCTTTTCTCCAGCCTGAGTGGCAGCCTTGCCCTTGGACATGCTGACTGATCCCCCAGGTCTGGTCCTCTCCATTTACAAAATATCACCCTGAATTTCCAGTAGAGCCATATCTGCTGTATTTATTATAGTAGAAATAAAACAACACAGTTTAGACTCAGTGTTTTGACAGTAAAAATTTTTGTTTATATTGTAGTTGTAAAGATGTGAAACAGAAAGCTTAATAAAACTTAACTAAATCATACTGACAGTTAAAATACATAAAAATGTCTTTCTGTGCCAAATACCTATTTTGCTTTGGTTTGATTTTAATCTTACACCATTCTGTCCACATTCAATTACGTTTGTACCCTCTGTGTTGGGCTTGTTCTTGGAAAAAAGTAGATGCACTCCTGTCTCCTTCCTGAGTGTGTTAATATGTCAGTACATTGGCTGTAAAATGTATGGTGATATCCATTCGTAAAATGGATATGAAAACTCTAAAAAACAGTGGCTTGGTGCAGAGTCCCGTGGGGCTGGAAAAGGAAGCCAAATCACAAGTCCCATTCCACTGCCCAGGCGTTAGATTAATCTTCTTTCTGGCAGCTATTTAATTCAGAATAGATTTAGATCAGAACTTTTGTTTGAACACAGTGGCCATTTAATCATGCCAAAATGTTTCCACTGTTCCCATTTTTTCTTTCATTACATTGTGTGCTAAAGAAATTATAATCAGCAAAGCACTAGAATTATCACCTGGCTATCCTGAATCATAATGAAGTAGTGTGTGGCATTTTCCCATTCCAATTCATGATTTGTGGTTAAATTTGATATGCAGCATACTGAATTCACATTATTGTGTAAATATTCTCATTATAAGCTATAATTTGCTTTTGATCTGAAAAGGTCATAAACATGCCATCAGTTATTTCATAGTAGTATATAACGATTCAGTGAGGTTTTTTTATTCCACTCAGAATGGGAGGTATCTGCAGGAACTGTATGGTAATGCCTGGCAAATGTTGACTTTTATCAATGGCTTGTGTTTGCTCCACAGCTTCAACTCCTACATATTATAGCAGTGATTGCTGTTTCTGTTTTATTCTATGGCGGTTTAGTATTGTGCTGGATATGCTACTTTGCATAATGTTATCAAATTCCTGCTATTAGGCCTTGGAAAATATTCATCTCAGATTCCAAACTGTTCTGAAATAATGGTAAGTTTAAATCTAATTTGTAGTCAATCATTCAAGGTCCATAAATGATTGTCAACCATCAATTTCATGTATCTTTAATTCTGTTTTGGAAAACAAACATTTGAATTTTATCTGTTTCCTGTCCTATCCAAAGTCTGTTTTTCACTTTTCCTTGCCTTACTCTTCCTTCTGGTCCTGTCACAATCTCTCCATGAAATCAGAGTAATGACTGTGGTGCAGAAGCTTTTCTGAGAAAGCATCTCATGAGACTTAGGGGAGGAATTTGTACTCGTACTGAGCCAGAAAGGAAAAGATGTAACAGGTGACTCCTTTCGCACATAAAATCTTGGTGTTAGAGGAGGTAGCAAGTCAGCAAGAAGAGGAAATAGCATTTTTATTATTTCAGTTCAAGTTATTGCAAATGATGGGTGACTGCTGCTTGGAATTGTCCCAAATCGTAATGGGTGCTGTATAATAAAGTAGAAGTGCAGTACAGGAACAGTTACTAAATACAAAGGATCTTTGAGGCATGGAAGAGGCATGGATCCTTTGTTTGCATTGCACAGTTTAATTAGCCACCAACATTGCATTTCTGTGCATGGAGATTAAACTGTGCACTGAGATTAAACAAAAATTAGCGACTGCCAAGGGCTTCCCAAACTCTACCTACAATTTAGGGTTTGACAATACTGCCAAGCACTCTGAGTTCCACCCGTGGGGCTCACCGAGAGGGAGGACATGGGCTGTGGGTTCCTCCCTCTGCTTTTATGGGAACAGAGATGCCAGGAGGCACAGAGCTCAATCCCATGCAGTGAATTCCTGATGGAAAGTTGTGAGGAGTTCAGTGATGACACTTCCCGGGCTGGGATGGGAACCTGAGCCCCAATGTGTGCATTCAATGATACTCCTCAGTCAAACTTGTCAGCCAGGCTCTGCAACTTGGCTACTGATGGCTTTTTGGGGCTGCATGTTGACTGACAACCCTTTCATTTTGGTCTTGTTTCTTGCACTTTGTTGGAGCAATCTGTGGGAAATTTTGGAGTTATCAATAATCCAGAATTGAGAAATTTGGTGATTAACTTTCTGTTTTGTTTTGTGACTTTGCTGTCCTTGTGGTGAAGAACATCCTCACCATTTAAGGAGTTTTTCTGAAGACCATAACATAACATGGCTTTAATTAATTTCTGTGCAGCGACATTAATAAACCCAAATCGCAGATGAGGAATGACTGCACTGGTGTCTGAAGTCATTGTCCCAAATTCACTTGAATTGCTGTGGTAGCTGAATACAGAGGTGCTGTCTTACAAATCTTCTACTCAGACATATCATTGCATGCCCTTCAAAATGTACAGGGAGGGCATGAGCAAGGATTTTGGTGTCATCTGAACTCTCGTCATACACAACAACAATTGACTGATGCACTTTTTCCCTACCATTATATACACAAAGGAGCAACACTTACTTTCCTTTTTCAGAGTGTGTTTAAAAGCATTTTTTGTGGCTTAAGACAACTATTTTTATGCAACATTCCCCAACAGCCTCAGAATTTTGATGGAATCTTTGGGGATGTGCTGTGGATTTAATCTTACCAACATTGAAATTGCTCCAGCCAAAGGTCTTTTAAAATCCAAAGCAAATACATATCTATGAAAAGTGCCTCACTAACAGTTCCTTCCTCAATTAAAAATATAGTCAAGATTTTATTTACTGGGATTCTCAATCTTTTGATGGTAGGGGAGTGGGTTTATTTCCTACAGAAGTCATAGCTGAAATTCCAAGACTGTATTTGCTGTGCATTGTCCAGGATTTTAGTAATAATGGAGATCAATCAGAGAAAGCCCAAATTTTTCTGGCAAACTTTCCTTGGCATAATTTTGTCTGGAAAATCTTCATATGGCTCATAAAAATTCATTTATTTCCACTATTGCTTCATGTGATAGGAAAAAACCATATAAAATCCTTATCCTCAGATATTTGTTATATATCTGTGTAAGAAAGTCTTATAGTTCCCATGGCTGTTGTTCATTACTTCAACCTCAACACAGAAATCAGTTAACAAAGAACAGTAACTTTTTTTTTTCATACTTTTATTCAGAAAAAGAAACAAATTATCTCCCTCATTTACATTTCTATTTAATCCATGAGACATCTTGTCTTTTTTTTCTGAAGAGCAGGGAACAGATTTGTGTCCAGATAGATAGTTTACCAGGATCTGCCTTTGAAGGCCTATTAATTAAAATGTGGATATATGCCTTCCTGAGTCTGTTTAAATATGCCTTAAATATGTCTTAGCCTGAAGATTTGCGCTTTTGCTTTTATACAAATAGCATTAAAAAATAATAAAAATAACCATTTGTAAGACCGTTTTTGTGATAAAGGAAATTATTTTTGTATAACTAACAACGTAGGAACCATCAATTTTTGTAACTTTTCCCTGTGAATGCTTTTTCACAATTTCATAAGACTGAAGAGAAGCATATTAGTAAAATGTATTGTTGTTGGTATTTCTCTATTTATTTTTAGTGATGGATCTGGATGAAGACGTCCTTAATATGTCAAGGTTTTTCTAAACCAGGTGCATGCTTTTGCTGAAAAGACTCATGATGCCAAGTACTGAGGAGCAGGATTGTGTTAAAATATCCCAAAGTCAGCAGGAAATTCTTTTCTAGTTAGAGTGCCTGCACAAAACTCAACATTTCAATAGTGCCTCATTTAATTCAGGATACAAGTGAGGATTAAATATTGCCTAGGACTACACGTAAAGCTTGCAAAGTCCAAGAAGGAGGAGAAACTGAAAAAAGAGGTTCTGTATAGGCACAGAATAGAAGCTGGGAGTAAGTTCCCTAACATTCAGGATAAAAGAAGGTGGTGAAAAAAACAAAACAAACAGCCCCCTTTCTTTATGGTTAAACATGCTGGTTAATATTCCAGCCTGATTGAAGTCAGGACTAAGCTCCCACTGACATCAGTGGAGCCAGGATTTCACCCTCTGGCTGAGGGAAGCCATTTATCCTCTTTATTTCTGTCTGTCTTTAGAACTCAGACTCCAAGGAGCTATTTGCTTTACATTTGACTTTGCCCATGGGACATCTGCTTTTCCCTTCAGTAGGTGGAGATCACTCCCTCCCTGGCAAGAAGCTTCCCCTGTGTGTGTGTCTGTGTGTGGAGGTGCACAGGAGAAATGGTGATTTTTCCTTCTATCCTCTGTGATTATGCCAAGGGGAGACGTTTACAAATGTGCTGTTTTTATTTGGGGTTCTGTTGAGGATGTGGTGTTCTCAATCTATCCATTCTAACACCAGTCACCACGCTGCAGACTGTCCTGCCAAGTGGCAGAGCCCAGCAGAAACCACCAGTGCTGGGAGCTCGTGGTGGTCACTCTGTGCACAAGTCACAGAGGAAAGTGGTATGGGAGCAAAACTTGTTAGGTTTTTGCTAATTCATTATATTAGCAGTTCTTAAAAAAATAATTTGTGGGGGTTAAATCCCTGAAAGTGTCAAAGAACTCTGACTCTTTCAAGACAATATTTATCCTGTTATCAAAAAAAAAAAAGAAAAAAAATCTGTACTTTTCAACCTTGCCTTTCCTTGGCTTTTTTGCCTTCTTCCTGCTCTTTCCCTTTCCTTCCCTTCTTGGTCTTTCTTCTTCACAATGGCAATTTTTATCTTTTTTAAAAAAATTCCTCATTTAACATTTGGGTTGTGCGTGATGTTGCCTTTCTGTTTAGGAGATCCAAAGCAGTCAGTATTCCACAGCTGCAAAGTTACTGCTGTCTTGAGGCTGAGACAGAAACAGACACAGAGATTTAGTCTGTTTAAATGGAGATTAAAATTTTATGTAGCAATTAATGGTTAACTGGGGGTAAATGATCCAAAATTACCCAGTAGGGTCTTTGTTGAATAGAAACACTGCTTAATGTGCCTTGTTTACTAACAATCTGATGATGAGTGAGAAGACATTTCTTCTTGTATTCTGTCAGGTCTACACAGAAGCCAGGATGTGCTCCTGTGGAGCAGCTCAATAGACACCTGATAAAGCTGTGCCACTTGCAATGAGATGCAGTGCTCGAAAAAGTCAGCTCCCTGACTTCTGGACACGACATGGGATGTGTGGAGAACCAGAAATTTGCTTGCCAGTTTGATCATTCAGGACTTTCCTGACCACAAAAGCAGTTTCCATTCACGTTCTGGGCACCAAAAGCAATGTAGTTGCTGGTTTAAAGCTGGAAGGTTGGGAATGAGACTCACAGTTTGGGGAAAAAATTTCCTCCTTAACTTTGGATTTCAGGCTGAGTAGGGTAAGTCCAGAGGATGCATCCAGGTGCTGCAGCTGTGGGAATGAAAGAAAACATAGGAAAAGGAAGGGAAGGTGTGGCAGCAGGCTGCACCTCCTGAAGGTGAAATGGACAGAAGGGGGATTTCGTGAAATGCTCTTCTAAGCAAACTCTTTATTTAGGAAAGTTTGCATCAGTGGACATTCATGCATTGGGATTATTGTAGATATCTAACTATACTAGAGTTCAGACATCTTTTTAAGGACATAATTTCCTACAAAGCCTATGGATATAAATATTGCTACTGTAAATATTAGGAAGAGATGAGTTTTGTCAGAAAGTGGTCCAGAGCCTCTAAGTCAAATGCTTCCATTTAGAGATGGTGATGAGGTGGTTCTCATTTACTATTTCCTTTAAATAGGAGGTATTTTCTTCCCCTCTTAAGCTTAAATACAGTCCTGTGATTTTAGTACAGCATATGAAAGAGTAGAATTTCCCCCCCCAACACATACTTTCCACAGAAATCTTCCAAAGTTATCCACAAAAAAGACTCCAAGCAAATAAGAGTAGGAGTTAAGTCATCTGCTATGCATTAAATGTACAAATACTGAAAATTAAAATCCTATTTGCAGCGTGCATCCCAAAAGGTTTAAAGATTGTTCTGTAAGGAAGAGTGGGAAGGCAAACGTCTCTCAATGCATTTTATATATGCTACCTGTGACAAATGTTTCATAGACTAGAGGAATGGAAGGGAAAATAGTCAGGATTCTGGAGGGAAGCAAATTGCTTCTTGGTTTTCAGTAGAACTTGTAGATCTACTTAAAAATTAAAATGGGGAATATACGATAAGCACTTTAGCTTATGTGATAGTAGCTACAAGAAATTTTCTGTAAAAATTAGGTTCATAATGTGCACAAGTATCCCGAAAATCCTGGTAAAAGATTGCAAATAGCCACTGACACAAAATCCGAGCGTGGGCAGATTACACTGCAAGGCGACGAGCCATTTTGCATTTGCTGGCAGGAGCTGGCATCTGTTTTTAGATGTAACATCCTCAGTGTAGCTGAAGAGCCTCTCAGAAAGAACGTTGCTGGGAAGAGCTCCAAGCGAAGACAAAGCCAGGTTTGCAAGATGTGGAAGTGAGCTGGTGTTAGACTTGCACCACTCAGCAAGACCTACTCTGTGTGCAGCGAGCTCAGCAAGGTACAGAACTGGTTCGGATCTGGCAGAAACAAGAGTCACTTGAGTTTGAGGTTGTCGTGATCTTTTCCAAATAGCTCATTACATTTGCAGCTTCCAGGTGGGCTGGATGGTAATCTTTGGTCTTTATTATTGCTTCTTGGCTGCCTGGGAGTTTCCCCTGATGTTCCTCAGCTTGACTGCTTGTGACAGTTCTGGCATTGTCTTGGGGAAATCGAGAACTGGCAGAGAAGTGCCTGAGCTAAGGAATCAGAACTCATTCCACGTGGTGCCTTTACTGACACCACACTGTTAAATGGCTCAGAAAGACAAAATAACACTTCCTTTTTTTTGGCCTTTTTGCCTTGATCCGATACTCGCATGCTGAGGTGGGACTGCCAGAGCCCTGACAGCTGGCATGATAACACACATACACACATCTCTCGAGCTTATTTTTCAAACTAGCTCCTCAAAGGGCTCGAGGATGTGAATGACAGTGTCTGCCAGGCTCCAATGTACCTGAGTCAGCACCAGCTGTCTCCAGCCAGAGAGCTATCCATGGTTGTTTACTCTTCTACAGGCTTTTCTACATGCAGTGTGTGGTTCACCTTGTGCCTGCGCCCTGGGAGAGCCAGCTCATGAAAGGGCAGTTTGGAATAAAATGGGTAGTGTATTTATAATTGCTGAGAATTCAAGTGGTAATAAACCCGTCTCAATCCTTGAGAGATATTTCAGTAAGATGACTCTTTGGAATGATCTTGTTTAAATAACTCATCATTCATACAGAAACAAAAGGTGTGTAGAAGCCACCTCTCTAATCACACCAGAGTCAGCAGCCACTTACAGCAACAGCAGGGCACAGACAAGGTCCTCCCTGACAGCCACAATCAGTTCTCTCATTTGGCAAATGGTCCTCATTTCATCATGTCCAGGAAGTCAAGGCCAGCTGTGTGTCAGCTGCTGAAGGCCTTGGGCATGCACAATCCAGGCCTCGAAATCTTTGGTAGGTGAGGGAAAGGAGACCATGAGCTTTGGTGTTAAAAGACCACACCTGTGCTAGGAGTTATTTTCTGCTCTTCACATGACTACTGTTCATGGGAAACTTTTTCTGGGATCATGGCATTTAAAATCAGAAGTTGTGGGAATATTTTCTGTGGGGAGAGTGATACTGAAATTCTAGCAAGCACATCACTGACCTGGAGTTCAGAAATTCCGCTGTAGGTATTTGTGATTTCTCAGCTGGTACAGTTTTGCTTTGGGAAAGGAGGTTTCTGACAGTGCCTGTTGTATCTAACACTCAGGGTCTTCCAGATTTTGCAGAGCTCTCAGTATGGTTGATTTGAAAGTCTGGCTATGCTGTGCCCTTAATCTTTGATACTTCTATAAGCTTCCACAGATGCAGTTTCAGCAGATTTATTTTTCTGGCTGACACACACTAACAAAATACAACAATCCTTTCAGGAATGTTAACTTTCTGAGGTTTTTTGCAGCCATTTCTTGCACAGTAAAGAGTCCTTCTCTTTTTTTTCCTCTTGGCCTTTGTCTCACAAGGTCCAAAGGGAGGCCTATCTCATGCAAATAAGATTTTTGCCATTACAGTAATTAAGGAGAGACTGTAACTAAAAGGCATTGATTAGTTGGTTCATTGCAGTGATAGGGGACAGAGACTCCTACACACTCAGACTTCAGTATCCAAACAGCAAAAAGCCAGTTTAGAACGACAGGCTTTGCAAAATAAAACAAATTGTGGTCAATCGTTTTTCATATGCCTATGAAGCACTGGTATAAAAATAACATCTTGAATGTAATATCTCCATTTTATCCTATAGCATGTGGTAAAGGCAGTTTATAATTGCTGTGTGGTGGATCGCTACTGAAGTAAATCCACTGTAGGTTGTATCCCACTTTTATTCTAAATGCATTTCCAAAGAGTACTTTTTTAAAAAGTTGCTTAAAAGCATGTGATCAATATTTCTTTGATTCTAACTGCCAGATAGCAATTTAGGTAGTTATTTTTATCTAAAACTCTTCAATCTGCCCTTACAACCTAGAAAAATGGTGTTTGTGATCAGGGAGTTTCACCTTGGAAAATAAAAAGGAGTCTACAACAATACTGGAAACACATTTGCTGAGCTGCAAGAATTCTTTCCTGGCTAGAGTCTGTCCATAAAGAAAGTATCTAATTGTACTAGACACACTTTGGAAACTTTCCCAGAGGAGTAATAGATAAGTTAACGGAGCACTTTTTAATTTTGCAAAGTGCACTCTTCCTTATAATTTACTTAATATAGAAATTTAATGTACTGCAGTTTACTGAACAAATTACATTTAAAGTATTTCAGAGTTAGGTTGAAAGCTCTGCTTTGGTAGCCAGTTGGACTTTATTATTTGATTATCCAGATAAGGGCAAGCAGTAACAAAGTTCTCTGTCTTAAGTGGTTCCAGGGATTATCTCTCAACCATTGCCACTGTTAAATGCTAGATTTTAAATTCCCAGGAAAAAAACCCACAAAACAAAAAAAATGACACAATAGTCCTTTCCTGCCTCTGCACTAGTTAATGCTTAGTTTTCATTTGACCTAAGTCTGAGGGGATTTTGTATTTGTTCCATAGCAGCTTTCATAAATGAACTATAATGTCATTAAATAAAACCCTGAAGTTATAGAAAAATGCAAGGATGCTAGAAATTAGTATGGGCAGAACCCAATGTCCTCTTTGTGTGTTTCTGCTGCCCAGCTAACTGAAGTTCTTTTCCATTTATTTGCCTGAAACACCACAAAAAGCACAAACCTGGATTAGAAGTAACAGCATCTATTTTCATTAAGCCATTGCCACAGATCCATGATTCATCATGAGTGATGCTTCTGTCCTGCCCTCCTGTAGGGCAATCGTGTAATGTAACCCCCTCCCCCTCCATTTGTTTTTAAAATTATGTTAGGGTTTTGTTATCAGACAACAGGTCAAATGAGTGTTTGTACTTGGAATGACATAGACTGTGGCATAAATTATCCCAGGCTCCAAAGCTGCTCATTAAAAAATTTCATCTGTTACATGATGGAGCTGTACCCATCTTCTGTGTCAGAAGTAGAATTGTGATCAAAAATCCTTTTCATGGAGGTTTTTGCCCTGGGATGGGCACAAAGATCACTTGGAGGAGAGATTTATTTAAACTTTAGGAGAAGCTGATAAAGAGAGTAGAATTCAGAACTGTTCTTGAAAAATCTTAGTGACTGAGGGATACACTGCTGTGTTCTTCACTGTTAAAATTGTCCTATGAATGGTTTCTCTGTCAGGAGGAGTTGTAGGAAAACAGGGCAGCAAAGCAAAGGAAGTGTCCCAGAACCTTAGGTGTCTACTGCTGATGTGTTCTGCAGAGGGGATTCTGAAGAACTTCATGGCATGTGGGAGACAATGGGATGAGGGAAATACATGGCAGCAGGCTACAGCAGCAGCAATCAATGAAACCAGGCCATCACATTCAACATGGAACAATTTTCTGGTCAAATTTCCAGGCAGTTCACAGATTCTACAATGAGATGGAGTCTGAGAACCATCAAACTGAAGAATGGCTCAGACATTCCCAGCTGGGACCTTCCAAAAACATCTGCACTGCAACAGTATGCCTCAAAATATCATCTTTTCTCCGAGGGTCTCAGCGGGACTGTTCCTCTCTTTAGTTTCAGCAGTTCACTGATGGTTAACCTGATGATCTTGGCTTAACACAGAGCCAGTCTGGAAGATAAGAATGTTTCTGCAACTGTAACGTGGAGAGGTTATGTAGCACTTCATATCTGCCCTGTGCATGTGTCCCTCCATGCAAGACATGGGGTCGCTGAAGGAATTTTAGTAGACATCCCTTCCTGTGGTGTATCAGAAAATTATAGTGATGAAATCTACTGCATGCTGCTGTGGTCCAGGGGAAAAAAAAGGTAAACAAATGCTCTCCATCAACAAAAACATTGAACAATGTTATTCGGGCAACTTCTTTTCCTAATCCTTGCTGCAATCCACGTTGTGCTAATAGAAGGTGTTCAACTCAGTTGATGCTTTAGGCAGCCTTTGATATATTTCCTTGTGAATACCCTTAGAAAACAAAGCTTGGAGTTGGATGGTAATTGACTTTGTTTTATCAAGGAAGGTAAGGAAGGTGAAAGAGAATTCACTATTAGACAACCTATGCCATTCTCGAAGAAGAAAGGAAATGTCAAATTGGGCCAAGGGAGGATTTGTCACTCCTACATCTCTTTTACCAACTGGGAAAACAGAGATGAAATGGCTAAGAATTGGACAATCGTTAATATCTTTTTGATGTAAACCTGTCGAATTCTGAAAGTGAAATCAAGTAGTTTCCTGTCTGGACATGGCTTGTGTATTAATAAGGATTCCAAATGTAAATGATCATGGAAGCAGGTAGGCAGGATTTTCTCAGCACTCGGATCTGGGCAGTGCTGCTGTCTGTGGATAGACTGATGATACATCTGAGAGTTTGAATAGCTCTTTGGTGTGAAACTTGATGGCTGAAGATGAAGAATTAAGTTTGCTTCATCTGGCATATAGCCTCAAGATAATATCAGAAAAATACTTTATGCTTCTGTGTCTTTGAAAAACGTATATGTGCCGTTTGCTTTTAGTGAAAACACATAAATGGATAAATGAGTAAATGGCCTCATGAGATTAACGTTCAATTAATGGATGATTTCTGCTATACAAAGATTTTTATTAGCATTGTGATTACTGAGAATAATTAGTCATAGAAGTCTATACTATCATCAAGTTGAAGAACATGACTGGATCTAATTAAAGCTAATGTGAAGAATTGGGTATTGCATTTTGACTAGGATGGCAATGCAAAATCCCATGCTCCTGTGAAGTATGAGCTTCAGTGACATCCTGTGGTCAGGACTCACTTTGTTGCATTGAAAGAAGGCATTTTCAAAACCTAGGGATGAAGACATCCTGCTTTCTGAAAACCCCGTGTGAGGGGTGAGCCTGTGTGGCCAGGGCACCTTGTCCACAGTGACAACCTGGAAACCTCAGGGTGAGAAACTTGGTCTCCTTCTGGGTCACGAGGTGGTTCTTCAATTCAAGGAGAAACAAAAGCTCTCCTCCAAGACCAGGGAATGGCCAGCTGGGGAAAAGAAGCAGCCAGCGTTCTAACCATTCCTCAGAAATGTGATTTTATCATTGGAAAACTGGAAGTAATTTCTGCCTACAGCTGTGGATTGAGATGGAAACACAGTTAGATACAGCAAGTTGTTATTATTCACAGACATGAAGAAGATATTTAAGGTAAAGATCATCATTAATTTCCCTGTAATGACTAATGCTTTATATTCCCAGAGGCCTACCCCTTCTTTGATGAAATACCTGCCAAGCTCTGGCTCACACAGGGTTTTCTGCCTTCTCAATGAAACTCTGCTTGTACATCTTTCAGGGAAAAAAAGATCTGGTGATGTGGATACAATGCACATGAATTGCCATAACAGAAGTGAGTTGAGCTGGTACACAGATCTTTCAGATAAAATCACTGTCCACAACTGAAACACAACATTTTTTTTAAAGTTAGAAAGGCTTAAGTCAGAGTTTTATTGTATTTTTACCTCTATTTTTTACCTCTAGAAAAATATTGTAAGAGATGGTCTTCTGCCTGTTGGGAAGTAATAAGATTCATGGGGAATTATCTCACAAATAAGCCATTGTGTAGATTAAGTGGGCAGGTTGACTTTTTGTTTAGCAACTCATATTCCAAGCCATTATCCCCAATAAATTTGACTGCAAGGGAAAGGAAATTCCTATATCTCAGTTACAGTGATAGAAAAATAATAATCTTTAAATTGGATTAGTGTTTGTTGCTTCTTTCAGATTTTTCCGTTGATATGCACATAGTTGATACAAACTATCAATTGTTTTTTAGGTGAGTAGTGGAAGTCGTTTAATGAAACCAGATTTAGTGGTCTTCCAAAGAAGGTTAACTTTTACCTTTAATTTTTAATGAACATTTTTCTTTACATTTAAGAATACAATGTTTGGACTGGCAATTTGAAGGAATTTTCTATCATTTTGTGTAGGTTGCTACTGCTGCTGGGTGTTAGCAAGTGCATCTCCAATATGCATTTAAAAGTTTTGAGAAACAGAATTTTTAAACACTTTGTCTCTTTTCTAAACAACAATTGTTGCCATCAGCTATTTTTTCTCCCATGATTTTCTCACAGATCTCCAAGAAAAAAATTAATATTTTCAAATTCTGTGTATGAAAGCAGAAAGGTCTGAAAAACAGACTTAGATATCTAGAAATACCACTCATCTCATGACTATTTGGTATTAAAATCTACGTGAAAGTGGTGGAATGCAGGGGGAACAGATTTGAAAGCTCGCAACCCAGCAAATTCTAAAAATCTGCTTGCTCTTTGTTTAGATGGAAATTTCAGAGACTTGATAACACATCAACTGCGAGATAAGCTGGAGGTGTGAAACAGCTCAGTCTCTCTACTTCCTTTTCTTTTTTTGTTACAACTCCTCCTTATTTTATTCAGGTGCATTTGCAGTCAGAAGACTCTTATCATATGTGTGCTTATAGTTGAAAATGACACACCTGCCCAGTATCTATGGTAACAAAGGCTCTCTTCAATCTCAGACTTCTTGGTGCTCTTTTCTGCCTTTTTATCCTCTGGAAGAATAGATAATAAAAAATATTTGTGACAGTTTGTTTTAATTTCTATTGCCATTTATTAATTAATTTTCTGTAATAATCCAAGCATCTTGTCACTGTAAGGTGTTGTCCATGATTATAGAGGATTGTTTCTTTGTGGTGATGTGTGGTTTTTGTTTTCCTCCTTGGGAATATGATTAAAAATGCAAGAAATGGTAAAATGAACATTGTCTTTTTAGAAAAGGATGCCGATGAGAGAGTTATGTATAACAAGTAGAATACCTATAACTGCATCAAAGAATTCTGTTTCTAACGTAAGAAACTGCATATCTACAGGGAAATTTAATCAAAATGATAAATAAACTCTAGTCCATTTTTTTATTATGGAGAACTGGTCCAATGTCCTAAGCTCTTTTCTGCTGTTGATGAAAAGGCAACTCACAGTATCAGTTAGCTTGGATCACTCTGCAGTGAATCAATACTTCACAGAAAATAATTGGATTAATAACTTTCTCTTTATTTATAAACCCTGACAATTAAAAAAAAAAAAAAGTAAACATAAGGTCTGTTTTTCCTCTTAAACCTCTCACTCTCTCTAGACTTATAAGTACAGCCAGTATTAGCTAAAGGAAAGGGCTTCAGCACCATCTGTTTTGCCTTGTTCTGAGATTCTTTCAGTGAAATCAGAAGACAGCCTGAGCATATTTTGAGTTTAAGTGGTATTGTTTGTACGTTCTTTTAAATCAAGGTGAAGAGACAAGTCTCCCTGTAGAGTTCAAGAATCACTTAGCAAACCAGATCCTTGTCAGAAAACATAACAATATTCTTTCTTTATAGTGCACTCTATTCAAGGCTGCCTTTCATACGACTACCCATGACATAAGGCTGCTATTCTTCAGTTCCTCCTGCTCTCCTATTTCTCGTTTGACAAGCTCCTTCCAACAAGTGCAAAACCCTTCACTTCTACGAACAGGCTTTCTATTAAAATGTGATGTAATCCTCACTTTATCCTACTTACAAAACCTCACAGGCCTAATATACTTCCTGAAGGTCTGTGGGTCAGATTTTGTCCCCAGGAACATACATGTAAATCTCAGTGAGTTCACTGGAGTTACTATGGATTTACACTCATGTAGCAGAGCAGTGCTCTGCTCTATTCAGTACATAATTCCTTAACCACTGCATCATTTTAATGTGATGGTTAGGAATGCCATAATTTACTGGTTTGTTCTCATTACAGCTCATCAAATTTGGATATACAATATGCTTGGATTTGTGTGAGGGCTTAAGGAGAGAAACAAAATTATCGAAATGCATGTTCTAATACAGCCTGTAAAGAGTTTTGCAAATGAAGGTGAATAACTTGGATACAGCTGTGAAAAAAAAAATCTGTACAGGGATTTAAAGACTACTGTGGTCAAAGCAGCTGACTTGGGAAAATAAAGGTTTTGCAGGAGTTTCTTGAACAGCTCTGCTCTGAGCAAGGATACAAACATTCAGAAACTATCTGATGAGGGATGTTGTGACATTAGAAATGCAAAATAATGGTTGAGAGGATTCACATCTTCAAAAACCCTTTAACCTAGAAGCTGAAACACTCAGCTCAGTGGTGGAAGGAGAATTTGGAATCTGTTCCCTGTTTGACTACGAGGCAGTGGCCATATCCAGCGGAGATTGTCCTGAGATTTCCCCAACCAAGGACCAAGTTCTAATGGATTTCAGTTAGTTGATTTCTTTAGGCTAAACAAAACCTTGAAAACATCAGACCTGCTAACCGGATTAAGCTGATAACATTTTTGTTCAGCTGTCTAGCCGGGAAGTCAATGATTTTCACATCTCTGTTGCACAAATTATGTCTTTTATTTCTCTCCTACCTACTAAAGCAGCCTTCCCCACTGCAGTTTGTTTTCCAGGTGTGTGCAGTGACTGTGGGGGAAAGGGTTAGGGCTGGACTGTGCCTGTGTGGGGCTGGGTGTGCTTGGACACCTCTCAGCTGGAGCTGCTGGAGGGAATCCATTGCTGACGGGCAGAAGTAGGATTTCATGATGCCAAGGCTGGAGCTCTGTCTCAGGTGATGCTGCTCCTCTCTCCCTGGTGAGGAATTTAGCTCACACAGGGGCTGTTGAAGGTAGAATGTGTGAGGCAGGGCAGCATGAAATTATGTTTCCCACCTATGAGTAAAACTGTTTTTTCTCCTGTTCAGCCTATTCTTCGGATGTGAACAACATTGATTACCACCTGATGCTTAATGTCTGGAATTTGCTGACCTTTGAATGGTCAACCTGCATGTGGAGGTTGACCTTCAGGGCTGAAGAGCAGAGATTTGTGCATTTAGTTGTAGATGAACATGATATGTACATATATAAAAATATAGAGAAAATAGAGGGTGCACATTATCACTCCCCTTTAATTTCTTTTGTACTACAGAGTCCATGGAGGGTAGTGATAGCAGGGAGCAGAGGTCAAAAATATTAATAGGATCATTTAATGTTCTAAAAGAATTCTATTTTTCAAGGTTATTCTAATATCCTAGTCAATAGTAATATCATCAGAGTGTCTTCACGTAATCAAGTTATGCTTAATAAAATATAGTGCTGAATACTCAAAATTAAAATGAAGATGGAATAGGAGGGGAAGATTGTGATAAAGAAAGTTGCCATCATCATTTTATCAAATAACTTCTGCTGAACAATAGTGAGTGCAGGTTCAGTGGCCTTGGGCAGGGAGGTCACACAAAGATAACGTCTTTCCCTGTCACCATTTCAATTGTCTAATTGTTTCCATTTTCTTACAGAGCTGGCAGGTGTTTTAGAATGCTCAGAGAGAGACAAATTCTTTATTCAAAGTACGAAATCATAGAATAGCACAGTTTGGAAGGGAACTTGGTGGGAACCATTTTGGGAGCCATGAGCAATGATTATTTAGCACCCTGAGCAATTGTATCTCAAAAACTTCCATTGGGGGGGACTCTACCATGTCCCTGGGGAGGAAATGAAACATGAAGAGCTGTCCAGTTTTCACCAGCTCTGAAATGTGGGTGTGAATACTCTCTCTTGGAAAAGCTATTTGGGAGAAACTCCTTCTTATTTAGTCACTTTCTACATCCAAACAAGGCAGTAACCCACAAGGAAATTTGTAAAGAGGATGAAAATGAGTGAAGAAGAAGCCGAAGGCTGGGAGAACAAATGAAATTATCATTTCTAAGGGGAAGAGAATGTGATTGCTCAGGAAATAATTACACTTGTTACATAATAAATAGTGTTTCTTCTATTTATTATGTAGCTAGAACTTGTTTGGTGTCTGTGAGGAAATAATTGATTTGACTTTTAACACACACTTAATGAGTTATAGAATAGCTTAGAAATCTTCACACTGTGAATGGAATTGTTTTCACAGCTGATTTGTGAAATTCATGAAGATGGGCCCAGAGTTCAAACCCAAGAGTGAACTCCTCCTGTATCAAAGGTTTATTTGGATGATTCTTCATGCTCAGCCCACTTGTAGCAATTGGATTGAACCTCCAAGATGAAATTTTTCCTTCTAAGCTTAGGGGTGTTTGAGCCTGAAGTGCTGTTGTGAGGCTCCCTTTGAAATTCTGTTTTACAAGTGGTTTCATGGTGATTGGCAATATCACATCCTATCACAGAGGAGAAAAATGAGGGCACTCCCACTGCAGTTTGGTTCACACTAAATTTCTGATGGATATACTCAAAGCCATGAATTTAATCATCACCCTATGATTTTATCTTGGCTTATTAACATGCGAAAACACATAGAGTAGTTTTATATATTTTTTAATCGCTTGGAAACTACAACATGCACTGAGTATATTTGCTGCATTTCTACTCCACTTTCAGCCTTGTCACATCAAAAGAAGGGGTAAAAAAGTCTTTTGCAGTCTCAAGGGCTTAAAACTAACTGGAGAGAAATGTGACTGTGTTCAGTTACCAGATTGTGAGCAAATGCTGATCCATTTAAAAGTAAAAGAAAATAATCTTTTCTCCTTAACTTCAAATATGAGGGAGAAACTGGATGTGGAGACTTTAAAGTAAAGGGTTCTTTTTTTATTCTTCGCCCAACCCCTAGCTGATCAAGGCTGATTTATAACTGATATTCTGTAAATTTTGGGAAATATCTATAAGGACTGAGATTACTTTTGCAGCATTTGATAACAGCCTATGTGGCAAACAGAAAAATGAGGAAATTATTTTTTCTATCTCGATGGAGTATTAATATGTTGTATGATTTCATAGATGTAACACATCTCTAAAAGTAAATACTTTTAACCGAGAGACCAGATTGTGCCAATGAAAGGAAACCTCTTTTTAATTTAGCAGATTGAAATGTTGGGGGTTTTGTTCCCTTCGTTTTAAATGAAGCCAAACATAATCCATGTGGGGGGATACAAAGAGTTGAAGAGACTAACTGAATGAACCAACGTTTTCAGGGTATGTCTACTACAAATACCAAAAATGCCATTTTTACCTGCTTCCCGTGATTTACTTCTATTGTTGTTGCACTCGAGGAGCTGCAGACCACTGTGCCTACACTGCTCAGATATAGGGTAGGGACAGCTCCCCTTTCCTGTCTCCAAAGGTGTGGGGTTATCCAGTCAGGGGGAATAAATCCAGGCCCTAGAAAGGCACCACACATTTGCAGCAGTGGAGCACATTCAACATTCGCAACCTACTGAGGAAATTATGGACTTGTCCATCATTTGAAATCTTTAATCAGCCTGATATCTTTTGTAAAAATACATCCTTCCATCAAAAATTTTGGGTTTGATCGGAGTTAAGGGGTGGTGATATATGCACTGTGGAGGCTAGGCAATAATTTAAAATGCAAAAGCATAAGTGTTCACAATCTCAATATATCACTCTTTTGTAACTGTTTTTTATTCACAACAACCAAAATATTCTTTTGGGTAGGATGAGGGCCAGAAAGGAATGCAGTAGTCCAGCTGGTGGGTAACAGATAACGAGATCATAAAAATTAAAGTTATACTTCAGGTAATTAGGAAGTTTGCTTATTCTATCATTAATTGTGCAGCTGTTTAATTTAAATATAATCTGATTCAAAGTGTTAAAGTTTACTCTAAGCTGAATGTTACTGTTTTCCCTGCAGTCTGCAGCATTTTGCTAGGGAAATATAAAATCTGGAAATAAAAGAAAAACAGTGTTTTTTGTTTGCCAAATTACATGTTATGCCTATCTGTAATTTTTTTTTTTAATAAAAGGAACTTGAAGTAATGCAATTATTTCTACTGGGAAAACCTCTCAGGAGCAAGTTGTACACAGTAATTGTGATTTTAGACTGAGCTGACATCTTTACTAAGTTCTGTGTTATCTTACCCTATATTAAGTATGTTCGGTTTTTGAAGTGGGTGTTTCAAATGTCTTCTCTTAATTATCACTGTGTAACTGAAGAGAAGTACAAACTCACAGCCCCACAAATGTGAAGACTGTTTTGATTTGGTTTGTTTTGATATTGTTTTTCACATATAAATCATATGGGCACATCTGCAACTGAAATGGAGATAAGTATCCTGGTGTTATCTTATTTCTTAATTGTAGGCTCTCATTTTCTAGGGAGAGTGTTGACTTGGTCCTTTCCTTATCATGCCCTCCTCTGCTGTTTACTTACTTATTTACTGGCAAAGCTGCTTATATTTTAAACCTATCTAGGCAGAACAACCTTTAAAAATGCATGTCACATTCGTTTTAATTCAGAAACCATTTTCTTTAGCAGCACATGTAGGCTTGCTCCAATTTTTTATTTCCTTTATTCGTATTTCACACTAGAGTCATAGAAATGCCTCCTCCAGATAACAGAAGGAGGCAGGTGTTATTGAGAATAGTTTTTTTGTGAAAAAGTGGAACCATTATTAAAAATACTTTCAGATAAATGTCAGTCTTTATACTTCCTGATATTTAACACACATTTCAACTTTTTCTGCCTGGGTATCTCTGGTGTGAGCAGCTCTTTGAAAAGAGGCAGTCGGATACAAACCAGAGCAGCTTCTGCTGTGATGCTGCTAGTCCTGAAGTCCAAGCTGAGAGAGCCTTGCAGAATTTTGGATCTAAACTGCCTACTTTTCATCTGGCTGCAATATTATTAGGGATAAAATCCTGTTGCACTGCCTGTGGTCAGATGCTCTTTCACCTTGGCACTTGGTAGTCATTTGGAGCTTCCCACTTGATCATTGCACAGTCGCCTGTGCCACTTCGTTTGCAAATGTACCTCCGACCTTATGATGTAGAGGCAGGTTTGTTCCACTGCTGGAAAAGCTGAAAATCAGAGTGTTTGAAGCAGGAAGGACTGATGAGATAGGATAGCAGTAGGAGAAAGCTAATGCATTGGCAATCAAGGTTCTCTTTTCTCTCTTTTTCTTGTTTATCCATTATCAGGGCTGTGCAGGTAGCTGTCTTTATAAAAAAGTGTTTCGTTTGATATTTGCAGCTTTCAGTTGTTAATTAGTTAAGACTAATTAACTAATGGGAAGACAGGTTCGTGCTGCCATTTTGGTTCTGCAGATGGAAAAGAGGGGTGCACAGAGGCCTTATGATTTACCTCGAGGTTACAAAACAGTGTCAGACTCAGGGCTGCGAGGTGGGATGGAGCAGTGCTCCTGTGGAAGTGCCCAGTGCCCAGCCAGCCACAGCTCTGTGTCTCAGATTTGAGAAAACATTTTCCCTGCCAAGTATCCTGATTAATCAACTCCTGCTTGGCGTTACATGTGGGAGCAGTGTCCCAGAGTCCTGGTATCCTGTTTTGTGAACCTTTTGAAATGAAGGTCGTCTTCTCCATTTTCCCCAGCTGTTATATCCTGTCACAGTTATTTCGTAAGTAGAAAGAATATTTTGCATCTTGTTTAAATGTGCCAGATAAAATGGGGAAATGAGAAATACAGGTGAATTAAAAAGTAAAGGTTTAACCCTGCAGACAGTACTGAAGAGAATCTTCCAGATGTGATAAATCTGTGTCTTTAGATGATTTATGTTGCAGTTAGCTGGGCATCCAGGCAGAGAAAAATTAATAGAACTGAACCTGAAAGTTTTGGAGAACTAACAGGAGAGAAAAGTATTTGGAAACATAGAAACTCTTCTTCACCACAACAGTAATTTTAAATAATTCAGTCCTGGTAATCAAAAGTGTTCTGAGAAGAAAAGGCAAATTCAGAAGACTCCAGACCTACAGAAGCAGCAGGAATTTTCAGAGGTTTAAAAGGACCACTTTCCTCACATACTGCTGAATATGTTTCTAGATAAATTTATAGTAAATGATGCATTTTGCTGAAATTTCTCTCAACTTGTATATAGGACAAGTGGAAGAGTCAAACAAGAATAATCTCATCTGTGAGTTTCTGAATAACCTAAAAATATGCTCTCAGAGGATAAATAGACATTTCAGAAATAGAAGTCAGAGTACAGTGCTTTCCATTTTTAAGGCAGATGTCTGTGACACAGACACTAAATTCAGAGATCCTTTCTGCCCGAATTCAGAAACACTCAGGAGCATCTTATTGCTGTATATCTGCTAGACCAACTGCAGGAAATCAGTAACAAAGAATTCTGTGTTACGTTGAATAATGTGAATTTTTCCCATTTCTCCTTGCAACTTCAAAGTTATTTAGTATTTACTTTTCTGTATTTTTCTGTTACATTTTGAAACCTCAAATTATTTAGATTTATTCCTGTCTGATTCTTTTCAATTTTTGATTATTCAAATGTTTAGGGAATTAAAAAAAAGTACTGGACAATGTGCAAAGAATTTTCTAGTTTACTGAGGGTTTTTTTTCCCCAGTAACATCCTCTTCCTTAATTTATTTATATTTTTATATTTGTCTTTCTAATTAACGTAGATAAAAAATTAAACCAAACATTTCCCTAATGGATAGAAATAATAGACTGGCGTAATTAATTTTAAGCATTTAGAGATATTCTTTGCATACAGCCTTTTCTGTGAGTAGCTGTGGTCACTCAATATGGTTTGCATTGTGAAGACCACAGCTTAAAACTGTTCTAATAAAACCTCATTTCAATTGCAAGTTATTTTCATTATCTAATGTTTTTAATGTGCTTTCCAGTAGGCCAGTTTGCCTGAAATTTTAGAGTCCTATTTTAAAGTTTGTATGGAAAAAAGAGACGCCATCCCAGGGGTAACAGGATGGCTAAACTAAGATTTAGTAAGAATTAACAAAGATTCTCCTGTCAGAGCACCAAAAGCTTTCTTGTGCCAGGCAGAAGCCTGCAGGCAGAACACTCCGTGCACAGTGGGGTTGCTCTTCCCCTCCTCTTGAACCCCAAAACTCTGTGGCTCAAACCACCTCACCTCTCTTGTCGAGACAAAGTTTTACCTGGGTTTATTCAAGGTGCTTTTCCTCAAGCCTCCTGGTACTTATAGCAATGATACTCTGGAGCCTGCAGCAATACAGAATCTGTAATAAAAAGGACGAGGCAGTAGGTATGGCCCTGGGAATTTCCCACACTCTAAAGCACACAGGCAGGTAGGTGTAAACCCTGGAGAAAACACTTGTGGAGGCTTCTGCAAATGAATCCTACAGGCTTTGTGCCACTGCACTTAAAACGCCTTTCCAGTGGGAATAACACTGGAACTGGTATTTTCACCCAGACTGGAAGCCACTGTTTAAAGTGTTATTGTGCATCCTTTTTCTTAGTAGCACCTCGAGCTATTTATATTTCATTGAATTTAATGGTTTGTTTTCACGCTGCAGCAGATTTGCCAAAGAGTTCATTAAAAAAGTATTAAAAAAAGTTGCTGGGGTTGAGGGAGCATTGTGGAAGATGGATTCTTCATGGCTTGAAAAAATGTGATTTTTTTGACAATAAGGTAAAATTCCTCTAAGTTTGTGCTAAAATTATCCACAATGATACAGTTAATAATAGCAACATGAGAGAGATAAAAAATGCAGTTCACACAGTTTAGAGTTATCACCTCTACCTGTTTGTAGGATATAACAGAGGATATAACAGTGTGTTGGATAATATTCTCTTCTTGTTAAGTTGATAAAATCACAAAGGAGGTATGTGTCATTCTGATTTTTTAGTAAAGTGAAAGTATCACAAAGTGCTTAAATGCAAAGATTAGGGGAAAACCAACAGACTGAGTTAAATGGAGTAAACCCCAGACTACAGCACAGAGACAGTTTTAATTGCAAACCTCTTCCTTTCAGGTTTCCCTTCTCCCTACTTTTGGGTGGATTTAGGAGAGCAGTTTTAAGGTAACTTAGAAATGTGCCCAAGTCCTGCCTTTTTAGACTAAAAGTTTTGCATCACCTCATGCAGTACTGGACCACCCACTCTGGGACTTCCTTTTACATCTTTGCGTTGTTTTACAGATAGAACTAAACCTGTTTTTTCATTAATTAGCTTGTAAGCTTTTGTGGCAGGGACCAACTCATTGTTATGTCTCTGTACAATGCTGAGTCCAATGGGATCATTGCTTAATATTCATATCAGAGGCAGCTTAAGGCTTGTCAGCAGTGTAGGCAAAATTGAATTTTGCTGCCCCTGGGAGGGCTGGCATGGTCGGTGAGGTTATTCCAGGGGATGTGGCAGAGGGGACATGGAGGACTTTCAGTGTTGGGAGAGTCAGTATGTCTGAAATTATTGTGAGATGTTTGGGGATGCTGCAGAATAAGCTATGGTAGCTCCTTTCTCCACCTGGGGAAAAAATAATTAAAAGCTTGGTTGAAAAGATATATTCTTCTCCATGGCTCCTGAGATTTCAAAACTACACTATCAAATTTTTTTAATACTTTTTCATCCCTATATGTCTATTTGATTACTTTGAAGAAGAAAGTGAAAGTGTCTCAGAAATATCGGGTAATATAAAAGGTAGAGCATGACCAAACGTTTTGAACTTTGAGAGTGTGTTATCCTTTGCAGCTTATAATGCTGTGTTTACTTACAGAGGCACCAGACTGGTTACAGACCTACAGAAAATATGAATAAATATTTTCTTTAACTATTCCCCCTATTATACATAATACAGCAATATGATTATTGCTTGTAGGCATATATCAGCAGTCCTGATCATTTTTTCTTGAAATATTACTGATACCCCAGTTGGTCAGCCTTAAAAACATGAAAGGAGAGAGACATGGCCGTGAGATAAATATCTTTATATCGTGTAGAAGTAAGGGTCTTAAAACTGTTCTATCTACAAAACTTTTTTAGTTGAATGTCAAGTGAAGATTGCTCAATTTTAATCTTACAATTCTGTGGGAATAAAAAAGATGGGCATGACTCAGGGATGGTTGAATGTTACTTAGGTTTCTGTCACAGTGCTTCAAAACTTTTCCTGTTTCTGATGCTGTCTAAAATCTGATCATTCCTCAGCTTTGAAATTATCCCTTAATTAATGGATAGATTGCACCATTATATTTTCAACTAGTTCTGTCAAAAATGCAACTCACCTGAACACAAATCATGACAGAACTGAAAGGAAGGAAAAGGATTTATTCAGTAAAATGTATTTGATTTCTGAAAACTACCATGACCTATAGATTTCCGTGGAGTCTTCAGCTAGGAAATTGCCAATGTTGAAATATTTTTCTTCTCCATTGCTTACATTTTGCAGAATTTTTATCTTTTTTCATTTTCAGATATATCAAGAGAAAAGACAAATCATTCAGCAATGTGCAAAAAGGATTTTATGAGTTTATTAAAGATGGGTTTGAGAGTTTTAAAAATTCTCATAAATCTGACCTAAGTAACATATTCAAGCTTCGAGTAACTAAATTTGATACCTGATAAGAGTAGAATTGCACATCTTAGACAAAAATGTGATGTGCCAAGTAAAATACTGTTCACCTGAATTGTGTATTACAAAGTTGTCTTCTTGTGTCTGTCCCAAGGTGCCACCACCCAACAGGGTGAGATCTCTCCTCTCCCTGCACAGAAACCTCACCAGTTCTGTGTAGCCCAAACTGTGACTTCCCTTTGGGCATTGCTCTCCTCAAACTGCTGTTCCAGGTGTCCTCATTATTTTAGTTGTCAGTCCTTGTATGTTTTATGAACATGAGCCAATGCATCCCAAACCATACTTGTGCACAATGGTGCCAGAGAACCCCTGGTGCAGTGGTGTAGGAGAACAACTCAGCTTCCAAGGTGCTGGAATTTATTTTGGCGTGCTGAGAGTTATTTAAGACAGAAAATGTTCTCTTTCTGATATAAAAAAGAATTTGGAGAGGGGTGGAGAATGACAGAGAAAAGTTGACCTTTTCCAAAGGCACCCACTCTCATCTTGCAAATTTGAGAATACAGTAAGTGTCAAATGATTTCTGCTTCATAAACTTGTGAGGGAGAAGCATTTTAATTTCTGCTTAATTCATGGGGTATGTATGTTACACAGAATATAACCAAAGAAGTTTGGTAAATGTGAGCCTTTTGCTTGGCTGAAGCATATTAATGGGTTAGAGGGAAAATATGCTGTACTTGAAATTTTGGGGAAATGGAAACTAAATTAGCTTTGTGTTTCATATGGTTTCATTGAAAGACTGTTCATAGAGTATTTTGTACATAAATGTCTTGTGGAGTGATAAGGGGTTTGCTTTTCTTTTTGGAAATTCCTTTTAAACTGATTCTTGCTGCAGATATTAATGATCAGTATTCTATAGATTCTATGCATGAAGAAGAATATGCTTCTTCTTTTACTCTCTCCTTCCCTCTAAGTTTTTATATAATATGGGTAAATATCCATACATGATGTATTTTATTCACACAGCTACCATTAAAAGTTCTGCATTCTTACAAGCTGGAAGAGAACAATATTCGAATCATGTTATAAAATGATAAGAAAGGTTCATGCCACTTTTATTTATACAAACCTGGATACTCTTGGTACAAGAAAAATAAACAAATGCATTGGAAGTTAAGTAATATTTAATTTAATATGGTCCCAACTTTTCTGTTGAGAAATTGATTCTCTTGATAGTGAGATTTAAACTCTTATCTCTGCTCTATGGCTTTGGACATTGCCTTCTATTTGGCAGCAAATGAGAAATTTCAGAGTAAACAGCTACAAGCAAGCAAATACTGTAGACAAACCCAGTTGCCACTGCAGTTCTTCTGTGTAAAAGCTTCTGAGATATGATTAAAGTTGAAACCTAAATGGAGATAAAACAAATAGGCCTAAGCTAAGTCCAAAAGGTAAAGCAGAAGAGGTTTATTTATTTTTAGGTAATGAGATTACAGTTTAAATTGTATTTCATCTCATTAAGGGACTGTTAACGTCTGTTACCTCTTTTTCTGACATTAAGTTACCATATACCACAGATTCCAGCTAATGACTTTTTGAGGGAGACATTTAGGACATTTCCTAGGAGAGGTTATATTAATTTTTCTACTCCAGGAAAAGATTGAAATTTTTTTTGAACATACCAGTGATTTAATTTATCTGGTTAAGGATTAATTATGATAATACAGTCCCAGTGATTAGGTACCTTCAATGTAAAATTTGACTTCATATAGCACAGATTTCTAGATTAAACAGCCTGATAGTCTTTGACCTGGTAGTGACCTGATGTTCTGAAAGTAATTTTTTCGAGTAAAGTGGGGACAATTGCATTTAGGGCCAAGTTTTGAAACCTCAATTTGGGCTGTTTTGCTTTTTGTTTCACTCAGTTTTTTTCCATAAAGTGAATATAACTTCTGATTCACCATAAAAGTGGTCAAATCTCTGTATGCAAGTGTTGTGCTGAAAAGCATGTTTTTTGCACTGAGGTGAAGGATGCTTGGTTTTCTAAAACCTGGGAGAAGTAAACTTTTATATATTGAAGTTCAGAAAAATCAAACTGACCTGATGTTTTATGTGTGAGAGTGAGGCATGCAGTTTAAACACTTATTAATCCCTTTGTAAGTGCTGTGACAGAATTCTGTCACAACAGGCTGAAGCATGAACATAAATTACTGTTAATACCAGCTGAAACCATCCTTGGCTTCCTAGTGAGAACTTCAGTACAGTAAACATATAAGTAAAAATGCATAACAAATGATAGGAACTTTAAAATATTCTGACTAATCAAGTGGTTGTAGCAGGGCTTCATGCAAGGCACTGAGCTGAATTTTGCCATTATTGCTCAGATTTTGTTTTTCTAGGTAGCAGAGTTTCTATTTTTCTGTAGTCTATATCATTTCGTTTGGATTTACTCATTGATAATTATCCCCTAACAAAAGGATTATCCATTATTGAAGCTGAGGGAAATGAGAGAATACTGAGACAATAGCAAATTAGTTAATAACCCCAGGAAAATCTGTATTAAATGTCTGTGAGGGACACACTTGCTATTTAAAAGAAACAGTACACAACTACTTGACATAAGAAGTGAATTTAAAGAAAAAAAGTCAAGGAGGAAATCTCTGTGTGAATATTGCCTCATTTGTATGCATCCACTTTCAGATTTTCTGAATTCTAGGCCACAAAAATGTTTCCTCCCTCATAATAGGAACTTATGAGGGAGAAACTTTTATTTCTACCTCCCATATATCTAATGTGATGAGATAAACAGATCATGGCTAGCCTTTGACCTGGCTGGGCTATATTTAGGGGATAGAGGGAAAATATTTCTGCATTATTTAAGATTTTTGGAAAGTGTTTTGGTTTTGTTTGATTCTAATGTTAAAGGCAGTGATGATGATATCTGGTAATGGTTCCCTGGGGGTGCTCAATCTGTGTTTTTTGGGATTGTCCATACTCTGAGATGGAACAGACTCCATTTCACTGTGTGTGTGCAGCCCTGTGCAGTGAGCTGAGCGGATCTGATATGTAATTGAAAGGAACAGCTCTGTGACTGAGAGTAATGGAGATTAATTAATGTATTGTTATTGCTAGAGAAGTGTTTGTGAGAAATTTTGCCGTTATTTTGAATACAATAGAAATATGGGGGACTGGATTATAATTGGCATGGGTTTGAAGGATGTCCTGGTTTATTTTCTCTCTGTTGCATTTTTCCTCCCAAACCTGTTAATTTTCCAGGACAGATGTTTCTTTCTGTATTTAGTTTTAATATATGTGACATCAAATTCCATCAGTAATTTTTCAGTAATTTTTCCTCTGTATAAGCAAGGACTGTAATGGCTGGCCAAACAGGATTTGTTCAAGCAAGTATTTCAACCTGGACAAATAATGCAGCTTTAGCATCTTTCCCAAAAAAATCCCATTTATTATCCTTAAATTATTCTCTTTAGTCAGGCTTGGTTGTGTTACAAATACTACACAGTTTGAAATACTAGTATAGTAATAATAATACCCTAGATTAATATTAGTATTAGAATTTTTCAGTGATTATTTCAATCTTTAATTTAAAATACCAAGAGAAAAAAAACAGTGGGGGTTTTTATTTTGAGCAAATTGCATGTAAAGGATGACTGCAGCAATAGTAGTAAAAGGCAGGAAGCTATATCATTGCTAATCAATCTAGAGAGCTCTGTCTCTTACAGATGTCAATACAAAGTTAAGTGCTAAAATAATTGTAGTGTAGGCTTTCTCATAATTACTGTTGTTCATTTGGTATGTTGTGCAAAAAAAAGAGAAAAGAGGAATTTGCTTTGCAGTCAGCAGCCGCAAATCTCTAAGGAGAAAGAAAAAGATAGCAGAAGGCTGATAGTCATCCATCATTCCTGACAATTTCACAGCCTAGAATAACTTGACAGAGACCCAGAACAAAATGTTGTTGAGAATTGAATGCTGCTAAGCTGAGTGAATTGACTTTCTGATGTCAAAGCAGGACCTGCTTGAAGTGGCTGATGATTTTCCTCTTCTGACTTCAGAAACACTGATACTTAAAATGCCTGGTGGTACCAATGGGCAAATTTGGAAACTGGGGAACTGTTTTAAAACTTTCTAGGCCCTTTTAAAGATTTTACAAGGTGATTTTGGTCAGCAAGTGTCTGGTGAGTAGCACAGTGATTATTAAAGAGTATTTGATCATTATGCCCCTCAGAAAGCAGGAGTAAAGAGTCAGAATTGTCCCCAATTGTCTTGAAATGCAAAATTTTTCAAGACCTGGCTCATTTAATCTAAATTTGTCTTTGGTGCTGTGCCAGCCCCTCTTTTTCTAGCCTTGGGAAGGTAAGCTTGGCTTATTTCTGTCCAGAACATGGGGTTAAATTTCCTATATTTGAATCCATATATTTATTTCTTATTTTTAAATTAAAACATTCTTGCATTGTGTTTAGAATAGGTGCAAGATTTCTTCATGATAACATTAGAAAGATGTAAGTTGTTATATGGTCTTTATTTAAGTATTATTGTTATATAAAGGAGATCATTTTGCAGCTATTTATTTGGAAAAAAATATGATATTGGAAATGTTCCTAAATTATTATAATTAGGCATTTATTTACCAATAAATATTGCCAGTTTTATCTACTATTCAAAGACTAACCTTCTAAATTGCTTACAGCCATTAAAATGTATGAAGAACACAAACTGCAGGGTTCAAATGGAAAGAGCTCTTGTTTTGTAAAAGACACATTATATCTCAGAAGTGTAAAAGAAATAGAATGTAAATAGGACGTGTGGGCTAAGCATGCCATCCCTGATCAATAATGCAAAAGGTTTAGCAGGTTTATTTGTAAACCTAACAGCACAGATTTAGTCAGAAGGAGGCCTTGTACAGTACACACAGGTATTTAAAGGTTAGGAACAAGGAATTTCATTAGTCTGGCAAATCCTCTGCTGTCATTGCCCAATCTCTTTGAATTATTTCCAAATGTATTCTCACTTTTTTTTCTTTTCTTTCTTTTTTCTTTTTCTTTTTTTTTTTTTTAACTAATGGCTGTGTTACTAATACAGTACTTTATTGCTAATTTAACTCCACCATAAATTGGCACAAGGAGCAGACATTTTCAAAGCGCCTTGATTCCCAGTAATGATATTATAGCAACTATCTTTATGTTAATGTAGTTATAGCTGGTATAAAAAGGTTACAGTATCAAGCCTGCTAGCCTACAACATTTTATCTGTCTTTCCAGTTTGCTTAAAAAAAAGTAAAGCATGATGTCTAATAGACTGAGGCGTAGAGCTGGTATTTTACAGCATCCACTGCAACCTTAAAGCAGCACTGAGGGACATAAACCTGAAAATTGGTGAACCACTTTTACTGCATCTTTGTGCTAAAATAAAAAACCAAACAAACAACCCCGACACCTTTTGTAGCAGTGTGGTCCCTTCCCTCTCCTTCCTCTCTGCCTTCCCTTTCCCTCATCACAATGAAAAAAGAAAACCTTAACCTTTGCTAAGAGTTAAAGAATAAGATATTAACAGAGAAAAAAACCAGACATTCTTTCATTTGAAATATATGACAATTGTTTTCTGCATTTGCCTAGAGGTCTTACCTAAAATATAAGCTATCCAAGAAGAGGTTTCTAGGGATAAAATAGCACTCATTGTCACATACTCTTCAAAAGTTATTTCTCCAAAATACATAAAATATTTTGCCTCTCATTTATTCCATTCTTTTTCAATAAAGCAAATATAAGAGCTTCATTGAAGACAGTGTGGAGTGGAGCTCTTGTACCCTTTTTCTGACAGCTATGTTGTGACTGGGTAGTTATATATATTTCTGTGGTGTAGAAACATGCAGGGATCTTTTTTATTACAGGGACTAGATTTTTAAAAGAACAGAGACATTTTGATTTTTATATGAATGTCAAAAAACCCTATTTGCGGTTTTAATAATTCATTGTTTTCGTGTACTTTTTGGTTTTAGGTTGTAAAACAGAAGTTTGTTTGCAGATTGCAGAGTTTCTACAAATGCTTTTCAAGTGATCTGAAGTTGTCATCTGTCTGACAAAGATATTTTGTTTGAGATATTCATCATTTTGTGACGTTTGTGTTTTGTTTACACTGCTTCAGTAATTCACTTCTGGGACTAAAACTTGCTTTTGAGGTTTAGGCACACTGCAGGATGCCAAAAAAGCATCAGATTCTTCTGTATTTGAAAGCTTTTGGGCCATCAAGAGATCAAAAGCTGCCAGAATCAAACCTGAGATCTGCCATTATAAATAAGGCACTGACAATTCTTATTGTGAGAGGTCGTCCCAGGGGTGAAAGAAGCAAAGAGAACGGAATTGCCCTGACTTTTTCTTCAGAAAAATCTGGCTATGCAATGGTATCTTTCCTCGGGAAACTTATGTGTGTATTATAAAATGAAGTCTTCCATAACATGTTCTGGTGCTGAAAGAACCATTTTAGCTCAATTAAAGATCTATTCAGATTAAAATAAACCTTAAAATCCCATTGTGGTCAGTAATACCAGATTCTGAGGACCAGAGCTGCCCTGGTTTTGAACTATAATTTACTCTGCTAACCTTGTATTTATATACTGAAATTTATGAAATGCAAAGAAAACATTTTTATAAACACTGAAACTGATCATTTCAATTTACCAGACCATTTCCCTGGTTTACATTTCATACATTTCATAAAGGATCATAATTATTTACCAATTCTAATCTATAACACAGGTCTCAGCAGACGTAACTAACTACAGTAATTCGACATATTTACCGGGGGTCATGTTTGTAATGACACTCTTTCTTTTCCCAGCTGTGTTTTAGCAAATTTTTTTTAATAATAAACATGCTGTTAATGTGATTAAACCCTTGAAGCTATTTACAAGAGACTTCATACATGCTTATAGCTGAATGTCTTTCCATTCTTCTGCTTGTTTGCTGTTGGTAAGGACATAATGCAGAACTACTATGGTTATCACATTGAAACTCAGCAATAAGATCATCCAAGCAAATGTCTAGAACAATGTTATTTCAAAACGATCTATAAGAATTGTTCAATAAAGAAAATGTTCCTTATATGTATAATTCAGCTTTATCTTTATTGATTTGTTCATATTTTAATAGGTTTTAGAATTGTCAGTGTTCTAGTAAAATATCCTATAATCTGGTTTATTGTTAGGGTAATAGAGTTACAAACTTGGACAAAATTTTAATCTAACCTGCAAGGCAGTTGTTTTTTTTTCTTATAGACATGCTTTTTAAAGTCAATTCCTTGAGGGAGAAAAGGAGGCTCAAAGCATGAGCTGTGAGGAACAATATGAGAAGAGGAATTGTTCTTTCCAAAAGAGGGAACCTGACTGCCACTCATTTTTTGAAGATGGGCATTTTTTAACATGGAAAAATCTTCATGGTCATATTTTTATGTCAGCATTTCATAAGAGCTGCCACGGTATAGACAAATAAACAATACATTAGAAGTGCCTTTAGACACATGGAAAGCACCACTGCTGCTTGATGTGAGAGGCCTGTTTATCTGCAGACACTGCTCTGAGACCGTGGTGTGACAGGCGATGTGTGCAGTGCTGTAATTGTCACCCGTGGAAGGAAGGTCTCCATCTCGGGGAGCCTTTGGTGGCAAAGTTTGCCATCGGTGCTACCACGGAGCGTGGATGACTCAGCTCTCCCACCCCGGGGATCTCAGCAGCTGGGGTGAGGGTGTAATATGGAGATTTCTTTGATTTATGCTGAGGAAATCCCCAATGATCCAGAACTAGGGCAGTGCTAAGCTGTGTATTTCACCCTCTTGAGACACGCAGTGCGCTGCTCTTGCAGCTGACATCCCAAATCTGAATCACCATTTTATTTCTCACAGTCACTTTTACAGCTTCAATCTTTATTCCTGGCATATCCAAAATTCCTGTTGAATCCAGTGTCAAGCACATAAGCACCACAGAAAAGCATTCTCCCATGCAATGGGAATTTGTGTTTTGGTGACAGAGTGCTGTTTCAATTTTGTGGAAAACTCCTCATTATTTTTTAAGGTCATATTAGCATTTTTTATTTATTGGAAGTCTTCTGCTCCTGCCACTGCATACACTTTTTTGTTTGCATTTTCCTGCCTCCCTAGTGATAAGTGGGTTCCTTCCCCTCCCCATGCTTGGCCACCAAAACGGTGTTTGCAGATTTTGCCTCTGTGATACATGGTTATAGTCTGGCTGTCAGAGCAGTGCTCATGAGGTGATGTAGCTATTGATATAAGTAAAATCAAGGGAAAACTTGTCATATGCATTGCAGTAAAAATAAGTGTAAACTGCATTAGTGTTCTGGAAAGCTCAGGGCTTAAATGATGCTCTGGGAAATGAGAGATGATCAGCTGTGATTACTTCGTAAGGGAACTGAGGAATGTCTTGGATCTTTGATTACAAATTTTTTTTGCTAATAATTTGTATCTTCTGCTGTTATGATTTTAAAATTCTAGGAAATCTGAAAGGAATTATATTTACATATGGTTTCCAAAAAAACTCTTGAGTCTTTTCCAAAATGAAAAAATTGAACAACATAAAGTGTGAAAGCTCTTTTTGCAGCATTACGGTTAATATTGAGATGTTGTATTAAAATACTGAGTTATGAGAAGCAATGTTATCAATTTTCACATTTCCCCAGAAGGGTTCTCGGCAACTTTGAATATTCCATCAACCTGGCATATTAAAGAGTGCAGAATTTACTTCTTAAAATGCACCGAGCATTTGTAGTAGCCTCATAGCAGCCTGCTGTTACTGTTGCTTTGCAGAAGAATAAGCAACCATTTAGAGATGATGTTTTCTCTACCAAGAGGGCATTTCACAGCAGATTTCTACTCTACCTTTTGGAAGTGATCTAAATAAAAATCAAATCTATATCACATTGAGAGGGACTCTGGCCATACAAGATACGATTTTTTAGAAAGATGTTCAGCACTGTACCATATTTATTTTTTTTTGGAGTCTCATTTTTTGATGGAAAATTACCAGAATTTGTGCTGTGGCTTGCTTAGTATCTTAGCAATATTTCTTATAACTCAATATGATATAATAGTTTCAGCAAAGTACCAAATACTCAATACTTCAAAGCCAATAAAAATGAGCGATCCATTTCCAAATTCCTTTTATTCATGCAGCAGATTGATTTACATAAACTAACAAAACAATATTACACTTAAAGTTGATCTGTAACAGTAATAAAAATGTTGCTGCATCCCAAAGCTGCAGAAACGTCACTTCCAATCTACAGTGATCACTTACAAAGGATAAATGGTGCCTATGGGATTTTTGGCAAACCCAACATCTTTCTCCCATAATGCTAGGCTGTCTTAAATCCTGAATCAGAAATCCACCCATATTCAGCAAGAAAGCGTGAATGTTTGCTTAACTTTAAGCCTCCAGGAACACTTAAAGTGGGGCTAAATATTTATGTGTTTGAGAGCTTTTCTGAATACAAATGGTTTTTTATCCTCATTTAAAGCTCAGGCAGGGCAAGATGAAGTTTTAACTCTGGCATTTGAAAGCTAAAGGGCCTGACTGACTGGGCTGCAGTTTTACAGCTCACCCCGGTACTGAGGATTTGCCATTGCTGGGATTTTTTCCCCTTTTCAGTGCTAGGGAGGAATGCCAGAGGGGAATGACACCTGTGTTACACAAATACAGCACAGGGCACCTTGCTTTAAGACACTTAACTTTCCTATTGAAATCCTCCCAGTTCCTTTGTTTAGCTGTTCTGTTCATGAGGCTGCCAAAACATGTTTATTCCACATGCTGTGAATCACCTTTGCAAACAGACAGAGATCAGCACTTGAATCTAACATTCAGCATTTCAGCTTCAGAATGGGATTTTCAAAGCCTTGAGTACAATTCATATATCCCCTTACTATTAGGGTTGGTTGAGGCAGTTCTGAGGTCTTATTCTAAATGTCAAATACTTACACAAGAAATAGCAGGAATTAGATCAGATTTCCTTCTACTTACCCTTGGGTTTTCTTTTGAAGCACAAAACTTTGAATAGTCTGTTAGTACATGAGTTACACTCTTGGAGTAAAATTCTAAACAGTGAAAATTGAAAATACAAGAAATAGTGCTGAAGTACTGTAGAAATCATGAGCATTTTTTTTCAAATCAATACTGCAACCTCCTGTTTGTCAATGCTAAGATTCCAATGTACACTAACACATCGATTACATTTTCTTATAGAAATCGGTGAATTGTGTGAATGTTGCAGTATTGCAAAAGGATTCAGCTAGAAAGAGCAGAAAAGAAAAGTATTTTAACCCTGCTATTTAGAAATAGAAGGGGTTATTAATTTTGCAAAGGAAAACTAGAGGGTACATGCTATAACGATATCCCTTCTGTTCATGAAATTGATAGCATATAGTTTATATTTTCTCTCAAACAAAAAAAACCCAAAGTTTTTTTCATCAGCACTGCAGCTACTCCAGTAAGGATCCAATTCAAATTCTGTCTAAATATAAAGGAGCTCTACAATATGGGAAACCTTTATTCTATTACTATTCAGAACCATGCATGGAAGAATACAGAGGGTTCAAAGGTTTCATTGTAATAGCTACTAAAGTGCTTGAATTAAAAAAAATAAAGGCAAAACCAAGGACCTCCATGAATAAGCTGGACACAGAGCCCATCCATGCTTAGTTACTGGAAAAGTAAATAAAGAGGGTTTACATTTGCAAGGCTATGATCCCAGCAACGTGACCAAGAGCACTGGCAGTAATAACCAGAGGTTGTACACATCAAAATGTCATTGTTTTCTAGCCCATCAGAGAACACTGAGGCAAATACTCGGTGCTGGTTTTGAGCTCTCCCATATATCCTGTCTTGCCTTCTGTGTGCTATCTTCTCCTTCTTTTCCCCCACAGAATTTTCCAACAACTCCAGACAAACATTAGCTTTTAACTGTGAAAAATGCCAGCTGCAAAAATACAAAGTAAACAATTGCTGGAAAAGCTTCATCCAAATCTCTCCCTTAGCAGGGCTTTCTTTATCTTCCTCACAAGGACCTTCACTTGAAAAGGCTTTTTCATTCTCATCTTCCAGCCTGGGATCAGATGTTTTGCTGCCTTTGTGTTTACATGCTATTTAAATTGCTATTATTAACTTCTGTGTGTTTAGGGGTTGAGCAAAATCATGATCTGTGTGAATATCAGTACCACTCTGTCATTGTTAGTGCTACTCTCACCTGCTGCCTTGCAGTATTTTGGGTGAGAGTTTCTGTGTTCAGCACTCCACCTGCACGCTTCAAGCTCTGTGTCCCTTTGGTGTCCATCATCGGGGTCTAATTTGTTGGAAAGTGCCTCCCTTGTTGGTAAGGGAGGCTTTAATTCTGGATCATGTGCTGATTTGCACTTTACGAGGGGCCCAGAAAAGTCTGTGCAGAGTGTGTAGAATGCTCCCACATGAACTTAGTGCCACTTCATGCCCTGCTCTTCAGGACCCACTTTATGCCGCTGCTCATAAATATGGGCTTTTTGTTCTTACCATTGTTCCTTTAAGAACTGTGTGGTGACTTTTTCTGGCCCTTTCCCTTTTCCAGGCTGATCTCATTGTTTTGAACCCTCCTGTGAGCCCTGCACCATGAAGGGGGTTTGGGCTAGAAAACATTTCATTGATAGCATTATCTTTTTCTACCACCAAGAATATGTTATTATTACAACTATTTCAAATCCTACAAAACTTTGCAGCATCTCTTCTCACTGGCTAAATAATTTCTATTAGGAAAAGGAAAATGTAAGTCTTTTCAGCTGCTTCCTCTTGAGGGATGTAAGATATCCGCAAATTTTGCTAACACGTTCCAGAACAGCCAGCTGTTACTATCCACCTGCAGCCATAATATTGATTGAAAAGAATATAGAACCTAAACATGGATAGCTTCTGTAATTATGCAGAACGAATTTAATACATGATGCTACTTCAAATGTCATCTGGCAGTGGCTGCAATGTGGCATGGAATGTATTAGGAAATAATTTAGCTGGTTGAGAAAGTCTCAGAGAAAGACCATACACTGTTTTCTTGTATTACCAATTCCTGAAATTATTCATGGATATGGAGAAAGGCAATGACAAGACCAACAGGGCTCAGGCACCTGTCAGTTATCAAATAAAAAGTTGCTCACACATTCCTGCAGCTCTGCAATTTCCAAGTAATGGAAGTAGGAGTGGCTCTTTTGCCAAAGCCTGCATATATATTAAAAAATAGGAAATAATAAAAGTACTGTTTTTTTCCACCCAAGCTGATTAAATAAAGATGCCTTTGTTATTTTTGCAAATATTTTGACCTTTTGCTACAAAGAATGGGAAAAAAAAATGGCAAGAAGGTTTCAGCTTCAAACCTGTTTTAAATAACTCTGTAGCCTGGTTATATGCTCTGTCAGGACTTGTGCTATTTTCTTTTTGATGAATCAACACTATCCAATATATGTCTTGTGACACATTTGCAATTCTATTGGAGATTTTAGCCCAAGGGAGCAAGGAACAGGAGTCAGTCTAATTACACAACTGCTGGCTTTCCAAATGGACATTTCTGAGTTTTCACTTGAAAGTTTCAGATTATTGATGTTCAGATGAAAAGTTAAAACAGAAAGCTGACTTATGATGGCAAGAGAACAATACTGTTATTCCGTTCAATAAAAAAATTGCTGCATTTCCAAAAAAAGTTGAGTGGGAAAACTTGGAATGACTCTTGCCCTCACAAATTTCAAGTCCAATGGGTCATGCAGAGAAGCTGGATTAGTGGTCAGTCCACAGCATGGCATTAAACAGGGAGCAGCAATTCCTCTGTAAATCCTTTTGAAAGTTTGGAAGTTTTGGAAGATGGTTTTCTGCGCAGTTTTCCCCCGCCATAGAACTTAGTGAGTGAGGTAAAAGTGAAATTCCAAATGGGAAAGGAACTCTTTCACAGGTCTTACAGATCCTGCAGATCTATGCCTAAGCATATTAGTTTGAGGGCAAAGAAAGGACTGCCAGAGAGGACAGAAAACTAGGCAAATGCCTAAACTAATAGTTATTTTTAAAGGCATGTTTTTGCCATTGACACACAGTTAAACCCCATTACCTGAAAAACACTAATGCATCTTAAGGGTGCTGGGCTAGCATCAAACCCAAGAACATCTCCAATACACAGACAAATACCACAATAAAGTCTAAACTAATTTAATCATTAGCAAAGCATTATATCAGAGGTCTTGCTGTATTAAAATCCCTTGGGTCTCATTTCAGGGTTGCTCTCTGCAACATCTCAGACTTCAGCATTCCTCTCTTTCAAGTAACTAAGTGAAGATCTCTACCAAGGGAAAAACCCCAATAATTCATAATTTGTAATGCATTTGCTGCATCACTTTTCTAAAATTTCGTTGTGTTGTAAAGACTCGACAGTTTCCAGTTAACAAGACACAGGTGCAGCTGATGAGCGAGGCTGGTGGAGCTCTCCATGGTCCCCAGCATCCTCCTCCCCTGAAGGTGAGTGTTTATGTTCCCCTCCTGAGCATCAGCAGGTTTTGAAAGCTCCTTAGCTAAAGAAAAAAAGGCTAAATGCTATCAATATTAAAAACTTTTCCATTTGAAAGGACAAGTGTTCCTACAAAGGGAAAAGAAAAGCATGGGTTATTTTAAAATGTTAGCAGTAATGAATGATTTAAATTTGAAAAGGTCAGAAAAATGAGATTTATAAGCTCTCATTGGGGATTTTACACAGACCTGACTGTTATATTACTTATTTTCTTCAGCATTGATAACAGTTGCAGGTGACACTTTTTTCTTTCCATTTTTAAGGCCCTCCAGTGTAATTTATTTTTGTACATCTTTGCATAAAGTGCTTTGTCAGAAAAGACTCGGATTTCAAATACCAAAATGCAGCACTTTTTTGGTGGGCAAGCAGCAATCCCGTGTTGCCACTTTCTCACATTTATAAATGGTGTCTCAACATCTCACAAGTCATGAGGCTGGTTCATTTTTCTTTCTTTGTGTTTTTCTCTTTTTCTCCTCCTGAAGTAGATCTGCCCTTTAAAGGGGTGAAAACGTACATCTTCACATTTTTTTAAAAAAGAAGGAAGGGAGGAAAGGATAACAAAGATTCTTGGCAAGGCAAGAGCCCAACTCACAAAAGGTGCAGGTTTCAGGAATTCACAAAACACAGTAATATCTAAAGAATCTGGGGGAGTGGAAATCAAGATATCAAGCAGTGTAAGCAAGGCAGAGCCCCAGGGCACCCACCACCTTCAGATCTTTAATGTTCATTCATTACATTACATCACAATATTTAGTGCCCAGTTCTCTTATTTTGGCTGCTTAAATGAAGAAATTGTTCATGACTGACTGCAAACAATTGGTCCCCAGATACTTTGATAGCTCATAGTGAAGTTTGTATCATATTTTTAACTTTCTATATTGTCCACTGAATTGAAATTATTATGCTATTAATATTAAATATCTTATATAATTATAAATATTTAATATATGTATGTTACATCAATATTAAGGAGGCCTGACACTTCCTACTGCAAGCCCTATTTTCAGTTAGTTAAAACTTCTCATACTTGTAATGATTTGACACAAAATTTTTGGTGCCAGGTGTCCGCCTCAGGCAGAATTTCGTGGTGTTCTATGGTGTGTTTGTTTTTTTGTCTTTTTTTTCTTTTAATGTCAGCCAGAGCTGCGCAGTTATTTCTGTGAGAAGCCGGCAAGGGAAAGCTGTGCAGAATAAACCTGGGAGCCTTTCTGAAGGTATCTAGTGTGTCCTTATCCTGGGGGAAGGCACTTAACCTTTGTCAAAGGTGTGACTTTCTTTTGGAAACCTGCTTCAGTTGGAAAACCTGCTGGGAGCTGGGCGAACCCTGTGCTCCCACCAGCCTGTTGGAATATGATGCTCAATACAACCATCCACATTCAGTGCCTTCAGCTCCAAACCAAAACCACCCTGCTGTGTGCTTACCCCCCAGGTAGCCAGCAGCTCCATCCAGCTCCAGTCAGAAAAACTGCTGGCAATGAGAAAAAATACGTGACATATTTCAGCCATCTTTCCCCCTTGTGTCTATGCTTCATCTTTATTTTGCTCATATTAAACACACTGAGCAACCCTTAATACCTGTTTGTGTTTTAAATTCCTGAAATACGTCTGCAAAGGACTATAGGGAAAAGTAGACATAATCAGCAAATATAAGGCTAAAGGAAGCACCAAGCTTTTCCTTAACTTTCTGTCCTAATGGTTTTGTCAGCAAGATACCTTCAAATTCAAACTTAATGCACATGTTACGGAAAGGATCTCCTCCTCCTTCTCTCAGTGGGCAGAAGTTGCCTGCCTTATCTCATGTCCTCCAACATCTGTCTCAGATCTGGCAACCCAAGCACAGAGCCTGAGACTGCAGCAGTTGTCTTCTCTCATGCTGTGAAGCCACAACACATCCTGGTGCCTCCCCAAGAGCGTGATTTGACTCAGTGATGTCCTGAGAGGCTTTTCTGCATTGTACCTCTTCAACCTGTCTAGGAGATGCAGATCAGTTTGTCAGAATAATGCAATAGATTTAAGGATTTATCCTAAATCTGAACTGAAAGCACAGAATTATTATTTCTGGTACAGCATCAGTTTGAATGTTGCTTCTCTTAGTGATATTCATACACTCCCAAATACACAAGTATTTTTATTGTAAAAGTTTCCTCCATTTTTCTCTGTATTGATTCTCTGGAGACCAGAGCAATTTCTAGAGAATTTTAAGTACATTTAATCTTGTTTTATTTTCTTAACTTGACATTTCTTAAATTCTTGAATACTCATTTTTGAGAATCTCTATTATATTGCTTATACGGTGACACTTGTACATCTCTATAATTCATACAATCCTTCAGAATAGTAATAATTTTCTCGCAAAAATTGTTTTAATGTGCACAGTTTGCATCTAGTCCTTTTGCTCTCTACACTGCATAACTGGTGTGTTAAAGGATATCAGTATAGACAGAAAACAGACTAAAAGTTAGATTTGTTCATCAAAACTTTGACTGCTGTATCACAACATTTTATGATAGCATTCAGTTCAAAGCTGTTTGCATACCTTATTGAGCAAGCTGCATATTTTTCCAGCGTGTGTATCCAGTGTGCATCCTGTAGTCATTACATTTTTGCACACTTCACTGGCTGAGCTGCATGGACTATTTTAACTATCACCAGGAATACTTGACGGAGTTCAGCTGCTCATTTGAGTGCTTCGGTTTGTGTACTTTATTACTTCAGTGGTGTGTGTTGATAAAGTTCTGTTCTGTGCTGTTAAATTTTTGGTTCTGCCAATCTAACTCCGTGCCATGCTGGGAGAATTGCAGGCATTGCTAAGTGCTCGCTCCGCGGCGAACCGGAGTGCTCGCAATGCTATAATCTGCAGTGTTTTGTTAAATGAGCTGCATATTTTTGTTTTTATATACATTGCTTACCCAGTTGTGTACATTTGCCCAACTCATTATACAAAATAAGCTTGATTGGAATAAGAACATTCTCTACCAGCTGTCTGCTCTGAGTCAGTATGTAACAAAATTAGCAACTTTCCCTTTCCAACAGTGACATGATTGCATCCAAAGTTTAAGGCAATTGGTTTGGAGATCTTGTTTGTTTCATTCACTCCATGCAAACATCAAGATTAACAAACCAATTTGTTGCAACCTAATTTGTTTTCAAAAATATGAACAGAGTTAAGTAACAGAGGAAAATCTGAGCATTTTAATAGAGGGGATTGCTTCCATGTAGAGCATAAAGCATGTAGAGACCTAAATACCATTCTCTAAATTGAAGCCATCCATTGTAAACAGAAGGAGATGGAAAATAACTAGAGACCTCCCAAGGTGGGTATTTCATCAGATAAGCAATATCCTAAATACTTAAAATTACAAACATAACGTTCTGTAAATTAAGTGCATTCTTTCATCAAGAGTTATAAAATTAAGTTCAGCCCATGATCATCAGAAAATCTCAAAGTACATGAAAACTCTTTGTGCAGGGATATGTAGTTTCCTCACTACTTTTGGCGCAAAATTGAATTACCATCTTCAATAAAGTGATTTTCTCAACTTACTAGTTTTTCATGTGAGTTCTAGTCAAACCTACAGGTTAGTTTAAGGTTTTGTTTTGACTGATTTGCAGAATTTACACACATAGAAGTGTGTGCTCCCATTCACAAAATCTTCAGCACTACCTTACCTCAAAAAAACTTGCTTAATTTTTGAGTACAGAGGGCTACACAGTCTACCCTGGATTCCTACCTGCCCCAGATGAAAGGATAAATGTGTCTGGTTCCTGTTCATGTCCCACTGCTGATTCCTTTCACTTTCATCTTATCACTCCCTGTTGCCTGAGCAGACTGCCTGGAAGGTCCAGATTTGTTTTTGCAAAGTTTAACATATGAAAGCTTAATTGATCTTATTGTTTTAGTCAAAAATATTTTGATTTTAAACAATGGTCATTCAGTTCTTAGGCTTCTCATGGACCATTAGGAAGGATGCCAACATTACCGTAGTTTATTCTAAAAAAAAAAAAGGATGAGTATATTTTTTAGTGGTCTGTCTTCATTTCTACCTTTAAAAAACAAATGTAAAGAGAGACTTTGAAATTGAATGTATCACTATATTGTGGACTTTTTTATAAAAACTAATTTGGTCTTTTTTTTGGAGTACATCAATGTTGGGTATCAAAAGAGTACAACAAATGAGGGATACTGCGATTACCATCTGAAAAGTCAATGTCCTCCACGAGATGAGCTAGATCAAATTTAGACTTTCTTAGCAGAGACAGAATAAGTAATTTTGTATGAAATGACTTGAAGCAGACAGATGGTAAAGAAAAAGGTTTGTTCTCTGTTTTCTCTTGTGTTCCCCTTGCATTAATTTGCTTTTAGTATCAGTCCATTACCCTTAAATTTTGCTCTTCCCTTGACCTGTTAAATATCACCAACAGTTTCCCCAAAGTTTTAGTGTAAACTAAGATCAGATTTAGAATCTTTTCTTCTTATCTATCATATTCAAACAATTGATGGTCATGTGCAATTTCTGCGTAGGGATCCTGTGCACTTTTTGCAAAGGAAAATTCTTCCTTTTGCCAGGGGGAAGAAAGAAAAATATATCCTATATCTGGGAAAAAAATCAGAAAACTTTTTTTTTTTGTTGCTGTTATGTGAAGCCTAAGAAGGGTGGGGGATCAAGTGCATCCTTGGTCAGTTTGCAGATGACACAAACTTGGATAGGAGTGCTGATCTGCTGGAAGGCAGGAAGGCTCTGCGTAGGCATGTGGATGGGATGGGTTGATGAGCCAAGGCCAATTGTATGAAATTCAACAAGGCCAAGTGCCAGGTCCAGCCTTTGGGCCACAACAACCCCTGCACTGCTCCAGGCTGGGGCAGAGAGCCTGGAAAAGTGCCCAGGGAAAAGGGCCCTGGGAGTGCTGCTGGACAGTGGCTGAACATGAGCCAGCTGTGCCCAGGTGGCCAGGAGAGCCAGTGGCATCCTGGCTTGTACCAGCAATAGTGTGGCCAGCAGGACCAGGGCAGTGATTGTCACCCTATGCTGGGCATTGGTGAGGCCACATCTCGAGTGCTGTGTCCAGTTCTGGGCCCCTCAGGACAAGGCAGAGATTGAGGGGCTGGAGCGAGTCCAGGGAAGGGAAACAGAGCTGGGGCAGGGGCTGGAGCACAAGTCTGGTGAGGAGCAGCTGAGGGAGCTGGAGGGGCTCAGCCTGGAGCAAAGGAGGCTCAGGGGTGACCTTACAGCTACCTGAAAGAAAGTTGGAGCTGGGTCTCTTCTCCCAGATAACAAGCAATAGGACAAGAGGATATTGCCTCAGGTTTTACCAGACGAGGTTTTAGATTGCGTATTAGGAAAAAAGTCTTCACTGAAAGGGTTGCTAAGGATTGGAAATGGCTGGCCAGGGAAGTGGTTACCCTCCCCAGAGGGATGTAGATGTGGTACTTAGGGACATGGTTTAGTGGTGGACTTGGCAGTGCTGGATTAATGGTTGGACTCAGAGGCCTTGGAGGTCTTTTCCAACCTAAACAATTGTATGTGTCTCTCCTATGATTCTATGAAGCAGTTAGAAGGTTTTCACAAAGAATGCTACCCTATCTCCCAGCTTTCCACCCATCTCTGTAATGTTAACTGCAGCAAGCTGGATTTGCTCTCCTTATTTTTTCATCTGGCTAGGATTCCTACTGAAAAATCAGCATACTAAATTAAAAACATATATTTCATATGTATCAGTGCAGTATAAAACAACATGGACATTTTAAATAGTTGGAACAGACAGAATATCCATTATATGAAGTCTATGGAGAGTAAAAGTAATTCATAAGGTTCACATCTATTTCATATATTATCTCTATATATTTTTATGCATCTGGTATTGGCAACACATGTAGAAGCTCTTTCAGAATTTTTACCTGATTGCTTTTCTTTTCCTTTTCTTTCCCCTCCAGAGAGTAATTTTCAATGTTGTCAACTTCAGTAAAACCAAAAGCCTCTATAGAGATGGGATGGCTCCAATGGTGAAATCCACAAGCCGACCAAAATGGTGAGTTATTCTCTGAAAGACTTTATGGGGTAAACATGTTTTACTTGGCACTTGTCCAAAAGACCCCACAGCTGAGGAGCACTTTTACCTGAGAGTGTGAGAACCTTGATGCAGCAGTGTTGTGAGGACAGGTTCTCTTTGGAGCAGATGGTCCTTTGCCAGCTTTATAGCCCCTTGTAGTGCCGTATTTCAAGTGGCATGACTGAAGTCATGTCCATTCAAGCAAATTGAGCAGTCAGGGCTTGGGGCAAATTGTTTTCCAGCTACTTCCATCTCTTTGAACTGTTCTTGTTCCTGTTTTGGTCTGCATTAATCTCCCCAAAACCCCCTGCATATATTACGGGAGATGGACTGAGGTTGGTCTGGTTTTGAAAAGCTGCTTGGAATTGTTCTCCCTGTTTTGGAAGGCTGGACTTTGGTGGAGGAATGTGAGCTCTGCCACGAGAGTTGACCTCATGTGAATGAGCTGTGCCTGGTCTAAGACAGAGACCAAACCACCTCACCATCCGCTACATGAAATGTACAAAACGGGAAGCCGTGTGCATATTAAACATGTGAATACCCATATAGATTGTACATTTTCTCAAAGCAAATGTAATGAAACATCTACTGTGAATAATAATATGTAAATCTAGTGAGTCTGAATGCATGCAAGACTCCCAAGAATTATATGATTTGCCTTTGCCAGGAGACTTGTTTGAATATGGATAGTGAGGTTAGGCCAGAAGCGTACAGTAAGTTATTCTTGTCAGCTTTCACAGCTGCTACTTTTTATTGGTTAATTAATAATACATTTGATCAAGCTGGACATTATCTGAGCTTTATAAATATATCTTTCTTAAATGCTTCAACTGTCACAAATTTTCCACTCACAGGATGGAAATGGTGGTCATAAGATTGTTGTTGTTTTGTGGCTTCCTCTTCATAGGACCAACAGAATGGATATTTGGCTTTTTATCTAGATGTTAAGGTCATATGGACAAAAAAGCTGTCTCACAGTACAGTTAGTGGATTGAGTCAATTCCAGCTCAATAGGAACATGTAATAACATTGAAAATTAATTAAAAAAATCCATTGCATTTAGTGTTTTTGTAGCAAAACTCATGTTAATTGTGTTTACTCTTTAACTTTGGAAAAATCTTTTGGGGCATTTCAGAGCCACATTTATCAAGCATATTTCAATCATCTTTCAAAACATTTTCCTTCTCTCACTGGGGTCTGGTATTTGCAGCTAAGTGTATTGTGTTTTAAGTTTATCTATAAATCAGATATTGCTTTCATACAAATTTTATGCTGTACTTTGGTTTCAAATTAAAGTGTAAATCTTACAAAACAATGCAAAATGGACTTATTTTTTTAGAACATATAGGCTCCTTCACTATTTTTAAAACAGATTTCTCTTCCATTTCCCTGGAGCTCTATTTATTTTTGTGTTTTATATTTTTAGAGGATGTATTTTGCTCCCATGAAAGCGAGGAATGAATAACATTGCCTGAAGCCAGGCACGGTGTAGGCAGCAGGTGCTGAGCAGCTTCCTTTTACAGGGCTACTACCATACTTTAATCCTATTTCAAAAATTCAAGATGTAATTTTTTTTCTTTAAAAAGATGATTATTCTACTAAGATATTTTTATTTTTTCTAATAGTCTGCATATGAAAACATCTTGCTCTGCTTTGAAGGTGCACATTAATTCATACTGTTATCAGGGACCTTAGTGATATTGGGGTCTACTCAGTATAATTTTCTGTCTTGATGTTAATAGGATTTATGCATGTGTTTTCCAAGTGGGAAAACATACATATTATTTTTGGATATATGGTCTCTATTAGGGCTGTCTTCCATTTGGATTATGCCTCTCACAGTTACCTCTGTATCTGTTTCCATGGCATTCTAGTGCAACCTGTAAACAAAATTTTCTCTTTCTCTGTTTGCTGAAATAGGATTTACCAGTACTTGCAGCTGCTATTGCAGCACACAGGTGGTTGTGGTCCTTGAACACGAGCAGGGCAATATCCAGCTGCATCGATTTGATCCTGTTTGATGTTTTGTATGTATTAGTCTTGTAAGCAATATCAGATCATTCAATGCTGCAAAAGTGCTGAGCTTTACACGAGGGGAGGAAGGTGTGGAAGGAAAGTATTGAAACTCTCCAGCCCATTTTAGGGTTTATGTCAGCAGAGCAGTTTAGTGGACGCAGTGTAATTCAATTAGAAAATGATATATTAATTAGAAAAAGCTGAAGAAACACTAAAGGTTTTCAAATCAAGTTAAAAGGAAGATTACCAGAAGCCATGGGCTACAAATACTCTGTAGCTCAGGCTTCATCTTTGAACTCCTCTGTATGAAATATTTGAAGAATTCGTCATTATTGTGCCTGCCTGTGGAGGCATTTGTTCCATACTGAAATTCACCCAACTTCCTCTGGCCACACTGATAGACACAGCTCTGTGTCACACATAACTATTCCATTCCCTTTTTAAGATAATAAATTTTGAGTTTTAAAGTGATAAAGTTTCTTTTTTCCTTTTTGCATTTGAGAGATACAGGTATATTATTCCTCTTAATAAGAGATGTTCAACCCTGAGTTATGGCTCTTGATTTAAATGAGAAACTTTCCATTGTATTCAGGCTAGAATTTGACCATATTGCTCACAAACCCCTGCATATCAAAAGTAGATTGGCCTCCAGAGACTGTGAATTTTAATATTTGTTTTGAATGTGGTTATGCAAACATGGCTCCGAGCTTTGCAACACTTTGTGAGTTTGATTCTTGACTCTGGAACAAATTGCTGCCAAGTGCTCTTGAAGTAGAGAGTGTGTCAAACAGAGATCAACGTTTTTGACCTGCATTCTTTTGCCCTGTGGGGTGAGATCTTTAAATGCAGACAGCATCAAGGTTCAGCTCGGTGTTACTGATGTAAATGGAGTATATCACTGTCATCAAAGCACTCTGTGTGGACACAGATATTCTGGTGTTGACATATTCTCCTCTTTTGAAGTAAGGCCAAACATTTCCAGTAATGAGCTACTGGAAAGAGGAGGCAGTTATGTTGAGGGATAAGAGAAAAAAAATAAGTTTCACTGTAAAGAAAAAGATTTATTTTTTAACATTTTTAAAAGCCTGCAAAAAAATTCTGGTTAAAATGATATATGTTTTCCCCACACATGGTCATGGACACTAAATAGTATGGGGTTGTATCAGTTGTATCAAATTTCACTGCATTGAAGCACAGCTTACATATAGAAATACAGTAATGTGTCACTCCTTGTGACATCAGTTGCTTTCCATAGCAGACTGGACAAGATAAAACTCAAGATTTTATTATAAACCAAGGAAATGGGCCGTGTCTCTTTAAAATTTTGCTTAAAGTTAACTGTTTTTCAGATATACTGCACCAAGATTTTAGAGAATTGGTGGGGACTTTCAAATCAAAATTTACTATATATAAATTTTTAATATAAAACCTCAATATCATAGAGACCTGTTTTGATTTGCCCGAGTCTGTTTTTTCTGTTTAGTAGAGGTGGAGAATTTGGAGGGAGATGGATTTGAGGAAATTGAATTTTTGCCGTGTTTATGGACTTTATACTGTAATCCTATTTTCTTTGCTTCTTGATTTAAGTGCATCATGATTTTTTTGCAGTTTCTTAATCACGATTTCATACTAAGAGCTCTGTCTTTGGAAGTAAAGGTAGTAAAGCCTGCCATGTGGGCATAGCAGTGGAAGACCATCTAAGTACATATACTGTACTATTATATTGATTGCACGAAGTTTTACAAGTTTCTCAAAGTTAAATAGAAGAGTGAGTTGTTCGAGAGGCAGCAGATTTTCCAAATGATGAAGTGAGCAAATATTCCCTTTGGGCAGAGAACAGCTATAACTCTTGATTATTCAATGTGAGCATTGCCTCATTGGGGACATTAGTTTTTCAAATTGTGCTAATCTTTTAAAAGTAACAACTGGCCACTCATCACCTTAGGTATTTCAGCAAGATCATGTGCAAAACTCTAATTAGTATTTATAGAACAGCAACTCCTCCCAGTAGAATAGTGGTGGTAGCTGGCAAATATCTGGTTGACACCTGTTAAGTCTTTAGACATCCATTGTATTTTATTCTGCATTTCAAATGAGCAGAGAGCAGTAGGTGAAGTCCCCATAATTAAGGGATAAAGGATAATAAATAACATGGCTCTTGAGTGCATGAACACAAGGTTAAAGGCTGTTCTGCAGTTGTGATGCTGTATTTCAGGAACTGTTTGTTTGTAAGTAATAATGCTAGCTAAAATATTACCGAGCCTTCAGCATACGGAGGATTTATGTCTAGATCTACATGTGTTTTGTTTATAATGTCAGATTTCAAACTGCTTCTTGGTAAAGCAGCTGCTTTCTTCCCTGTCTTTTATCTCACTCGGCATTGATGGCTTTTAACTGGGTAGCTCCCTTCCCTAGCAAGCACTTTGCTACCTCTGTTGCTATAACATTTACTGCTAAACGCTCACAACACATCGCTTCTGAAGTGTTTTTCTTTTCCAGTAAACCTGGAAGTACAGAAAAACTTCTGGGTAATTAATTCAAATGTGAATCTGTATGTATCTTGGTAAATATTGTCATGATGAGGAATTTTGGTAGACATCAAGAAAAGCAATGTAAGTTTTATGAACAATACTCCCATATGTTCCATTCATCAGAAGGGGACAAGTCTGAGAAAATCTGAATTTTGAGCAGCTAAAATGTGTTGCTTCTTGCCAAGTTTCTTTAACATTTGTGTCTACAATGCAGTGTTACAATCACTACCATGTCTACCAGGATGCATTATACATTCTGAGACTTTCAGCAGCATTTTTAGTATGTATTTATATATCTTTAGCCATAAGATAAGCTGTTTGTGAAATGAGCTGTCATTTGTGGTGAAACAGTTTGAGAATAAAGCACTAAATATATATATAGCTTGCTAATCTGAAAGACTAAAATTGCTTACTATAAAATATATAGCAGGCTGGGGCTAGTGATAACATCACCTGAATTTAGGTAAAGAAGATGAACAATCTGTTATCTTTACCTGATTCCTTCCTTGGCCTATTTTACAACTTTGGCTGCTCTTGGAGATTTTTTTCCTTTGCCAGCTTTATAATGTGTGCTTGTTCCTGCTTTCCTGAGGGATGTGGTGAGAATGCTTTTGGAGGTTCAGGAATATGTCCCGTGGCACTGGTGGATGTTGATGCAGCCCTTGCCAGGTGCAGCTCCGGCTCCTCAGAGCTGCTCCCTCCCTCATCCTGGTACAGCTCTGCACAGGAGCACCAGGCTGGGAGTGGGCTTAGGGTAACACCAAACTTTCAGTGAAGAGGAAGAGGACTTAGTCTTGGTCTGTGTCATCACAGGGATCCAAAATCAGCTCTATAGGTCCGACCTCAGGAGCAGTAAGGGTGTTGGGAATAAGTGGCTAAAGCAGGGACAAGGGAATGGGGATGGCAGCTCCGAGGAAGATGCCTTGAGAATCTTCTGTGGAACCACAGCTTCCATTTCAGCAACTTGTAGCATTTTATTTGGAGAAAATAGGGAGAAAGGCATTTCAGTATCGACTTTTTGAAATCCCTTGTTGAGTGAAAAGCAGAAGTAGTTTTGTCTAGGTCTTAGTGTAGCTCTCTGTAGGAAGAAAATAGGATCTTTTTAGATGGGTTTCAGGTTGGCATGTATATTAAAGTGAAATAACTGCCTCTGAAGTCAATCCCTGGGTAAATTAATGTTTGTGTGAATCTTGTGAAATAACAAAATAAACAGTTCTAACCATTCTGCAAACCCATAAAAGAAACACACTCTCTTCTTCTTTCCCAGCTCAGCATAGGTGGTTATTCCTGGAAATACAGAGGAGGTTCCATACCACTGTTATTAACAACACCTTTTGTGGAAATAGAGGAGAGATTATACTCTGCTGAAAAAAACTATTAGTCAAATCCCAAAATTAATCTGTTTATTGTGTAGATTAAATGGGATTTGTTTGTGTCAAGAAAGTAAGTTACATTTTATTGGAGGGATACTTCACTGGAAATTTAAGATGCATGAAATTGTGTTGAAGAAAACTAATAACAAGGAAATTAATATAAAAGAAAGAAAATGAGTTTGAGGATTCAAAGAGAAAATGATGAAGAAGTTCCAAAGGCTGCTATGCCATCATGAAAAACCCTACCTCTTTTATATGTATGTGTGTGTTTCCTCATCATTTATCTAACTGATCTTCTATAAATCAATTTATTTAGATTACAGCAGAGTCAAAAGGCCCCAGCCAGGATCAAGACTTATTGTGCTTAGTGCTGTGGAAACATATAAACAGACAAAGTCCTTTTCTAAAGTTGTGAAAATTTTATGATTAATTCCAGTAAGAGCAAAGTTAGGCCAATACTGAGCACTTCTGAAAATTCCATCCTTAAAGATTTATTCCAAGCAGTAACTGTTTAAAAAATGACATACTGCTTACATAAGAGTCTAAATATTTGATGGTTATAGTATTTACATCTAAAACACCAGAGGCTATGTGCTTTAATATCTCAATCTGTTTCCCATATACTCTGTCAACATGAGTTCCCTGCATTGATTGAGGGCACTGTGTGATCCCTAAGGTTGTATTCATGAAAGGTTACCCTTGGTACTGCTTTATTCATGGAAGGTTTGAAGCACATAAGAAACAAATGGGTTTGTTCCCGTTAGGTGCATTTTTGTCAGCTATAAATACTTAATTACTGGGGTTCTGATGAGAAATTCAAAAATCTTAAAAGTGCAAAGTTGTGTGAAAATAGCTCCCCCATCACCGGTGCAAACCACAAAGAAATTTGCAGCTGGGAGATTTTGTGGCAGTTTAAAACAACTGAATTGTAGGTTTTTCCCACTACAGTCCATGGTATTGAGTTTAATAGCTGCAAAATATGACCAGAGCTGTGCACTATATTCCATCCTGAAACAGGTCATTCTCTTTCCTCAGGTGATGGGCATTTGGTGGAACTGATTGCATGAAAAGTGTTCACAGAACTGGGTCCCTAACCTTGGCAGGTTTAAAAAAAAGTACATAAAATTGAAGCTTTTTTTTCCCCCAAAATGAGTCTGTAAGTTAGATAAATATGGGCAGCACTGAGCTCAAAGTAGAGTCAAACTACCAAGAGGACATTGCAGCTTTTCATTGCAATTTTATACTTTGGACTAATGGAGCGAAGCAGAATGAAAATCACCTCTGTTAAGAATGGCATTTATCAGCTGTAAGTACTTAGTAGTAAGAGCTCTACACAGACAAAGCTGAGTGTCACCAAGAAATGTACTTGAAAATCAGACTGTTAACACAAGACTACACAAATAAGAGCCAAAAACTGTAATCAGAAAATGTAACATCTCTTTAAGAATCTTTTAATGGTCTGAAGAGTGCTAGACAAGTTGAATTTAACAAGATGTAATAACCTATGACATAATATAATTGAGAATGCACCAGGACGCAGCACAGTCAGGTTAAATTTTGGCTTTCCTTCACTTAGCCTTGCAACTTTAAAGATCTTTCAACACAGGGTTTTAAAAATACATAGTACTGTTTAAATTTACATATGATATAAAAGCATAGGATGTGCAATACATCAGAAATACCATTCTAAGCAAAGTTAGGGCTGAAACATTCAGCTTTATTTTTAAATGCTTGTTTGAATCATTAACAACAAAGTTTTTATTCATTTGCTGTGAAGGAGCAATATTTAGTGCAGAGGAAAAGGTGTGAACTTCTGATAAAAGTGAGACCATTATCAGGCGCTTCCCTTATATTCGAAGTGCCATGGTAAAAGTCAAAGCAATGAGTTCAATTTCTCTTTTAATAGAACATAAAATAAAAGACAAAAACATTTTGCTGTACTGTGGAAATTGAGAACTGTAGAAAATAAGCAGTAAATAAGTATGGCAAGTGATAATGCAAGAACAGAACATTAAAATAATAGGTGCTGTATCTTGAACTTGGACTCATGGGATTCAGCAGCTGTATACAAACCCGAGAGATAAAAACCTAATTTTTATGCTGTGATTACTAGGGATAAGTTATGAATTAACTTCTGTATGATATGGCACAGGTTTGAGAGAATTAAAATTTAATGATAATACAATAGGGATAAGATCTTTCCTGCATCTCTAAATGCTGAGGCAGTGGTTAAAGTTTGTTTTTAAAACTGCTTCAAGTAGGATTATTGAATTCCAGCTTTAAAGTGAAACTTCGTCTTCTTGCTTCACTATATTAAGCATCTCTGAGATTGAAAACCTAGCAAGAGCTCTCCTAGTGTGATTAGAAAGTATCCAATATTTTTTGGCAGCAAATACTAATTCCAATCATTCTGTCTAGTACTGCTCAGGCAGCACGAGGATAACTGGCTGTCAGATGCTTTGGGTAATGGAAAGGTGAGGCTCCAGGCTCTCAGTGGAAAGCTGGCAGCTTTGCTGACAGTTCCCTGCCTCTGGAAAATCAGAGTGCTGCTGGGGAGGGGATGGGCTGCGCTGGGCGAGTGCTCTGGGCAGCGCTGGTTCTCGGCTGGAACAGCACCCCTTTGGAAACCATGGGTCACTAGCAGAGGTTCGAACGGCACAGTGCCTTCACCACCACCCTCAGACACTCAGCTTTCCCTGCCTTCTGCCGAGCAGGTCTGGGTGGCACGCAGGGCTGGTTTATCTGCTCCCGAGGTGTTGGGCAGCCGGTCTGGGGCTGCATTCCCAGGCTGGAGGTGCCCACAGCGCGGCCCTGTAGGTGGGCAGCAGGAGAGCCGGGGAAGTGGAGGGCAGGAGAGCCGGGCAGGTGCCCTCCCTCACGGCCATGCCTGCCCCTGTGCCCCACAGCACGGCCCTGCAGGTGGAGGGCAGGAGAGCCGGGCAGGTGTCCTCCCTCAGGGCCGTGCCTGCCTCTCTGCCCCNCCTGCAGGTGGAGGGCAGGAGAGCCGGGCAGGTGCCCTCCCTCAGGGCCGTGCCTGCTGTAGGTGGTTCCAAGGGGCCCCTCGGAGCAGCCCCTGTGCCCCACAGCACGGCCCTGCAGGTGGAGGGCAGGAGAGCCGGGGAAGTGGAGGGCAGGAGAGCCGGGCAGGTGCCCTCCCTCACGGCCATGCCTGCCCCTGTGCCCCACAGCACGGCCCTGCAGGTGGAGGGCAGGAGAGCCGGGCAGGTGTCCTCCCTCAGGGCCGTGCCTGCCTCTCTGCCCCACAGCACGGCCCGAGGCTCTGAGGCGGGAGGGCAGCGCCACACATCCCGGCCAGGCAAGGACGCCACAGCTCCTACACCGCAGCGGCATGTGAGCTCTTACCTGATCTTCTCTTTTAACAATGATGGGTGCGTGGGAATTGGTAAAAATATTGACAAAGAAGCCATAAAATATTTATTTTATCTGGGCTGCTTTGTTTGAAGGAAAGTGCCCCGTGTGTGCCCGGGCTGAGGCGGCCCTGCCCTGCCCTGGGGGCACCTCCCATCAGGGGCTGCCATGTGCCCTTTTCTATGCTTATTCTCTGTTTTTTCCAGTTCTATGCTCTTGCACAGACACCACCAAGCCCCATCAATGCTCGCAAGCCTGGGAGGATGGTGGTGAGGGGATGTGAGACTTGCTGGCATATCCTGTCCCTTCAGAGGTGTGTGAGCAAGGTGTGGGTGCTCATTCCAGTGCCATCCGCCCACAAAATGTGTGGCCAAAGGAACTGTGTCATGAAAAACACAGTAATGAATAGAAAGTGTCCTCTCAGCAGCTCAAGGATTAGATTTTTATTAAGGATTGGTTGTTAATTTATTAGGGACTTGGACTGGGTAACTGGACTTGTAGTAAAATGATATTAAATGGTAAAACTAGTAACTTCCCTAATAGGGAATTGCTATTGAGATTGAGGAAGGAAATGGTGTTTCTGTTTGCTTTTTGTTTGGAGACATCAATGTTTTTTTACCTTTCTGGGGTGCTGCTGTAAAAATTACTTTGGAATTGTTTATTGGAAATGTGTGATATCATTTAGAAAATTTATAGGAAGGGATGTTTCAGCTCAAGATAAAGAGATTCAACTTAAAAGGATAGATTTACCATAGAAAGAAATTGAGGAATATCCAGGTTAAAATAACTTATTGTGCCTTTTAATATTTGATAAAATCTTCTAATATTTTTCCTAGTGAAGTTAAAAAACCACCAGTACCTCATGGCTTCACAACCAGGAGTGATAAAATAATTTACCTTCGATAAGAAAAAGAATTTTCCCCCATCTGCTACTGTACTGGATACTTTAATGTTCTTGTGGTTGTTTTTTAAATGTCATTCAGTCAATGAAGGGGAATCGTATAGCATGTGTATTTTTCTGTGTAGTTTTTTTGTTAAACATAATTCCCTGGGCTCTCCTGGAGGACTGTCTCTGTCCTGGGGGTATCGGGGAAAGGATTGTGATGCAAATCCTGCCCAGGAAGTGTTTGGCTTTTTTCAACTCTGTGAACTTGAGGGATGACTCAGCCAGGGGAAAAGTGCTGCTGCATGTGCAGTCAGAAGGGTTTTACCTTCAGGAGCAGCTTCTGTAGCTAAAAGCAAAGTAAGTCAGGATAAGTAGGGAAGGAAACACATTTAGATTCACTGAGTGTTAACCCCTGAAGGGGAAAAGCTGATCCTTGCTTTGAAAGGAGGAAAAAAAAAAGGGAAATACTGTGTGTGTACCTGCTGAAATGGAGGTGAATTGATTTAGGTGGAAATGATGAATATATAAATATAGTTTTCTGTATAAGTTAAAAAAAACCAAAACCAAACAAAAAACCTTGTGCTTTATATCACAGTCTTCAAGATTACATGTTTATGTTAGCTGTTACATTTCTGCCTGAAATCTGGGGCTTTAAAACTAGAAAATTACTTGCAATTGGAGAATGTTCACTTGGAGGAAATTTCCACAAGAGTGGAAATTTCCCAGCTGATGTGAGATTCTTGTAAATAAGAAGTTAACATCTGTAATCTGTGTGGCTGTAGCCTTTGACAAGAGTCTCAGAGTACAGGAAAGTGAACAGAGCATTCTGGATTTGTCATTTCTAATACTCATCAACTTGTTTCTGTGTGCTGTGAAAGAACAGAAACCAATAACCTAAATGAATCATAAATGTCTAGGGTGGGTGTGTTGGTATTTTCATATGGGGGATACTCCTTCAGTTTGTTTTCCTTTCTTTTGCTTTTGGCAAAGAATTCCAAGTTTGCACTAAGAAACTGGGCTTTTCAAACATATCTGAGTAGAGGAAGTGAAGGAGTGGATAGAAATGGCAAGAAAAGGGTAGCCTGGAGTGAAATGTGTGGCTGTGCCTGGGGTCTCTGGATACTGAAATTAAAGAAGGAAATGAATTACATGTTGACTGCATGTTCTCCTATATAGAAAAGTAACAGCCAACTTAACCATAACCAAGGATGGAAAGCTGCATTTTAGTTCTTAGCTGCTGCACAACAGAACACGGTGTTTGCATTCACAGTACTGCCACTGTGTGGTTTCCCCTGAAATTCTGCAGGTAAGGAAAGCTGTATCAAGGCAATTTATCAAGGCACTCAAAGCAGCACGGAGATGTGGGACGGAGAGTGGTGGCAGTGAAAATGGCATGGTGCATTTCCAAAGGTTTGCTTTTTTAGTTTTGGTTTTAATTTCAGTTTGCCTTTCTTGAAGGAGGGATTTCGTGCTTGAAAAGTTTCTGCCCTCCAAATATAGGTTTTCAGCACAACCTGGCATTTCAATAACTTAATATTTACAGTTGAAACTGAAGATTTCCTTTTGTTCTTTGTTTCAAAGATTGGTAGAATCTTTTAGGTTCAAACCAAACTTGTTATTAGAGTTTCTTTTTAGGGTTTTAGTTCTTGGAAAGTACAGTGCAATGAAATACAGATATCCACTGACAGAATCTTGTGCTAACATAAATAAAGGCTGTTTGTAGCTTTAATTTAACATGTAATTAATAAAAGCTATTTCACTTGAAGCCACCAAAAATGTGAATTAATGTTTAGAAAACCTTCTGCTAAGTGAAGCTGAGATACTTTATAGCAGATGCACAACATTTACAAGTATCACTAATATGATCTGCCTGACAGCATGAGCCACATGCATGAGAGCTTAATGGTCACTAATGCCTCAATAAAAGCTATTTATTGGAATATATTTTTTAAGATATACCTTTAAGTACAGATACTTGATATTGTGTTCCAGTTTCAAATTGTGCTTCTGTACTCATTTCTCATGTTGGTATCCTAGCATTTTTGTTTTGGGAGGGGATTATATACAGTTTAAAATACCATCAAACACTCTGATCCTAAGATATTGAAGTCAAGCTTAAAAAATAAAAAATATCTAATTTAGGTCAATTTTATTAAAATATAGATGCATAAAAATATATTTTGTTACTGATCTAGTGGTAAATGAGGCTTAAATCTGGAGAGTTTTTGAACAGTACTCCTTTTTTACCTTCACTTTCTAAAAGATTCTGCTTGCTATCTTCCATCTTAGTTTCAAATGAAACAGCAGTAGTTCTAAAACGATGGTCAATTACTCTTTTTTCCTACATATAAGACTGCAAAATAGTAAAATTTTTCTTATTTTTTCCTGTTATATCTAAATGTAGCTATATATGCCAGAGTCAGAAAATCTGGAAGCTGTTAATGAACTGCAGCATCTCTGACATTGTTTGACTTCTCCTCTCCTCCTCCTCTTTCTTACTGGATTTCCTTGAATGTGAGATGTGAACTTCAGAAAGCTGTGCCTTGAAAGCAAGTATGTTATAGCCATGAAAATTCAGTAGTGTTCAGAAGCTGTCATTTATTCAGTTATGCCATAATAATAATAAAATAATTGTGAACCATTTTTTTTTTCCCAAAGGAGGAAACATTTTATTCAGTAAAGATGANCATAAAATAATTGTGAAACTTTTTTTCTTTTTCCTTTTTTTTTCCCAAAGGAGAAAACATTTTATTCAGTAAAGATGACATCTATAAGAAATAGAGAATGGAAAAAAATGTGGTTCTTTAAATGATGGCACCAGACATGCATTGCTGAATCTGCTCCCCAGTCCAATAGCTGAGAGCTGCCTCAGATGTGCACAGAGATGAAAACAACTGCCTTGGATGGATGAAATGAAAGTCAGCTGAGGTGGAAGGAGAGATTTAAAAGTAACTCACAGTGACTTGATAGGTTTTGAAGAGTTCAAAAGTTATTCTGGTTATGTTTTTGGGAAGTGTGAGAAAGGCTGATTTTGGAAAATCAGTCAGCAAAACCAAAGTGGTTGTAATGTTTTGTTCTTTTCTGCTCAGAGTTCTGTCCCAAGATAGATCTAACTAGTGTTTATTATCACATTTTACAGAAGGAGAGATAAAGGCAAAAGATAATAGATTTTTTTTTTCAAGGTCATTGTAAGGATCAGCTTAAGAGCAACCTCAGAATTTTTTCATTTTATTTGTTTCTCAGTTCAGTGATCTGCAAGCAGTAAAAATCTAGTACCAAATTTACTACTTTATACTGTTACATTATCACCTGAAAATTTCATGCCATACATCGGTGGCTGTAAGTGGGTCCAACTTGGGTTTTGGGGCTTACTTTTTTTTTTTCTTTCTTGGAGATTTATTTGTTTAAACTCCTAGGGAAAGCTTGAAAATTTCCAGGATTTCAGACTTCAGAAAGTGATTTGCTCTTTTATCAGAAACGTGCTTCTGGTCCTAGCAGTTATAAAGGAATATTTGTACTCATTTATTATAATCTGTTTCCTTTCACAAGATTTACATAAAAGTTATCTCTTGCTAGATTACTGAAAAAGAAATCACCCTTCATCATCTCAGAATAGTTGCATGACTTTTTTTTTTTTTTTAAATGTTTTAAAGCTGCCTAAAAATACACCCAGACACTCCAAACTAAGCAACAAAAAGGCTTCCCATAAGTTCCAGAACAATTAAACTCAGTGCTCCCTTCTAAATAAATCATGTGCTGGGTCAGGAGAGTCAGCAAGAGGCAACCTCTTTAGACCCTCTGTTTGCTAGGGCCCTGCACAGGTTTGGAAGTTTGTCTCAGGTCTAACTGCCTAAAAAACCCTGAACATGGTTTTAAATTTAGATTTTAGAAGTTTTTCCAACTAAGTTTGAGCTGCTGAAATGAAGATTCATAACACAAAGGTTGTCATACCCTTTGTGGAAATGGTGCCCTTATAATGTGGCATATTAAATATTTAACATAGTTTGCAGCAGATAAAAAGCAATTTTGTTTAATTTTTCCTAAATATTAATGCTATCATGCACCTTAATCCTTTCATTATAATAAAAATTTGTTCAAGCTCATTCTTATTAAACATTTTCTAATTTATAATGATATGGATGTTTTTCTTCTGATCCTAATAAGTAATAAGACCAAAATGCCATTGTAAAGAAAAAAAGATGAGAGCTGAGAGGGAGAGTCTTCATTGGTATATTGGGAAGAATTACAGGCTAGAAAAATAACTTTATTATTTTACCCAAGGATACCAAAGACAATGCCTATCTCTCAAGTAATTCAGCTCAAAGTTTTGGGTCAGTTGCCAAGGAATGAAATGGAATACCTGCAAAACACTCAGTGAAATGACCTGGAAAATAATTTATAAAGAGGTTGCCAATCACTTCTGAGTGAGGGCCATTCTTCCATCTCTCTCTCTGAGAGAAAAAAAAAATATAAAACTTCTGAATTGGAATCAGTTTCAAATCAACTTCTCTCTGCATCCCAGACGAAAAATGTAGTTGGCAATTATTTATAATGCTCATTAAAGACCTATTCTAACAGGGATACTGGAGGCTGAAAGCCCTTGATATGACAGCAAATGTTCTCCATAACCACCCATCTGCATTCAAAGGCAGCTTAAAGGTATGGAAAGGGTAGGAACAATGAGTAAGAAACAATTGTAAGGAAATATTGTTTAGAAGTTGAATATATTTAGGTGATGCTATGCTTAGTCCAAGCATACTGATGTGGTTTCACTAATTGCAGTAAAACTACAGCTGACAACAAGGGAGACTGTGGCCCATTTTTGTACTGGGTCCAATATCTCTGGGTTTTAAAAATCTTTCTGTTAATTCATATTTTCCTTCTTTCTCTCATCTAATTCTCTCATACTCACAAAAGGACATTCACACATTTGCTTTAAAACTATATTTTTATTTTTATGCAGCTTCCTTCATGGAAGACTATTTTTAATTTTTAATGTCTCCAGCTTTTCAGTTACATTGAAAAACTATTGCTAATTTGCTTGTATGCAAAGAACTTTATTGCTTTTTTGGTAGACACACTTTAAAAAAAAATTGTTTCTTTTAAAGAGTAAGCTGCTTAAAACCGTCTTTGCATAATTCTTGGGTCTGCTGAATCCCATGTTAGTTGATTTTCTGAGCCAATATTACTCATGCATTGAATAATTATATAGATATTTCTGTTGAGAAAGTAAAGAATGAACTTACAAGATAAAGAACTGAGTGTGTTGGCTTTGGTGTTTCTGAATACAACAGGTTGGTACTTGTTTTCACATCAGTGTAAATCTGGAGAAACAGCTGGATTTAGCCAGAGTCATTTTTAGATTTAAGTCAGTGTAAGGTTCTTTACTTCATCATATTGTAGGATTTTGTGGTCTCAGGTGAAGCATTTGCTTAATTTTGAGAGTTTGATTGAAGTCAAAGTTGAGCACATTTTTAAGTGCCTTGATGGATGTAGACGTCTCCCAAATGCCAGAAATGCACATGTAGTCATCAACCATAAATCCCAATGGCTTCTGTTCCTAAGGACTGTGTCCCTAACATCCTTTGCCTGGATGGGACCAGAACCCACGTGTGAAGAGCAGCTGGCTGAGGTCAATCTAAAAGCATATAGAGATGGGATTGTAACTAAAGTAAAACACTCCAAGGATGGGAAAGCTCTTTTACTTTAGAAAATGGTTCTGGATCATGTGCTGCTTGCAGAAAATTGTGGTAACATATAAAAATCCCCCTCAATTCACTTCCTTCAGTGGACAGCTGGAACACTCTATTCTCTTCTACACCTGCATTTCTGCCAAGATCTGTTGTGAGTACACCTGCAGCTTCTCTTCAGCTACTGAGGATACTGTTGTGCTGCCTTCCAGATGTCCTCAGAAAACACAGGGAAGTTCCAGGGTTAGTCTTGCAGGCTGAACAGCACTGATATTTGCCTTAGAAGCTGCCAGGTGTCTTGGCCTAGGATAACAAACAGAGACAGGCTTTGTCATGACTAGTGAAGTTCAGTCTGGAAGAAAACAGTTCCTCAGCAGGGTTTGCATTTTGATCTCTTTTACCGGAACAGATTAGAAGAGTGAGGAGTCTTACTGTCCTCCATAAAGAAATGGAAAACTTGTCAGCAATTGTGGTGAAAACCAGTAATAAATAAGAGGAGAGAAAAAACAGAAAGTAAAAAGAAGAGATTTGTAATAGTAGGAGAAGCTCTAAGGGAAAGAAGGAAATATCCTAACAAATAATCAGCCCAAACAGAAACATGATGCAAACCAGAGCACCTGCCTCTGTGAAACTGTGTATATATTGTACAGGATCCACTGCAGTCTCTCATGAAGGATAGCCATATTCTCTCTGAAATCAAGAGGGAGATTTACTCTGAGTCCTAGAAACAAAAAACAGCTACTATGTCCTAAATCTAAGTGGAAAATGAAAAGAACAACTTGTAGTATGTATCCGTGAAGTTTATGGAGGTGATTACCTAGTGTCAGAGATACTAAGGAATTCCTCAGTCATGCCTGGGACTTGGAAACAATATATTAACAACCCAGCTTAAGAGACAACCCCAGAATTCCCATGCTACATTTCTTTCTTTTTGCAAGTACTTGAAATAAAAATTCTTGGTGACAAAACATATTGTACTGAATAGTCTTGAGGTCTTGCTATGTTTAATGAAACACTGCAGAGTGGGATGTAAGGAGGAATCCTACAAGGACAATGAGATAAACTCCCACAGTTTTAATATTTGTCCACATGTATTTTCTCTCCAGCCATCCAGCTTTTTACACTGATGTGAATATAGATTTTCATCCTGCTCTGCACTTCTGTGCAACAAAACATCTACACCTTGAAAGATGCTCCTGAGGACTTCAGGAAGGTTATTAATTTCCTTGAGATCCTACATTGTGCATTGTTTGAGTGCTCTGCTCAGTGCCAAAGCTGTGCACTCTTTCTCTGTAAGTGTAGGTGATCAGCCACAATAATTAGCTCACTTTTTTAGTCAAGACAAAAGGGAATGACTTCAAATAAAATCTGAAAATGGTCATGTGAGCTGTATGTGAAGAAAGCTGCCATTTCATATCAGCAAAGCTAAATCTACACATCTGAAATCAATGGATGGTTTGGCCAATATTTCAGTGAGTGCAAAATTCCTGGAATAGAAATGCTGTTGTTTTTTGTGGGGTTTGTAATATTCTATACTTTATTAAAAAAAAAAAAATGAAAGAAGGGAAGGACCATGGTCTGAGTAATCACAGTAGAGATAGACAAGTAGACAGACATTCATTTTTTGTCAAGGAAAGTGAAGATTTAAGTCTAAAGGTGAAACAAGGATTTTTTTTAATGGCCTAACTAAATAATTATGGTGCATTCTTTTTTTTTGGCACTAATAGATGGACCTCAATACAAGAGGTTAAATCTGGGAAGCCTCAGTGGCTTCCAAATGTCAGAATGTACCTGGCAAGCTTAGAGGAGAAAAGTGGTAGTAAAGGAGAAGGAAAAAGTCGACATTAATGTTACATGCCCACATACGAACTTGGCTTAAAGTAGATATGGAAATTGAGGTCTAAAATATCTCTCAATATCATTAGAGGAGACAGATTTTTAATGTTTTTCAAATAAAAAAGGTTCTTTCAGTTCATGAAGATCTATAAAAGTATAACTGTACTCTTCATGTAATTGAAACGTTAATTTCGCCAACCTTTCCATGGAATGCTTGAATGTCTCTTATATGCATGTCTCTCCTCACAAATATCAAGTTTAAAGGAATTTTTCTTGAACCTGTGAAGATTTCCTGAGTTGAAGAAAAACAGGTTGCTACGAAACCCACAGCTCTGTACATGAAAAATATTGAAGTTCTATTTTAAGTATTACTTGGCATATCAAAAACTTTGAACTGGTAATGCATTGTCAATCACATAGTGTCCCATTGCTAAGGATATGGGTTCAAATCCAACCATTCTTTATTTTCCAATGGGTAAAAAAATTGGATTTTATAATGAGAAAATAATACATGATTATTGTATTATAAATGATCCCCTTCAAGAATTACACATCGTATATTGCACAACAAAATTATCATAAGCAACAGTGAGATCATGAATTATGCTTGAAATATCTGCATTTTACAGCTTCTTACAGTCTTTTTTTAAAACACTTTGAGCTGAGCTAATGCCCACTGAGTATTGCTTGAAACCTGCAGAAGGTTTGCAGTCGGTATGAGCTGATGTGCTGTTGATCTCTGTTTGCAAGCTGTTTAATGTTAAAAGTTCTGCTGAAAGTGTCAGTAGAAAGACGATGAATATTTTCAAATACCCTCCTAGGCTTATCTGTTTTCTTGCTTCTGGCATGCTGCTTTTAGTAATGAAACTAGCAGACCTGTAGGTGCTGCCTGGCTGCTGGAAAAGTGACTTGGAAGCAGTTTCACCACAGCCATGTAACTCTGAGATGGTGCCTGCACTGCTGGAACAATTACCACTCATTCTTAGTAGGAGTGATACTCATTTTTCACTGGACAGGGGCAGAAAAAATATTCAGTGCATGTGAATGAATGAGGTGTGGCCTCGGAATCACTGATGAGATCCAACCTTTCTTCCTGGAACCTACAGGATTTGTAGGGTCACTACTTCCTGCAGGGTGTGTTTGCATGTGTGTCTATGTATTATGCATATGGGTGCTGTTTTAAGAAGTCTGATTCTCTTTGGAGCATGAAAAAGCCATTATTTGATGGAAATTTTGAAATAGCAGGTGATCTCATAAGATATTTGTCAGTATCTTGCAAAAATCTAAATGTTTTTAATAATGTGGTCTCATCTAAGCTTGAAATAGATGACTGATTTGTTCTGTTGTTGAGACTCTAGAAAGAAACAGGAGTGTAATGATTAGGAGTCTGTATTTCCCATAACCACCCCTTACATATCTGGTATTCAAAACTGTGAGAGTTTTATTGTGATTTTAAAATTGATTGGTGGTTTCTCTTCTTTTAAAATTTTTATTTAATTTTGGAGGTAATTTTTTTTTGTGTTTTCTGTTTTCTTTTATATTCTTTTATTCTGTCTGATAACCTCGTTTGTTGGAAAATATCTTACTCAATGGAAGATTTAAATTAAGAAAAATGGTTGAAACCATGAATGGGCAAATACTTCAGAAAGCTCTTGGGGGTTTTCGGTGATAGTTCAGTAAGAAAGAAGAAAAAAACCCAGTATTGAGGTGGGCTGCTGCCTTTTCAGTGAAAGGGCAGTAAAAGGTGATTTACTGTTATAGTCTCTACTTCTGGTACTTATTATGGTACCATGGCAACATCAGAATTAGACATGGAAAATGGGGAGCAGCCTGATAGAACACAATCAAGAGCACACAAACAATGTGTTACGGGCAATCTATAGGAGAAATTATTAACAAATATTGTAGGGTTCTGGGAAGGAACACTGTAGAGCTCTTCAGGGAACAGCCTCGAGTAGGGGATCTGTGTGTAGGAAATGTGGAAGCTATTGAAAGAACACATTGTCTGGGCTGGTAAGAGGAGTGGGGAACATGACACTGCTACTACAGACAGGTGGTGGCATTCTAGGTTGGGAACAAGTAGGGACCAGTTCGCTTTTGGAATCTGTGGAAGGTGTGATTTCTTCTAGATACAAAGGAACTATAATTCACTACTGCTCTGCCTGTGTGTTCAATCAGCAGAGTCCTGACAGTGATTTTTGTGTCTCTCTGAAAACAGAGTGTAGGCTTGTAAGTGTTAGGATCATCCACTGTCCAGATGGACTCTGCAGTCCCCACAGAAAGAGGCAGGCACAAGTATTGTTGGCAGGGCAGGAATGCATAGGTAGCATGGCTTTGACAGGCTGTAATTGTGAGGGATAAAACTACAGTACAGGGAATATACGATCCCAAATCAAAAACCATCTGATGATCCTGGTGTCTCAGGTCAATATCCCTGTCTGAGAATTCAGCAGTCGCAGATAATAAAGCTGGGATCATGGGAAATGAAATTAATGCAAAATCATAGGCATGATTGCATGTGAGACAAATAATGTAGATCACAGCAGACTGTTGTATTTTCATTTTTGACTGCTTTTGTTTCTCACAGGAGGTGTTTATGCACATTGTTTCAAAGGGTTTGTGTACACATTGTGAATTTACTACAACAATGTTGTTGATTTTTGTTCCCCAGCTGCTATGGGTAACGTGGGCATATTTGTACCACCTGTGCAGCAGGAGGTCCTTCATCTGATTGCAGATTACGGGTTTGGATGTTATCAAATTAACCTTATGAACTGCTTTGGTTATTCTCAAATCAACCTTTTGACCTGCATGTCAAAATTGTTGCAGTTGAACGTGTATGAGCATGTAAGGATTAAGGTGTTGGTAATGCTATCCTACCATTTAATCTCAAAGCCAGCCTGGAAGACATTGCTTATGAAATTGATTGATCTTTCTGTTGTGAGGAAATGATAAGGTTGTGAGACACAGGCAGCATAAAAAAAATGTTTTGAGCACAGCAAACACCTCGGGTGCACTGCCCACTCTTACACTGGTGATTGCATTGCTGGTGGACAGACTGAGGGACAAGACTGTACAAGCTCAATCCATCCAGGGCCACAAAAGCAGATGGACAGCATCCAAGGTGCTCAGGGGGCTGGCTGATGCCCTGTGCCATTTTCTGTTGCCTTGGAATGGAAATAGAAACAGGGAGAGTTTCTTGTTGACTGGAGAAAGAGAAAGGATGTCCCCATCTTCACATTGGCCAAGAGGTCTGCTTGGGGAAGCACAGGGCAGATGAACTCACTTTGGGCCTTGGGAAAATTATGGAGCAGGTTCTCTTGGATGATAACTCTGAGCCTGTGAAGGGGAAGGCATTTTGATGCTTAATCAACCTGATTGCCTTCTATGATAGGATAAATAGATTTGTGGATGATGTGGAAGTGGTTGTTTACCTCAACTTTAACAAGGCTTTTGATATGGCCCTTAAGAATATCTTTGTAAGTTTTATTGGTCTGAGTGCATGGACAATTAAACAGTCTTCTGGTATCAACTCAGGTATCTAAATGTAGGAAGAGTCTCCCAAAATATCTAAGGAAATTCTGTGAGTAGTCTTCACAGAATGATTCAAAAATATTCAGAATGTTTTCAAGTGATAAAGTCAGCTACTGTTTACAAGGCTGCAATACATAAACAGTACTTGAATCTTATTTATGAGGAAAGCCATACAATTTCTTTTTTACACATAGAACTCAAGGCAACAGAAGAGTATGCATTAAAACGACAATAATTGTGTTTTTTTAATAGTAATATTGTAAAATTAAGACTCCTACTTGTTATCTCTCTTTATTTATATATATCCCCCTTTATTAATATATATGTCTTTATTAATATATATATATCCCTCTTTACTAATATAATTATGGCTTTTGTTGTTCATTTTTGATAATACCAGGCTTTGAACCGGGAGGGCTAGAGGAGAAGGAACATATACTGTCCTCCTCAAGGAAGTGGGCAGTGGCCACTGGGAAGGTGACAGGCACTGATGGTCTGGGCAGGTTTCCTCCTTCCCTGTACAGTAGCTCAGCAAACATGCAAAGAATTCACTTTCTGCACAAGGTTTCTGCCACAGCACTCTGCTGCAACCAGATGCTTCGGGTAAACTGTGTAGCATGGGGATGAGGATGAAGTTAACCACCAAAACAGCTTCTTTGTCACCTTTTTCTGGAGTTTGGGGGTGCAGTGCATCATCAAATGGAGTTGACAGCACTCTCCCTTCAAGCTGACATTTCAGCACCTTTACAGCAAGGATCTACAGCGCACATAGGTTTGGCAGAGGCTTAGAAGCACTTATGGGTTTGGGATGTGGGAATCTGCAACTTTGTGTTTACTTTTTCCTTCCGTTTTTTCTCATACTTATGGGAGCACTGATGATGAGAAACTTGGGGTGGCTTTTCTGTGTGAAATAGTGATGTATTTGTGCTTTGCAAGTCGTTGCACTTGTATAATAGGGGAAATAATAGTAAGCAGAATCTGGTCTGTCTTAAGACAATACTTCCTGGAGATTTGCACTAAAAACAGTGTCATTTAAATGAAGACACATGTGCATCCAGTTAAGAAGTAACTGGTAACTGATTTAGCCTTATTAGATGAGTAAAAAACACATGGTTTGCTGGACCTGAAAAAAAAAAAAAAGATTGGTGAATACTTTAATATCTTCCCTTAAAAAGCAAAAGCAGCAGGATACAACGGTGAAAAGAGCAGGCAGTGATTAAAAGGATTTCAAGTCCTTAGGAGATTGCACTGAGCCATTCTGGAATGAGTGTGTGTATGTGCTGAGTCACTGGCAGAGGAGCTGATGAACACCTACTCTTGCCCACTCCAGGGGCTGCTCCAGCCACTGCCAGAGCTGTCCCCAGCCCTGGGGCTGTCAGTCATCCAAGCCACCAAACCCTGTCCTGCTCCCTCTGCCCATGGTTCACAGCTGCTCAGCGCCGCCTGTGCAATCAGTACCTGACAAGTGCAAACATCCATGCTCAGATGGCAGGGCCTAGGGATATTGTGGGAGATTGTATCCTCATTATGTAAACTGTGTTTTCTTTTTTTTTTTTTTTGCACATACCCAGGGTTGTTTCTTAACTTCCTGTCAGTTTGGAATTTTTTTGATTAAAAGTTTAAGTTTGGATGTATTTTGAGATGTTTTGGCATGAAAGATCTAGCATAAATACAGAATTTAAAATGAAAAGCTGCATGAATATAAGCTATTACAATACTATAAATGATTTATCTTGAATTAGACCCAGAAAAAAGATGTGATAGAGCCAAAGCATATAATATCAATGAAAAGGCAATCCCTACCTCTGCATCTCTCTGAGCTGTTACAATTTGATTTTTCCCTTTTTCCTTTAAATTGCATTAGCAATTCCAGATAGACACTCAGTCTCCGAAAGAAAGGCCCTTGACATTAAGTGTACTGAAAGGTCATTGAACAGTCATAGCTTTCTTTTAATTTTAAATGCATTTATCCAAGAAAATGCGGCACTGATATAACATCTGCTTTTCAAAGGGACTCTGTCTTTTAGCTGAGCTGACCGAGGCTTACAGAGGTCAATTGAAATGCCTAAGGTCACTCAGAGTGTCAGAGTAAGGGATGAGTATATGGCAAACACACTGAAACAACAACCTATTTTTTTTCCCCAGAAATTACAGGATTCTCCTTTAAACTTCTAGGTAAACAGCAGTATGGCTCAGAAAAAAAATGGGAATGTTAAAGATGGTGACTCCTGCTGTGTTGATTACTATTGATACTGTGAGTTATTTGTAGAGGATTCTAAAAATTCCTGTCTAGAAAAATGATCAAGTTACATATTGCAAAAGAAACAAATACTGTGAAGGCAGAAGGCTCTGAGAGGGTTCACTGCATTGTTGCTACATACACACTGCTTTTTCAAACTTGTTTTTTAATAATTTTTCCGTGATTGACTTCAATTAAATGGCACTGTCTAAACTGGCTGATGAGCACACTTATAAGATCAGAGCTATTTTGGGAATGAAAGATCCTTTCCCCCGTCATTGAGCAGTGAAGTAGGATGCAGTGATGACTGTGATTAGCAGAATACATGCATTCACACGAGGGAAAAACGCTACGCTGAGGGTGAAGTACAATTTTAGCTTTGGAAATCTGCACAAAAGTGTCTGCAATGTTGTAATGATATCTTTCACTTTCATGGCTTTTAACCCTCTGACTGTAGAAATTTTGTAAAGTTTCACCCAATTTAGCAACTGCTGCCATAACTAAAGGGAGGAAAATACAAGCGATTTGTTTTAGATGGGTGTTTTGCAGAAGTAAATTCTGTTGAGGAAATGCATAGCCTGTCAACGCATTTGTGTAAAAAACTCTGAAGCATTGCTATGAATTAGAAGTAATTTATGGACAGTGATTGTAATTCTGCCTTCTGTACATGCCTCAATCTCCCATTGACTTCCATTAACAAGGATCTTTGAGATGTACAAGGAATGCGATTTATAAAACTTAGTGTCAAAAAGAAAGGCTGCTGTGGGATAAGTTATAGGAAGTAATCTTAATGATTAACAAATTTATTTAAAGATTGCCAAGGGCAAAAGCAAGGAACTATCTTCCAAGTAGTACAGTTGAAAGATAGCATGACTATCCCTCACCTTCATTGCTGACAAAAAGAGTATTACTATACTCTGATGGCAAAATAGGAATTCATAGAGGCTATCTTTGTAAGGTCAGATGGGAAGGGAGAACATGAAGAGGAACACATGGGAAGTACAGCTATGCTTCTATTATTACAGCATACTGAAGAATGATCAAAAGAAATGTGGCCTTTTCTGAAGGTGACTGATACATTCATTGCTGGCTTTAACTTGTTCTGCCAATATTCTGGTGTTTCGTTTGCCATTTGATCCCTAAAAGGCTTAATTTTTCACAGAAAATAGAGTGGATGTTAAAAATCTTGTTTGGGGTTCGTCACCCACCCCACCCTCCCAACCCCTTGGGAAACATCCTGGATACTTGGGAAGAAAAACTCCAATCATTTTTTCTCAGCAGGATCCTAATGTTATTTGGTGGGACAGTTTGCAACCTTGTTAAGCATTGCAGTTCTGTGTATTGACTTTGCTTTGTCCAGTAAAAGCTCAGGCTGGAATATTTTTCTCCTGCTTCCAAACTGCATGTACTGTGTCTGAAAAATGATTTTGCTGAAGTAAAATACAAACTGATCAATCACACAAACAAGACAAAACTCCCACAGAGCACATGGGAAAAAGAACAAAGATTATTTTTGTCTGTCTAGTTAGAATTTTGCATATGCTTGAATATATCTGACAGGTTGTTTGTGCCTTTTAGAAGATTAAAAAAATATAAATAAATATATATGGAGAGCGAGTTCTGATGAGTACAATAGCAGTGTTGTTTTTCATACATTTGGGGCACTGAAACAATTCACAAGTGGCAAAGCAGTCCAAGTTGTCTTATGTTGTTCCCTGCAAATGAAGATAAATGCCTTGTTCTTTATCACTCTGGGTTACATTCCTGAGAGAAGAATTTTTAAAATGGATTTTTAACCTTCTATTTCCTTTTTCCTTGTTATATATGTATTCAAAATATAAAGGAAGTATTTGAGGACTTCAGTTAAAAGCTGGGCTATGTTAGACCCTGAAATATTGTGGCTATTCTGAAAAAGACAAAAATTATGCTGTTCCTTCTAGAATTGTAGACCTATTGGGACTGTAAAATTTCAGAATGCAATTGTAACATGTTTATTGGAGCAAAAACCATAAAAAGATTTATCCTTTTTTTGCTGTAGTTAAGAATTGTAGGAAGATAGAAAATAAGTTTCAGTACCTTATTCACCATATGAAACTGCACTGCTGGTCTTCTCTTGTCTCCTGGAGAGATACTGGAATCGTATCTCCTTAACACAGCTTAAGTAGTGAACCCCTTCCTTGTACTCAATTCCTGTGTTGTCATACAAACATTTCAAGACAGTTATGTCTTCGCTTGAAGAGGCATCCATTAAAAGCAATGGCAAGTCCAAATTTTAAGCAAGTCCAAAAAAATATTGAATGGGGTTTTAGGGACAGCTAAAATACATGAATCTTCCTGAGTAGCTATGAAAATCCATCCTGAATGATTATGCGAAGCTTGAACCACCTCAGTTTGAACTGTCTAGACAAGGTTTTGCTTCTCTGCCCTTCTGCCTCTGTCTGGACCTGTGAAATACTTCTCTTTATGCTGGATTTGAACCCTTGAACTATTTGTAGCCTAAAGAGCAGAAGAATCCTGATGAAAGTAGGAATAAGGTGAGAGAGGTGTCCTGTGCATTGAGATGTGTCCAAGGTGTGGACTCTGAGTGAGGCTTTACTATGGGAATGTATCCAGACGGCTGGATCATCAGAGGCCTGACTGGGTGGTCTTTGGAGAAGAGAGAGCAGATCCACTTAGTTTACAGAGAAGATCTAAAGTGGTAAGGAAGAGATGTAAGGTCCTGGTCTCAGATATGGAAGGATGGAATGAAGAGAGCTCTGTGGAAGCACAGAAGTGTTTTGTGGTGGAGGGTAGTTATGAGACAACTTGCATGTGTGTTTGAACTCTTGTGGGTGTTAACTCTAAACCTCAAATGTGTTTAGGAATGCCTAACAAAATGAGTTTTGGATTCAAAAAAATTGCTCAGACTTGTTAATATTTGATGGTAGAAATTCATCTGTGTCTCCATTCATGTGTGACCCACTTTGTATCCTTTTGGGAAATACGTATGGTAAGGCCAAGAAATTGCACATGGTTCTTTTTAGTGTATGCACTGAAAATCTGCAGCTTGGGAAAATTTTTTTCTTCCTTCTTGACCCCAGGGACACAGCGTTTAAAACTTTCTGCTTCTCTGAGATTTGTGTAGATTCAAACATCCAGCAAGGTCAGTAAATGTCCCTGTGCCCTCATTGTACTGCAGAAGTTCTGTCTCTCCCTACCCCAGGGGAGAATTGCAGCATCAGGTGCTTCCAGCTAGTTTGTGTCTCCAGGGTGCTCTTTGGAGAATTTGCCAGTTAAGATAAAAAACCCAATATTACTTGTGGAAGTATTCATCCTCCTCTGGCTGTAGGAGGGAATGTTTGGCAGCCTACCTGTCCTGTGCCTGTGGCCAAGCTATGCCCAGCTGCAAATCTCCAGCCCTGCAGAGAACCTTCTGCAGAGCCCAGGTGGTTGAGCCACGGGGCAGCTCCCTTCTGTTCCTGAGCAGAGATGGAGAGGTCTGGGTGCAGAGGCTTCTGCAGATCAGTGTGATTTACAACCAGCACAGCAAAGAACTGACTCTCTATACAATAACCTTTGGTTTTGTAGAGCTGGCTAAAACACAGTCAATTGAATGTGAAATAAGCTAATTAAGAAACAGTAGACCAAAGTAGTCATCACTGTAATTTCTTTGGCTTCGATGGCCTTATTGCATGGATGAGTTTTATTGGAGAAGTTATTACTAATACAGAAAGTATGTGCAAAGTTAGGAGTTATGAAGTCAAAGCTGTAATTCACCTGGGAATACTGTTCTTGATTTTCAAAGAAGGCTGAAAAGAGTTAAACATAAAGCTACTTCATTTCTCTTGCATTTGGGTACTTAATCTTCTTGAACTTTTAAAAATATCCTACCTAGTGAGCCAGTTGCTTAGCTTCTGTGAAGAGGAGTTCCCAGAGTGCTAGGTGATATGCCAAGGAAGCTCTTGCATTAGTATTTCTCTGAATGTAAGTAGTCTGAATTTTTAGCATACTTGCTCAGTCAGAAAAGGATGGAAGAAGATGCTCTGTGCAACTGTTTCTATTCCTGCACTTTCCATTTAAGTGGCACTGAAGATTTTGTACCCTTTTCACACCGAGAAGGCAGAGTTCTTCTTTCCAGGCTAACTGATTTGCCTCTCTTTTGGTTATGTCTAACTGAATTAATTTATGGTATTCCAGAAATATATTTTGTGGGTGCCTCACAAACAGAGGACAGAACTCTGCCCATCAGCTGCTGTTCTGTGCTGTGAGCCTGAAGGGCACGTTGGCTTCTCAGACTTCTTGCCTAGTGGAGAGGAGACTCAAGTGCATAGAGGTGATGCATCCCTGCCATAATCTTCCAAAATAAGTCTCCTATAATGACATATACTGGGATAGAAAGAATAGTCTTGGTGTTCACTGCTTTGTCTCACATCAGACCTGGAAATTTTAATTAGGGTTTAGATCAGCCTAGGTTTGGAAACTGAAACGATGCTGAAATCTTTGGAAATTTGGTGTCTAATTACCTCTTGGGGTTCTGGGACTGAATGATTTACTTAAGGTCACAAATGGAGTAGAAACAGAAACTGAGCAGAGAATTCCCAAATCCCTGTCCTTTGCCATTTATCCTTGACTAATCTGGTATCTTGTGATCTGGGTTTCACTTCAGCCAGCTGCCTTCATCAAGTCGTTGGTGTCATCCTACCCTGGGACAGCTGGCCGGAGTTTAATGCAGGAGGAAGTGTCATCTGCGTGTTCTTGTTTATAGCCGTGGCATTATGGGATGCCCATTGGCAGCTCGGCACAGACACAGACTATAAAAATGGGAAAGAGCAGTGTCTGTGGATCTCAGAGGAAAACAGAAATTTTCTGATCAGAGATTTCAGAGTCCGAAACACAGAATTGAAACTGCCAGCATTAAGTGCTGTTTATTTAGATAATAAATGTAGGATCTAGGAAATTTAATCTCACACAAAACATCTGCATTTCGCTGGTATATATGCAATGGAGATATCCAATGGAATGAATTAAGAATATGTCCACAGATTTCTGTGCCATTCCTCACTTTTTGTTTTTTGTTTTTGGTTTTTTTTTTTTTTTACTTGGCTAGGGAAGGTTTGGAATGATTTGCAAGGAAATACTTTTAAAGAAATATTATGAGTAATGAAATGTAAAAAAAAAAAATAAAATCCAAAGTATTGAAAGAATGACTTTTAAGTATTTAAAATCCGACCCTGATATTTGAAAAGAAAATGCTAAGTAATAAAGGGGATGAATTTCCACACAGCATATTGCACAGGAAATTTGCACATGCAACCTTTTATTTGTTTAATGGATTTTCTGTGAACATCTCCCATTAAATGTTTGTAAAACTTCAGCCCAAGAAATTTAGCTATGGAAGTGAAAGCATTTATATTCATTAGATGAGCGCAGACTTTTTGCTCATGATTTGGGTGGAATTTAATATGATTAATGCAGCTTAAAGTAGTTAGGTGATAGGAATTTTCTAAAACATTTTATCTGTATCTAATAAGCCCTCTTGAGGATACAAGAGCTTATGATGCATATAAGGAAATTTAGAATCAGTTTATTAAAAACACATTTCCACTTACTTTATTGGTGTTCTTCCATTGTATCCAAAGGCTTCCAGGTATTTTACCATCTAGTGAAGCCAGTCCATAGAGAATAGAATCATATAAACACCTTTATCTGAGAGGCCCAGCCTTTATTGTAGACATGGGAGTTGCAGCTGACAAAGAGTGAAATGAATCCAGGAATATGTTGTAGCTGGAGTTCAGAAAATCCTTCACAGAAACTTAAAATATCTTAAAGTGAATTTGTCTTGTGAGGAGCTCTTAAGGAATATTCTGTAAAATTTTAAATGCAAAAAAAAAGCATCCCAGTCTGTAGTCTCAAATTAAGCCTTTTAAGTTGCTTTGTGATAGGGTAACTCTAAAAATATTGAAACTAGCTGTTTATTCAAATTTTCTAGAGAAGGGAAATTCGGATTTGCCTAAAATTCAATTAAGGACTATTCCAAGTTTTTGACTGACTTAGTAGTGGTAGAGAAATCAGTATGGATGACAGTAATAAATCCTTTACAGTGTTCATAGTGCAAATTGAAAGTGGTACACTTAGTGCTTTAGATCTCTGGTAAATCAGCCTCTGCAAAGTCACCATCACCAGCATTCAAAGCCAAGCCCCTCTTGGATGGAAGATCAGTGTGGTGGTGTCTCAATTATCCCGGGGTAGACTCTCCAGGTGATGGATGGGAATCGGCTGCAGGTACTGAGACATTCAGTCCTGCTCAGGATGAGTCAGTCTGGCGCTGCTGTGAGCAGTGATGATACCAGCTCTGCTGATAGCTGGGGAGCTCTGATTCAGCATTGTCACTGACCTCTCTGTGCACCACTTTTTCCTGCTGTGTCCTTCTGCAGCCTAATTTACAGGGGAAGAGGGACTATGGGCAGTAAGGTGGCAAGTTAAGCATTTGTTAATCCAGTTTGTTGACTATCTGTCATGTTTGTTGTGCATTTCTGACCTGCCAGGTATCATTTCACTGGATTTCTTTGAGGAATTGATTTTACTGAGTTATAGAAGCAAAAGTTTTAAAGTTGGAGGATAGAAAGCGTGCATATAATGACTAGCTATTCCACAGAAGTTTAAACATTTATCAGGCTCTGGATTCATGTATGAGTTCTATGCCTATAGTAGAAGCTCTTTCCCAGGATTAAAGTCATGATGGTGTTGCTGCAGTTTATGCTAGTAGATTTAGATTATGAGTATTCAAGTGAACTCTTCCCGTAGCAGGAATTTAACTGGTACTTATCCATTCCTGTAGCAGGAATTTAACTGGTGCACCACCATTGCAGTGATGCTGGCACAAGTCTGTAGCCTTGACATAGCCTGAAGCTGTGTTCACCTCAGTTCTTCCAGCCAGTCTCCTTCTCCTCACAAGGACTCATTTTAATGTGGCTATAAATTTTTAAAGGAACATCCTGAACTGAATGCCACAGCAAATAAACCATTGTGATAGAACACAGTGACGCTTCGTTTCTCAAGGAATGATGAAAAAATAGTATAATTTGTTCTTTGTTAATATAATATAATATGTATATAATATAATAATGTCTATGCCCAAAACAGGAAAAACAACTGATATGTTTAGCTCTTCAGTTTTACTGCTGGGTACATTAGGAAAGAACAGGACAGAACTGGCAAGGTAGCAGGATCCCTGTTGTTGATCCTCCTTGTTCCAGGCCTCAGTGTCTCAGGGAAGCAGCAAAGTGCTGCCCACCTGGCTGCAGGAGGTGGTGTTCAGCCTCTGCTGTGTTGGCTGCCCAGGTGGCAGTGCAGGGTGTGTGCTGAGCCAGCTGTGCAGCAGGCGCTGGGATGTGACAGTGAGGTCTCAAATTCTTCTGGACCTGTCATAACATGGATGGATGTTTATAGACAGGATAAACAGAGAATTTAAACTCCTTGGGGGAAGGACAGGGCAGGAGAGACAGGCTCTGAATACTTATTTGAGGAAATACTCTTCTGATTATTCAGTCAAAGCAGAGAAATAACAAATTTCAGGTAATTCCTTCTTAGTTGCTCTTTCTTTGGTGGTCAGTGGCCTGCTTCAGGCATAGCACATGTTTAGCAGATAACCCTATGCAGAAGGGAATTTTTCTACACTTTAAATTCAAGGTCACGGAGGTGTTTGTTTGTTTCTGAAGATTTATTGAAAGGCCATCCACTCTTTGGGTAGAGAAATTTCTACCCCCTTTTCTGCTGTCAAACTGTGTGATTCTAAATGTCTCCTTGAAATACACACTGCCTATATCTTTGTAGGCACAGTTACTTTTAAAAGCAGTCTTAAAATAGGTGCAGATTGAAGAAATTGTCTGCCATCAGATGAGTAAGACTTGGCGGGGCTTCTCTCTTCCTTTCATCTACATATGCACACCTCTACATAAAAATATCCTTTTTCAAACCTGCAAGGATCTCCTGCTACTCTCAAAAATGCCTGGCTGCTGTGGGGCAGTTGTGACTCTTCATAGCAGTGTAGGGTACAATGTGTGTAGTTGTGCTTCTGGTGGGAATGTCTGTGCAGGCAGACTGAAGAGTAAAGGCTGAACCAAAACTAATCCATGTTAATCTCCTGCCATGCTGGACAGAAAGACATTGTTGAGGTTTGATTGATGATTTCAGATCCTTGCCTATGAAGTTACAGGAAATAGAATATGCTGGCTTGAAGAAGAGTGGCGAATCCATAGGAGTAGAAACAATATGCCCCATACTAGACTCATATTCCCAGCTCCAAATGCTCCTTTTCTTTGCATTCCAGCATCCCAGATGGCAGATCTCCTTAGCACAGTTTAAAATTTTCAGCTTACTGAAACTGGTTTATTTTTTTTTTTTGTCTTCTTTTCACCATCTTGTCACTTAAGACCCCTTCATTTAATGAGTATCTACAGGGTCACGTTGGGGAATGAGCTGACAGGATGAATGACAGTGTACATGGACAGGGTGAGAGATTCCACTTCAGTTTGCAACCTTGTTGGCACACAGTCCATAGCATCTCTAATAAAAAGCAGTCATAGCTCTCCAGATTTTTCAGTTATTGTTTTAATTCTTTGCTCTGTGCACGACTTTATCACAGCATGGGATGTTACTCTGATTATCTTTGTTGAAGCATTTTAATAATGAAAAACCAGTGCCTTAAATTCTGTTCTGTAGAACAGTTAAAACAGCCAAAGGGAGAAAGTTTACCCATCGTGGACTTTGACATTTTCCTGGGTGTCTGGATTCAAACAGAAGAAGCAGACAGTCATTTCAGGTGTTCTAATACCCACCAGTCTATGACCATTTTCCTCAGATAAAAGGATTGTAATTTTTTAGTCTAAAGAAATCATTAGTGATTTCATCAAATCTAATGAAAAGCAGGCATTTATTTCAACTGAGAAGTGATTTAGCTGTACCCTACAAACACAGGCATAGCTACTGCAATTTACTTTCAGGAACACTTGAGGCTGAGGTCAATGGTGTCCTGCATTATTTCTTGGAAAGTCAGCAATGCGTGCAACCTCTTCTACTTAAAAGCCTCGAGGTTATTTTCTCACAAGTAAGAGTTATTTAGTTTTAGCCTAATTATATTCTTCCAAAAATTTCCCTCATATTTCTAATTAATTATCATCTTCACTTTCTCTTCTGATGAACTGTCATGTCATGTTGTTTCTGTGAAATGCCTGATAGCCACTTTGGATGCAAGACTCTGTATTTTGCTTAGGAATGAAGCCTTGCCGTGGATAAAGGGTCATATCCACCACCAGCATGTGTCAGTGTGATGTGCTGATTATAGGGAAGGTATTTTAAATATAGCAGTGGTGAAACTGAGCCTAAATATTCATGCTTAGGGTATGCAATGAGGTGTGAGTTTTCCTTCCCTTGACTGTATTATCTGTGGTATTCTGCACTCTGAATGCTGTATTCTTATACCTTAATCATTGTGCCCAGTGTCTTCCCTCACTAACGGGAGGGAAAAGCAGGGAAAAACCTTTTATGGTAAGGTAATGATACCAGCACATATATTGCTTACAAAATTATAAATGGGGGTTGGATACATTACTAAAATGCATATCTGCAATTCAGCTATACTGATGTTGCCAAGATTCCTGTTGTTGGCTACTGTTGAAATGGAAACTTTAAAAAAGTCAATAAGAAATGAGCCTTCATTCTTCTTTAGAGAAATGGGTAAAACACTTCTGTTTAATAAAAAAATTAATCAGAACTTTGATATTCTAGCTCTTTAAAAATCCTTCAAAATGGAGCTTTGCAAGAGACATTAGATAGATTTTAAGGAATATTACAAATATTTTCTTTGCCATTTGGTTTATGACCACAGCTTCTTCCAAAGGATTACAAAATATGAGTGATGGAGATCAAAATACCTGGATGCTGGAAACTCTGTGTAGCTTTAGGAAATTACTTCACAGAATCAATATTGCATTGTGTTGAAAATGTGCTGGAAAGTGAGTCACCATCTTGAATTTCAAATGTAGGAAGAGTAAATTATAAAATCCGAGTATATAATAGATGTATAATTTTTTCTACAAATCACAACTCGAGGTGTGCATCCTTTCAAGATGCTGATATATTAAATAGGTATAATTTCTTTTCATATTAGTGCAATCCTGAGCTATACTTTGTGACATGAGTATAAATTTAGCTGAAAGAATCGGTGGAGAAGAGAGGTTGTAGTGGGAGATACTCTTTTCACTGTCTTTCACCTGCATATTGATAAACTGGCTTTGAGGTATGTTTCCTGTTTGTTTGCAATTGCAAATTCTTACTAAATTGCAGTAGAACATCTTGTCTGCATTTTATAAATTCACAGCCACTCTACTTAAATACAGTTCTCACCCACACAGAGTTTCATTTGCACAAAAGTCATAGCAGCAGAATATCAGCAATTCCCACGGAAATGACAGCCTAAGCCTTTAGTTCATAATATTGAAAAATTTCCCTAACTTGCAACGTTTCCTGAGGGAATGTCAGAGTTGGCATACATTTCTGCTGCTTTTCTCTAATTTTTAACCTCTTATTACAAATGAAAGCTTGTAGGGCTTTTTAACAGGTGGTTTTTGCCTGGGAGTACATGACAGAAGTAGAAAGCCAGAGAACTGTGATAAAAATTAAACTCGGCAAATCTAACTAGTTCTAGTGAGAATGCAGCAGGGAGTTACAAATCCTCAGTGAAAAGAGCTAAAGATTGCTTAATTAAACAGGGTTGCAGAATTAGATTTAACTTTAAACTTGAAATTTAAATGAATTTCTTTGGTGAGGAAACAGTGACTTGAATGTCTTCCTAGAATTTAAATCAAAGTAGTTGCTTATTTCACACAGAAGATTTCAAAATCCTGAAGAATAGGCTTTTATCACCATATTTATAAATTTTCTAAGAAGAAATATTAACTGATGATTAGAGAATGTAACCCAGGATAAAAACCCCAAAGAAAAGGAATTAACATCTTTTTTGGGTTGTGAGTACTCAATCACTGCACTGACTTGAACAGGCAATATTTAACATACATCAGGTTTTCAAAACCTTGTGTAACAGCAGATTTCACAGAAGATCTTGAAGGCTCTTGGAATCTGTGACCAAGGATTTATAAACACCACTTAAAAGCAGTGGAAATACTATTAGGAAAGCAGGTAGAGATAAATTTCCCTTGATGAAAGGCTTTGGGCAAGTATCTGAAAATAAATTTGGTGTCTCTTGTCCAACGGGTTGCATTTATGATTTGTTGTTTCCTTTGCAACTCAGAAGCTGTAAATTGCCCTGCAAATAATATTTCTAAGTGTTACCTTTTAGCTTATCTGATAGACTTAAATGGATCAAATGGCATCAATTGTATTTTGGGGAATAACCCATTGACTTTATGGGTAACCCCCAGAAGTTGTACTGTGGGTACAAGGTAAGCAGGATTAATTCAGCTTTGCGTATCTTGCCACTGTCACCTGAACATTTTTGACAATTGCCACCTGTCCAAATTTTTATTAATGCAAATCTCTGCCTCGTTTTCATCAAAGACTCTGACAAAAAGTTTTAAGGCATTGGGCTTCATGGTTTCAGAGGTCCTTGGCATAGATCTTCCAGCAAAGGGCCCTGAGGCACTTTATCTGAAAATGCAAAAGTGATGCTGACTGGGGATGTGGCAAGGCCAAGGTGCCGTAGGGAAATGATGGTTCAGTGCTTCAGCAGGACAGCTTCCCTTGGATGATGCCAATTAAGCTGTAGCTGTCATTTAAAGTTGCTGTCTTCTGGATCGCACCTCCTGTGCACAAGCAGGAATCAATCAGTCTCTGGTGCTGTGTTATAAATAAAAATGAAGGTTCGTGGTTTTGGAAATGTACAAAAAAGTCCCCAAAACCCAAAACAACATGTACCCAAATGTTGCTTGTTTCCAATAGTGGCAATTATTTCTCAGGCTCTTTCAGGAGGTATTGAAGTCTGTCATCTCAGAAGTTTCATGTACCAGATGAATTAAACTAAGGCCACCACTTAAATACCTTTATAAGGCTGTGAATTATTTTTAAATTCAGGCATTATTATATCAATAAACAAGCACATAAAAAGCTATAGTGTAATCAGGTTTATTGTTTCATAATAGGTTTATAGAAATTATGAATACCAGAGTTTTATTAATTGGACTTTTAATTATCTGCTGTAGTGAAGAGTGATGTAAAATTACTAATAGCTCTGCTAATTAATATGGGGATTGAATGGTTGTTAATTAAGGGCAAATGGGACAGGGCTAACACAATCCCCTTTTGACTGTGATGAATAAAAAGTCAAACCAATAGCTTATTTCCAAATTAACATGATTGATAAAAAGTCAACTCTGAGCACAAGTCATTCATCCTAAGGGAGCTGCAATTTTAATGTTTCGATGATACAAAAAAAGAGAACATGTCTATAGGCCTTGAAATAAAAGGAAAAGCTGCAAAAAGCTTCAAAGGGCTAAACTACAGATTTGAAAACTTGCTTTTAAATATGTAACTTTGTGCACAGTGAGGCTTTTCAGATCACTTTCATTTCTCACAGATTTAAATAAAACTGACACATGAATGACTAGCCATCTGTAATGTATTCCAGGAAAATTATCATTATTTGACTTTCCTTTCTGTTTATCAGATATTCTGAACAGCACTTTTACATACCTAAAAAAAAGGTGGCGTTGAGGGGAGAGAAGCAGCACCTTGCCAGCAGTTGGTTTATCAGCCTGTCTCTGTGATCATTGCAGTCTACCCCCTTCTGATTGCTGTCTATCCCCTTCTGATTCTGTTCCTGCGTGTGACTAAACATTCGAAACTTGTGTTTAAAATCTTCAGGAAGTCAAATCTGGGTGTGTATGTATCTAGGAAAAAGGCAGAACCAGGGTCTTTGGTGCTCTGCTTATGTGACACTGATCCTGTGGGATGTATTGAGAGTTTTCATGTAGTGTGTGATGTTTTGAGTCTGGTTTCCCCTTTGCTGAAGGAGGTTAAAACTTGCATTTCCCATGATGAATAACCAGCAAGGTAAAGACTGCTTTGTTTTATGGTTTCTGCTTATTCTGCTACAGACATGTGTAACACGAGCAGTGAAAACCTAGGACAAGAAGTCAGATGTATAAATGTGGTTTCATGAGCAAATATTTAAGGCAAGTTTGATCCTATTAGGAAAAACAAAAATTCAAAACATTGAAAGCTATAATGAAACATGCTGAAACTAGAGGAAAAACAGGAAAACATTTTGATCTCTATGAGACAGAGATGTATGTATACTGTTTGACAGAGTAAGCATAATTTGCATAGCTGAATATGAATTTAAGAACTTGGGATTGGAAGGAATCTCCAGAAACCATATTGCTTGGTCCTCTTCTATCAGAGGCAATTATTTCACATAAAATTTTCAAAATCTATCACATTCCAAATTAAAAGAAGCATCTTTTTCTACCTTTGGATGCTGATTCTGTGCTTCGGTTATCTAGTGGTTAGAAGCCTCCTAATCCCTAAGCTAAATTTATTCATGACTGGTTTATTTTGATTTTGTTCATGACCATTTGTTTCTGTTCCAGCTCTGATTTTTAGCTTGATTTTCCCCCTTGAACAAATACTTCTATCTACAGGCTTTTTTGACTTTCCAAAAGAGGCAATTCATATTGGGCTCCTTGTATTTGATAGGATGGCCCTTCCTAATTCCTGTGTTATACTTTTCTGTGTCTTTTCCTACTCCCTTCTGTACACAGGAATCTAGGTAGGGCCTTGTCAGTGCTTTAAGCGGTCCTGGGAGTATTTTTTTAATCTCTTTGTGAAATGAACTGATTGATGTATCCTACCTGTGATCATCTTTGCCAATTTTTAAAGTCTATCCATATCATCCTATATGTCTTTTTCTTCCTCCCTTTTTCAGTGTCCTGCAGTTCAGGCTCATAATTTTTAGTCTCCAGTTACGTACCCTTCACTGCACTGAATTTAATTCTACCTCTATTACTTTACTCCTCAGGGTTTTTTCATTCTTTATATGTGATATCCCAATCTTTCATGTTGACATTGTCTCCTTTTTTTTTTCATTAGGAAACTTCATTTTATTCTTACCTTTTTTGATGAATATTATTATGAAAATATTTATTGTTCTACTAACTTTCATTTTGATAAGGGTACAGATTTTTTTTAAAATGTTTTTAAATGTAATTTGGTAAAATATAACTATGGGGAGTGGTCTTCCCCACGCTTTGTATTTCAGTAATATCATGATAAGTTATATTTAAGTCAATATGTGCTGTGTTATTGTGAAATGACATTTTTCATGATACAGGGCAGGAGCTATGTCATGTGTGGTTTAGTTTTTTGAATGTTTAGCTTTTATTACTGCCAATACATAACAGTACATATATGAAAAGCTATATTAGCAATAACATTTTCTTTAATTAATTTTTCCATGAATGAATTCCTATTAGAAATTCATTCTTACTACACTGTATTATGTTGTGATGCACTTTGGTGAAATTAACTTGAAGAGCTGCTCTTTGCAATTTTAATATTCCGCTGGGTTTTCCGTTCTAGAAAACTCATTATTATACATGTACAAAGCTGAAAAGAAACAAGAGAGAGGCATATTGTGTGAATAACAGTCAGGGAAAAGAGACAGCTGGCATGATAATTTTCTAATAAAGCTTAGAAAAGGCTGCTGTGTCTTGAAAAAAATGAAAGAGTTTTAATTTGAGTATTCCTTTTGTTTGGATTTGCTTTGTACTAAAAAGTTCTGAATCCTATTCACACCTTTTATGAATATTAACTGAAAAACAAATATATCTTGTCAAGTCTTCTACTTGGTAGGTGCAAAAGAATCAGTGGTGTGTATCCAGCGGGGGATGGTATTTCTTGTTCTTCTTATCCACTTATTCTCCTCCAACCAGACTGTGCAGTTTGGATCTTGATAAATAGAGATTTTTCTGAATCATGGACAACTTACTAACACATGGAGCCTTTAACTATCTGTGTGCCAAACTGCAGCCTCTAAGAAATGTTTGTACCTTTCTTAATTCCTACCACATTTAAGATCCTGACCTTTGGAGGCTGTGCCTAAAAGCCCACTACTGGGATGCTAGGAAGATTCTAGACAACAGTCAGAGAAATTAAACATTTCACTTCTGACCTTTGAAGTCACCCAAATCTTGTTATTTGTAAGTAAAGCTTTATTTTTTTTCTGATATGACATTTTTAAATACTACATGCTACTTTCTTACAGAATTTAAACAAGATTATTTTTAAAAATGTACTAAGTATTTACATTTAATTAGAAAACTCAAACACACATCTTAGGCAAATTAAGGTGAAATTTAAATTAGTATGAGGGAGAAATATTAATCCCTTAAAGTGAAAACTGAAACACCAAATTCTGTTCTTGCAGCTACCTTTCAGCAGTGTATGGCCAAGGCATCAGGTAGCCTACCCTAATCTGCATTTCTGACTGGTTCCTTGCATTTTGTAAGGCTTTTAGAAATGTAACAAATGCAGCTTTGAATATATTATTACAACAGTGTTTTAAAAATGTATTAGTCCTGTAAAATATTTTCTGTTATTCCTTGGCTTGATGTATTGTTCTAATGTGTTGCCCTGATATTAGATTATCCTAACTCATCTCTATTTTCATCCATTCATCCTTTTTATACAATATAATGTTATTTGCATTAATGAAGTTACTGCTAATTTATGTCACAGTGAGAAAGGAATCAGGCTTGTTATATCTGGTATCACAGTTCATGAGAGAATCAGTTAATTGCATTCCATTAGTAATTAACATAGAGGAATATGAAATACTGTTTTGTAAACTGCACATGTAATAGCCCTTATTCTCAGTAACCACAGGGCTGCAGGTGGCAGAGAAACAAAGGTCTCCACCTATAGATGGGACTTTTGCTGCTCTTAAATGAAAAGCACTGACAATAGTTTTTTGAAACCACAGTAGATAGTCATGGACCATGTGCCACTGATACCAAATTGGAGACATTTATCTGACATTTAGTTTAATTATTAAACAAATTAGTAATTGGTCCTTTTTATTTCTACGTAGGTTGGGCTTGGTTAATTTAATTTTTTTTAATTTTTGTCAGCTTTTTCTGTACTTGAAACATTTTAACTCATTTATTTGTTTGACCTTGTCTCATGAACTGTGTGTCTCACAGTGGTTTGCTGTCACTGGGTTCAGGTTCTCGGAACCCTACCTAGACCCAGGGTTGTTTCATCAGGTTCAGTGTTACAGATGGGAGGATATAGCAAGAGGGTCAATTTTAACTATGCTCCTGCTCCACTGGAGGCAGAGATTGAGTGACCCAGCGGGAAGAAATCCTCATGATAAAGTCAAGGGAGTTCAGGTTAAGAAATCTTTCAATTTAAATTAAACAGAACTCTGTTCTGTTAGGAGTGTTTGGAAGCTCCCTGCTAAGAGCCGAAAACCACAGGTACATGAGGTAAACCAACACTGGGGCTTTTTTCCCCACTCCTTGTTCTGTAGAAGTGAGGCATACAGCTTCCCCATGTAGACAAAGAACTTTTCTTTACATTTCTAAATGCCATTCACATGTATTTTAAATTTGTTTAGCCACATCTGTTCCTTCGTTTCATTCAGTCTCCTGGCGAAAAGATTTTAATTGGGCTGTGATGATACCAGGTTTTATGGCATTGTGAAAGACTTGAGTTCATGTGGAAGAACACTGGGAATTTGAACAGAAGTCTGCTAATGGGGTGGCTTTGCTGTTTGGACAGTCCTCAAAAGAGATTTTTTTCATGCTCATTGTTTCAGTAGTCTTTATCTGTGAACATATTTTGTGGCTGGTCTTGGACAGGTATTTCTTCCATTCATTGAGTGTTGATCTGTCTCTCTCAGCCTTAGGTCAATTCCTATATCCATCCTTTTTCTTGGTCTTTCATTGTCAGCCATTTCCTCGTTGCTGCACAAAACAAATCCCCAGATATTTCACGTGCATTGCAAACTGATTCACTTAATAGACGACACTGTTTTAAAATAGAGTGTATATGGTCTAGCTGTGAAATGGAAAGTGTTTTGCAAAATCAGTGAACAATTAAATTTCAGTTCTTTCGTGTTGGGTACTATGAAGTCCTTTGAATGCCAGAATACATTAAAAAAAAATCAGCAGCCTCTAGAAGAATCCAGTCCACTTAATCAAGGTGTAATGAATTAACCCATTAGGCCCAGTTTCATCTCTTAGTGTTGTAACTGGCATTGTTTCATCTCCTGTTGATGGGTCTGATGAACTCCTTGTGTGGGAAATCTGAGACCACAGGTGTCAGAGTGTTTGCTTCCAGAGCTGGTTGTGGAATCATTTGGGTTTTTATTACCATTTTCATGATGTTAGAGCAGTGAGGGATCTTGACTGTTGCATACTTGAAATATGGGGGATTCAGAGCTTTCTTCTTCAGGATTCCTCATCTGGGAAACATCATTACGTAAAATAAGTATAAGCTATTCTCTGTGTCCTCCTTTGGTGATAGTGGGTGAGGCTGGGCCAAAAATGAAAAGTCCTGGCTGAATATTGAGTTATGCTTAACACATCACAGAAAGCACTTGGAGCTGCAGTAATGGTGCACCCAGTGTATTTCCACACCACTTCATGGCTTCACTGTTTGCTGCTACTGTAAAATCCGGGTGTGAAGTGTGTATTTAAACAGTGTTTCTTTATTTTCCCCAACTAATTTTAGTCTTTGACTTTGAATGACAGTTTATTTGTAAATTAGGAATAAGTGTGAGTAGGAAGGAATGGATAGCCCAGGTGATAGGTAACAGATACAGAGCCTTTCATTTGTAGCTTGCCAGTTCAAATTTGGCTCGGGTCTGTATTGACAGAAATTCATTATCATCTGATGGTTGTTTGGGAGTCTGTGTGAAAGGAACTGATGGTATTCACATTCAAAAAAACAACAACAAAAACCAAAACCTGTCACAATTACATTCTTTTTGGCAGCTTCTGTGAGCATGAGGATGAACTGCTCTCTGACATCTTAAAGCAGTCTTTCCAGATAAGGCTTCAGGCGAATTGGCAGGATGATGTGGAAATTTGCAGACACTGTCCAAGTTTTATCTATCCTTTGTCTAATCAAGGGATCCTAAGCCTGCAAATGATGAGAAACAGAAGTGGCTTCTGTGTGGCCTCTATCTTTTGCTCTTTCAGGTGCCCAATATGCAATTGCTGCCCTCTGATTACCAGAGAATACCAAGCATCCCCAGCAGCTGAAAAGAGATAATTTGGATGAGCCACTCTAGCTTTAAAAATATTCATCTGAGAGATTTGCCCTTGGGCAAATGTAAGTCTGCCAGGCAGTCAGAAATATAATGGAGTCATTTTTGTCCCTTAGCTTTGTCTGCAGTTTGGCAAAATTAACTGCTAAATGCCAACAAACTGCCAAAATCTCGTAGCAAAGGTAGAGACCAAATCTCTCAGCAGAGCATTTTCTGAGTGTGGTGATATTTAACTTAATTGGGAAAGTGCAGTATGTCAATATGAACTTTTCCCACCCCCCTATCTGTCTCTTTCTGAGGCAGTCATACCATTTCATTTTAGCAATACAGAAACCTTCAACCACCAAAGGATGTGCCAGCCAGAAACCATCACTGCCAACAATTATATGCTAGATGTGTGTGGGCAATAACATATGCACTTAAAAGGACTGAAAAAGAAGGTATGCGTGGTTCTTAGCATTTTATCTTGAGTTTCAGTGTCTCCCTAAAATTAGAATTAATTCCAAACAGCAAAAAGTCTCTGGAAACAGAACATGTAGGAGCCCTGTGATGAGACAGGAGATTTTCAGACCACAGTTTTCTTACTTTTACGAGGGAAAGCATAAGCAGAACTGTCTTCATTACTCTTTTAAATAATTGATGCTTTCAGTATATTTCAGGCATTGATTACCTGACCAGTTGTTAATGGACAAAGCTAGAGTACCTTATGGTATTTTTTTAAATTCTGCTTGAAATCTCTAATAACCTGAGCATATGTTGATGCACACGTAGGTACAAGAAGTAGGATTTTAGTGGTGACTGGAGTGTGACATGACTCATCTCCAACATATAAAAAATAGGCAAGATGTAGTATAAAGGCAGACTTAATGCAAAAAAAAAAAAAAAAANAAAAAAAAAGAAAAAAAAAAAAAAAAAAAAAAAAAAGGCAAGTGTGCAACATACTTTTATGCATGTAAAGGAATGAAAGCGAGGAGAATCAAAAGGTCCTTGATCTACTGGGGCATTTTCTATGGTATTTCTAAATATATTTCATTATAACACTGTTGATCCAGCATTAACTGGATTCCTTTCTGTCTGTTGAAAGTCAAATTCAGACCAATTTATGTTTTTGTCATTCAAGATCTAGTTAAAATATGCTTTCAATACCTCCCACTTCAGCCTTCTTAGATGACTAGACAGTCACTCTTTAACTTAGTACTGGGGTCGGGACAGGAGGAATGAAATAACATAGGCCCAGTTTGTACTTCATGCAAACAAAAAACTTATCTACACCTATACACTTCTTAGTGTGGCTTTTATGGATCAGATGACAGTCTCATTTTATGGAACTGCTACATATTATACCTGATGAAGAAGGTGGACTGTTGGCTTGGAATTACTCATAGAAAGAATGTAAATTTGTCCATGTGTGCCTTGTCTTTCTCTTCTGAGTACTCAAAAAGTCATTCTCTGGGCTGGGTTGGGGTATGATATATATATTTTTAAAGCCGAAGGATACTCTGTGGAGTACTGTATGGTTTTTACCATCTATTTTCATAAAGGTGACTACCCTTGGCACAGGTACAGAGGTGGTCAGGGAATGAAAGAGCAATCATACAGAAGAGCTTTTTTGTTTATTCCAGTAAAGTGAAGTCAGAGAAAGGGTAAAATTTACCCTAGTAATATATTCTAGAATTGATATCCAAGAGGAAAAGTTGGCATTAAACTAAAACCACATGGGTAACACTGTCAGTGAATAAATTTAGGCTGGAAATTAGAAGAACATTTCTGAATACCAGAGGAGAGAGGTTTTGAAACAGCTTTCCAATAACAGAAGAAATAATTCTTCCTCATATTTTGAGACAATTATGAAATAACATAAATAATGTGTCACCTTTAGTCATTAGAAACTTAATGAGTCAAAAGCTATTTCTAGTCTAGGCCCAAGACAGGAGAAGCAGAAATTCTTACTCCTGAATTCTTACTCCTATCTTCTGCATGAACAGCTTAATCAACAGGTAGATTTTTCTTGTATGGATCTTTCACAGTAGAATAAGAATTATCCTTGGAAAAGTGTTTGAGGTCTTGTTACAAGAAAGGTTCCTGACAGCCTCAGTTGTTCTGTGGGCAGAGACAGCATTTGCTATCTTGTTCTGGCTGTGCTCGAGTTCTCCAGCTCAGAGCTTGGGAGCAGATTTCCTTCAGGAGCATCACAGGTTCTGCCACCTGAACATCTGGAGGAGCTGGAGGAGCTATTGGCCACTTGTTGGTTGCTGTGTGAGAGGTGTAGGCATGGCTATTCTGTCTGTATTTCCTCCTCCCTCTGGCATTGTAATCAAACATAGATATTCTGTAAAAATAACACACTATTTGCCTGGGTTTAGCTCTGGTTTTAATGCCAGAGTAATTTTTAGCTACAGGCTTAGTACAGAATCCAAATTAATAATCAGCATTCAAATGCTATGTAATTATCTATCATGTTTAAAGGTTTAGCTTGTGCTGTCGATGGTTTTACATTTTTAAATGTGATGTTTTTTGTGCTTGGTTATTTCTGCTTCCCCAATTTTTTTTTTTTTTTGGATGCTGCTAATATATACAAAATGGAGATTTTACATTTTACATTTGCATTTATTCTAGTTGATTCATCTTTTCAAAAGTCTACCTTTGGAACTTATAGAGCTATGGTTGAAATTAATAAACTTCATATAGTGCTTACTATTGCAGCTATAATTTAAGCCAAATTATATTCAGGTTGTGTCTATATATTGTGGTTTGAGAGAATCACTATGCCGAAGACTTTACAAATCATGCAATTTGTTCTGTTACCAGTAAAACTGCAGCTACAAATATATTCCTTGAGCATTTGACTTTTAATCCTAGTCTATTAAGAGGTTTGTTAGCATCATGCCTGAGTAACACTGAGCACCAGCCACATAACTGAGAGTTATCGATAAATGTCTGAACCTGTAAATAAAATCCACCTGCTGTTCTACTCTGCTGGCTTTGATTGGAGACGCAACATTTCCCCAGATGTTTCACTCACTCACAACAAGCTCACCAGTATTCCTTTGTGGTGAACAAACAATAAATGTTTGAAAATAGGTCTAGCAAAATGTCAGTGCTTTCACAGTCACGGTGTTCATCAGAAAACTAATGTTTACATGCGTGGCACTTTATGCAAAACTTATTTTAAACGATGGATCTGATCAGTGATCTTTTTATTACCTAGATCTTTGTCATCAGGGTTGCATATGATGCTTAATGGGCAAACAGTAAGTTCTGGTTTGCTCCAGGCTCCACCTGGTTCCTGACCAACACAAGCCCTGCTGCAAGTGCTGATGGTATGGACATCTCTCATCCTTCTTGTCCCTGACACACAGAGCTCTGTCAGCTGAGCAGGGCAGGGTTTGCCCAGTGCCCAGCCCTGTGAGAGGAGAGAGGCAGCAGTGCTGGTCTGCACTGCAGGTCTCTTTCCCTCCAGGAACCTTGCCCAGGTGGCACATCCCCAGCTGCAAGAGGAGAGCCCTGGGCCTCCCTCTGGCTCTGTGGCTTTCTTTGCTGCCAAAGGTGAGCAGTTGTCTCAGTGCCAGTGCAGATGGCTGAAGAATCAGCTTAGTTGTCCATGATTTGTACATTTGATTATATATTCTAGCTTGATGAAATTCTGTTATTCTTCTTTTGGAATGTAGTTAGCCAAAAGTATTGAATTAATTTTGTTTAGTTTTGTGCTGACCACAGGGTCACGGACAGCAAGATGTTAGCTAAGTGGATTCCTCCCAGTTGTGGCCAAATGTGTTACAATTTTGTAGTTAAACAAATCTGAGTAGAGTGAAAGGGAAGATCGTTCCTACACTTCCATTCCGTGGGGACCCTTTAGTCCTTTGTCCTGCTGGTTTCTATTTTGAAAATAAATTGGAAAAATCTTTTAGAGGAAAGACTTTAGAATATAAAGCCTTTGGGACTTTCCAGTTTGAAAGAGAAGCGTAGCTTTATTTGCCTTTAAATAATAAAGTTTATTTTTTTCTGTTTAAGTATTTATAACAAGTGAGACTGGGGTTTACAGTATGCAGGGAAGAATTCCATTTTCCAGGATGTCCTATTACTTTTTAATTGCTTTATGCTTTTAAAAAGTGATAATACAAAATGCTTAATCATTCAGATTAATGAAACAATCTATGTAGCAACTACTTTCTGTGAAGTTTGGTTTATATGTTATATATCTGAGTAGCAGCTGTGCATCCCATGGCCAACCTTTTATTCTGAAAATTGAAGAGGGAAATAAAATCTGTTTTATATAAAGGAATGCCCTATACTTGCCCTGAATTTTTACAATGGGGCTTTCCTCCTTGTCTGTTAATGTTTCTGAATTCTTCAATATCGAAAACAGTTTTTCATTGACTGTGTTTTTTGTATTAATCTGGCAGTCTCAAAGCAATTCATTAACTTTAATTAAATTTTTATATTACCTTAAAATGTGACTTTTGAAAAATGGTATTGAGGGAATACAGGAAACAAGAGGTCATTTCACAAGATTATTACCACCCTGAAGTGCTGTTGAGATTTAGCTTTTGGTTCCTCTACCTTTGGTTTAAATTTAACAGATGAAAAGAGCCAATTTGAAATGTCAGAAATCAAAATATGTCACTAGAAGTAGCAGAGTTCAGAAATACAATAATATATTTGCAATCTCATAATAGTGGTGTATAATCACTGGAAAGAAAAAATAAAATTTGGGAGAGAGGTTGCATAGAGTGAACTGCATTCTGGATACAGAGTGCTTCAGCTTTTTTCTGTTAGTCTCTGGCTCAGACTCCTTTCCTGATCTGAGTTGTTTCTCTAGTAGTGAAGTTGGAGTCACAGCTCGTTTCTCTCTAAAGCCAGTGTCTGTGCAGCAAGCACGAAGTCTGGATAATCACAGAGTATTGCTCATGACTCATCAGTGTTTTAAAGCAAAGGTGATTATTGATGAGATCTTAGTGTTCTTGGCTAGTAATTTCCCTAAAGCTTACGTGTTATGCACTTCCCCATCTTTGTGACTAGACCCCAAAAATATTTTTGTTGACAGCTTAAGCCAGGCTCTGATTTACTATTGCACCAGTGCTAGGTGTGTGGGGTTAAGTTTTAAAACCATCCCTTTGATGGATGATACACAGAAAACCAAATCAATGTCAGTATGAATGTCGATTTAACCCACTGAGTCACCTGATCCCCACCCTGGACTTCAGAGCAAATTCATAGGCATTGCCTTTCTGAGCTAAGAAATAATTTTGTGACCATTTTAGAGCAGATTTCTCATTTTAAAAGGTGGGATGCCCACCTGTATTGCTTTTCTTTTATCTGCCATGAGAAAGTGACGTGTGCCAGGAGGCACTTGATGTGCCCCTCAGTCTGATAACTGGCATCTGTTTATCTCCTTGCTCTTGCTGAATTCACGTTTTGGTAGATGTTAGAAGATGGGCACTGTTATCTTCCAGATATGCCACATCTCCCTGCTGATGTTCAGTGTCTTGTGGGGCTGTGTCTGACACGGGCTACTCACCCCTCATCTAAAACCTGCTGCAGTTTTCATCAGTGCTTTTCACACAGAGCATCTTGAACATTTCTCAACCTCAATCCCCAGGTCGCGAATGAAAGGACTCTCTGAAAGTCCTCATTTTGTTAATGTTTGTCCTTTATAAAAATAATAAAAAAAAAAATACTGCCTTGATTAGCATTCAGTTCCAGAGGGACCCGGGCCCTGAACGGAACGGGAACAGAGTGATTCAGCCGGCACAGAGCGAGCGCGGCGTGGGGAGGCTTTCGCAGCGCCTGCCTGCAGTAGCGAGAGGAGCCTCGCTGCAGAGAGAACAGATGCATTTCAGAGTCGCCCGCCAAAGGGAGTATATTATGCTCCCTTTTTAAACTTTCCCAAACACACACCATCTGTTTCACACTAGATACTTACAGGGTTTGATCAAATTAGAAGTCATGCTGAAAGGAAAAACTAAGGTTAGCATGGACAGCTTTCTTAAAGCTACAGAAGTCGCAGTTCTGTTGCATTAAAGGCTGAGTATTAACCTCTGTCAGCTGGATGAAACGTTGCTCCTTAGTGACGCTGCCAGTAGCATTTGTTCACTTATCTAGTCTCAATCAGAGTAATATTTGCAAAAGCAAAATTGAGAAAATATCCTATAAAATGACAGCCGGAGAAAACAAGAATGGTGGACATGGAGTGGCTGATAAAATTGAGTTAAAAGTACTGAAACAGATGTTGGCTGTTTCAGAATAGCTACCATTAGCTATGCCTGACTGCAGAAACAACCTCTGCAAACACTGGAGTCCAAAAATCTTCTGTTACATGAGGGAAGGACCTAGTCCCTAAATCTGGGCTAGGGAATTCACCTAGTAATTGTACGACAGTGATACAAATGAAACTGAGACAAGTGGAGGAACCAGCATCTTTTGATAGGATAAGAATAGTTTTAGTGGTCAAAAAGGCTGCTTAAAAAATAAAAAGGATGAAGGCTTATAGATCTCACCGATTTTGTGCCTGTTTCAGTTCTGAGGCTGTGCTTTGCAAAGGTATTTTGTTCTTGGTTCAGCATTGCAAAATGTGGTTTGCATAGCTTAGGCACTGAGGCTCCAGGAAAATTCATCACTTTTGAACATAAAGCTTAGGCTATTTGGGGTGTGTCTCTTTTTAATAGCTGTGCTTGAGGTTTGGTTTAAGATCTCGGAGCTAAGTGGCTTGAGCCAAATCCAAAGGAATTTTCCTGCCTGTCCTTAACCCCTACTCTTTGCTCCCTGGTAGGGCTGGGTGCCAGTTTTACCTCTACTGCAGTTTTTATACACAAACTGCTGTGATGCCATAGGCAGTAGATGAAGCAGGTGGGTACTGCAAAGCTGGGGGAGCTTTAAGACTGTCCAGCCGTCTTAAATCCTGGCCCTCAGCTGCTGGTAGTGAAATGGTGCTCTACAGGTCATCTCCTCATCCTAAGACAAAACAGTTTGAAACCTGAGATATGAATGTAGAGAAATCCTTATCAAAAAACTTTGTTTTAGCTGTGTCAAAATTGTTGTAGTTAAATCTGAGACATAGTCACAAAGAACATATGTCACAAATTATCTTGTTTTGTTAAGTGTTGTTTGGCTTATTTGAGACAATTCTAAAATAGAACTATAGACATATAAAACACTTCTAAAATAATGCCAGAATGCCATGGAAAAGGCTGTGTTGAAGACATTTCTGAGACATCTTGCAGCATGAAGTAGAGGAATCTTTTTTTTGTAACATCCAAGATCCAGTTATTTCAAAAATATTCATCTTGCTTCAGAGTAAAATCTCTTCTTGTATGATGATGCTATAGTTAACTACCAGATGTGGATAATTATTTAAACAGAATATCCAATCTCTGTAAAGTTCATTCATAACTTCTCATTGCAATCATTCATTTAGTATCTATTTTAGTAAAAGGAGCCTCAGTTTGAGGTGTGCTTTTAAGTCATAAATGTTTGTACTGGCCCTTTGGGCACAAGCAGGACACAATTGGGTAACTTTGGAATAATATTTTGATTTGTTACTCAGTTAGAAAATTACCTGCTTCTTTTTCTTTCTCCCCAAAATAGACAGGCACAAGATATCTGACTAGTTTGGGGTTTTCTTTTAATTATATATGTAGAACTTGACATAAAACCGACAGATACAAAGGAGATTGCTCTTCTGTTCACCAACCTTCTGAAACCAGGAGGCATTGCAATTTCCCATGTGACATCTTGATTGCATTCCTTTGGAAGATAGCATTTTTCTAAAAATTAATTTGCTTTTTAAAGATTATTTCACAAGCCTACACTGACATTCCACATAAGCGGAATGTGATACTGCCAAACCAGATAATCTATACCACAAAGTCTTGACAATATCTGCTCAGAGGACTCTGAAAGCAGAGCTGCGGGGGTTACTCGTGGCCTGTGGGCTAAGGGAATTCAGACTAGCAATGTTGCCAGGATACTCTTTGCTGATTAGGAATTAATTTCAGATCCTCACTCCCATGATAAATTTTGTGCACTTTCACATAGGTATGATCTAGAATATATAAATACTACAGTGACATGATGGAGAAAGGGATTGGCGAAAGAACTGCGCACATCTGTCAAATTTTTATCTTTACCTTGAATTATTTTTGAATTAACCTTTCTTTTAATCTACAAGCTTCTTGCTTGAGGCAAAACAGTCTTTACTTCACAAAACCATCTGCCTGGTTTCAAGACTTTCATGTCAATGGACAGACCTAGAATAAGGCACCATGTAGCGATAGGCAACTTGACAGGAGCTTTGACAAATTGGAGATAAATTACATGAACATAAAGAACATACCATTGAGTGCTGAGTGATATACTAATTATATTTTTGTGCTTTATGAGTGAGAGACAGCTAAAACTGAAGGCAAAGTCACCAGTCCCACTAGTTGGGAGGTGCATTGAGAGCATTGCATACTTCATCAGACAGTCTGGAAGTTTAAGGCTTTCAGAAAAAAACCCAGGCATTTATCGAGGTAAAATTTGCACTCAGTTTTTCATATCTTAAACAAAGGAAATCAATTGAGAGTAAAGTAAGTTTTCTATCAGGCAGTGGCATCTGCATAATAAATGAAATCTAGTCCCACTGTTGAGAGTGTTATCACTTTTTTAACACCATTAAAACTAAAATCAGCTAGCTTGTGCAGCAATGAAGCCCAACCTTAAATCTAGTGCAAAATATGTCAATAATTTTTATGTTTTTCATAGAATCATAAAATATCCTGAGTTGGAAAGGACCCACACAGATCACTGGAGTCCATCTCCTGGCCCTACACAAGTCAGCCCCAAGAACCCCTCCATGTGTCTGAGAGCATTGTCCAAACACTGAATGTCTCAGGAGTGTGTGCTCTAGTATTTCTGGAGGTTAGGGAAGAAAACACAATGTTTGCAATGTTTGTGGATTGTTATCAGAGCTAAATAGCAGACAACCCTTCCTACTCTTTCTCCAGAACAAGTGTGGCATTACTGAGATCAAACCCAGTGTGAGATGTCATGGTAGCACTTGGGAATTCACCAGGACATCAGAAGCAGCTGGTAATGGACAGGAAGTGTCTGACCTGAAAAATAAATGTTGCAGTACAACTGTAAACAGACCATATTTATAATATTCACATCATGCATCCTTTCCAGCTGGGCAAGTTTTTTGTTATATTTATACTGCACCTTGCACAGTGAGGCCTCAGTCTGTAATAGGAGCTTCTAAGTACACATAAATAACAGTGTTTCTGTTGCTCACTGAGCGAATTTAACTAAGAATGCTTTCTTCAGAAATGCAATATGGGGTGAACAGACCATGAAAACTGTCACTGGGCTTTTTTCTATAATCTATCAGGTTTTATGTGCTGTTCCTGTAGTATTGGGTTTAGCTGTAACATCTCACAGGGGCACTTTTCAAAGATACACCCTGTTTTTATTTGCAATTAGAGCTGTTATCCCTCTCCTTAAATAATGCATTTCATAATTTAAGGCAGACAGGGAAAGCTACACAAACATGAACTTAAGTGTATCTCTACAACACTCCTGCAAGGAAGTTTAAAATTATGATACTGTTGTTACTTTCATTGCTAAATCAATGTACCAAATACAGTAATCAAATTTTAGACAGGGGTTACTAAAGGAGTTTTCACTGAAAATTGCTTGCAGTGTTTGGCATTATGAGTTTGTTTATAATCTACTAAGCAGTTGGCAAACATAAAGATACACCTATTTTTACAATGTCTTTCAAGTAGAATATTTCTACCAGATCTTTAAATTTCACAAGCCACCGTTATTAACTTAGGAGAAAAGATAATGATGGAGTAAAATGAAAAGAAAATGAAGACTCACTCCCAAGTATACCTGCAGTCAACATGGTATACAGGCCCTTTTCCAAAGGTTGCTAGGGACAAGTAGTGTTCTTTCACTGTTTTCACAGAGATTTGGATTTTATCCACTGAGAAAAGTTAGAAACTCTTTGTTTAGAAACGCTGCAAGGTCCTGCAAAGGATCAAAGGAGAAAAGAATTAGTTGGAATCCTACCTGTCTGCTGGACACAATGAGGACCTTTAAAAAATCATTACATTCAAATGCCAAAAAAATTCTGAGAAAGTGCAACTCTGGATGTAAATAATTTGAAGTGCTTCTTACCTGTCTTGATGACAATTTCAGGTATAACCTTCACTTAGAAGAGAATGCAAACAGCAGAATTATTAAAATATGAATAAAATATCAGAGGTTAGACTCTTCATCTGTTCACAAGTGTCTCATCTTTGTTTTTAAAAATTTACATTTCTTTAAATATATACTTTATAATATATTGATTCAGGGTCGAATTTTTTAATGCTTACCTGAACCTCGTTTTCATGATCAATGTTTAGCAATGTTAAGCAGAGGTTTTTTATTTATATAATTGTTTACTTCAAAAAAAATTTGGTGTTTGGCTTGGAACTTTTTTCCTAGGGTTGTATGAAATATATTGAACTGATCAGTGTTCCCTTAAGGCAATATTTCAAATACGATTTTAGAATGCATTCATAACAGCAGACAGACCACACACATTTCAGTTCACATAATTTATTGGTTTCCTTCCTTACTAATTGCCCTTTGGATCTTACAGCTTCAGTGTAAAATCCTTAGGCACTCTGATAGAGGTCACTAAGTGATTTCCATAGACATCAGCCGAGATACCTTAAGCTATGTATACCTATTTTCCAAACAAATTATATACTGCTCAGTGCATATTTATCTGCACTTACATAAATGGATCAATTAATAGAATAAGATCTCCCAGAATTCCTGTTTCTCAGGAAAATGTGTCCTGACTTGCTGAAACATTCCTGCATTTTCAGCAGCCAAAGCAGTTTTATCAGGCAAATGAGCAAAACTCCCTTCAAGACTAGGACAAAAGGAGTTGAAACAGAATTTGGGCAAAATTCATACTGAAGTCAGTGAACTTTATTTAACTGCTAAGTAACAAGGGTGTAGGAGAAGGAGCCTAGGAGTCAATTCCATATGTGACAGAAAAATTTGTGTTTAATTATCATATTCAAATATGGCATTGCTATCAAGTCTAGATTGCAGTGCATGGGAGTGGCAAACACCTGTCTGGTATTTAAGCTTTTTAAAATTACTTCCCTTTCACTCTTTTAAAGTTAATGTGATCATAGTGTTATTTTCTGTGGCTGCAGCATTCCCATCTAGATCTGCCTTTGGCTGCTGTGGGCTGTACTCGGGAATGAATCTCTTTCCATTGCCCTTCAACCTGTCACAGAGCTGGGAACTGCTGTGGCCCTCATTAGGCAAACCTGGCATCTGCTGGCCCCAGATGCCGATCACTGGGAGGATTTTTTTCTTAAGGTAACATATGGACTTTAGCATCCCTGTGTGCTTTACTTGTTCCTTTTTGGGTCTTTGTACTTCTCCACAAGAAGCTGAGACTGTATTAATTTTATTTTCCCACTGACTTCTTGTCCTGTTTGTCTCATTTTATATATAACAGTCCACACTTTGTTTACATTGCTTTTTATTAATGTATGGCAAGTTCTTTAGTAGTTGGAAATGTTCTAGCAAAAAAATACAGGATCTTCATAGGAAACCACACGTGGTAAAGCATGTTACTCTGCTCTTACAGCATCCTGGGATATTGAATATGGCAGAATAGAGAATACTCTTGGTCATAGCACTGCATCAGTTTGTGCTGGATATGAATGTGCCCTAGAGAAAGCAGACACCAGCAGCAGCTGAGAATAGCTAGGTGGGCATACAGGCAAGGCAAATCACAAGGAACTGATGTAAATGCTAACTTACTGATCTAACAATAGTCCACCTAACATGCTGCTACATTTGTGGAGTTGTAGCAGAAGACTATGGGACATATGTGAAAGGTATCCTTGATTTATACTGAAACAGGTTAGAGGGAAAATTTTCTAATATAATTTGTTTGTTGGAAAGTTTTGCTGAGTTCAGGCTAATTCCTTTGGAACTGCCATCACTGCCATTACAGTGCTGTATTTTAACAACTCTCACTTTTGTTACAGCTGTGAACCTTTCATAGTTTCTTTGTCCTTAGGATGTCAGACATGAAAGGGAGGCAGTGTCATGCTGTTCATGAATTTTAGGTGCCTTGATCCTTGATCGCTTTGTTAAATCATTAGAGGGAGGTCCCTCTGGGAATTATCAAAAGTCTCTGAAGAGTCACTTATGAAAACGAATGTACCTCTCATATAACATATATCACTTCCAATCCTGTCTTGAGTCTGGCTTCTCTCTGAAATGTTTCTGAATGTTAATCAGTAATCAGGGCACAGATTGGCACATGCTGCTGGGCTTTGAAGCTATTCCTATCGTATGATTTGTCACATCCTTGGTAATACTTTGCACGATTTCCATACATATCCTATTAGACTTTCTTGCTTAAGGACTTTAGATTTCAGCAAAATACTTGACAGCACCCAACTGTTGGACATTCTTGAGAGTTTCACGTTAGCCAAGTACAAGGTACCACTTGACAGCTCCAATTGACTAGAGGATTGAGAAGTGGGTTAGATTGCTCGTCTCTGTTGTAACATCACTGCTGGATAGCTTTTCCAAATGTCAGGGCATATCTGAGCTTCCCAGACTGGATGCTGTGAGATTGTACCCCAGCTATTCTTCCCATTTGCCTGACAGGAGACATCCCAATATTATTTGCTGTGTAGAGTTCAGCACAGCTGCTCCCCCAGGGTGGGCAACTAGTTTTATTATGATGTAAATTTTCTTCTCTCAAAGAAAGGGTGTAAATCACAGGAATGGTTTCTTGTTAGTTGATGTTTCTGTGTAAGCACTGCTTGGCAGTAACTAAAACATACCTGAGCTCTCAAAACTGTTTTCAGCAAAATCCAAAACATAGCTCCATACTGGCTGCTATAAGAAAAACCTACTCTGTCACAGTCAAAACCAGCATAGTATATTTAAAACTCCAGAAGGAAATGTGGAGTTAAAGATATTTTAAATATCTTTAAAAATAGAAAAATACATTTTTTTGGTCTAGTTATAGTCATTCATCCCAGGGAGGATCTCTGCAGGTGGTTTTCCTTTTGTTGATTTGGTTGGGGCTTTTTGTCGGGGGGATTGTTGGGGTTTTGGTTTTTTTTGTTGTTGGTTTTTTGTTTATTTTGTTGTTGTTGTTTGTATTTTGTTTTGGTTTGGTTTTTTGTGGATTTTTTTTTATGGCTTTAAGCTGACAGAAGGTAGGTTTATACTGGATATTAGGATGGAATTTTTCACAGGACAGGCTCTGAACAACCTGTTCTAGTGCAAGGTGTCACTGCCCATTGCAGGGGGTTTGGAACTAGATGATCTCTAGGGTGCCTTCCAACATAAACCATTCTCTGATGTAAGAAATAAGCTGAAATTCAAATATAATTAAGGAAAGAAAAAAATTCTTGTCCTATTTTCAGCAGTGTATTTTTGAAATTTCAATTTTAATTTTCATGTTTGTTTTAGACTTTTATACCCATCTTTAATCACATACAAGTGAAGGAACAGTTGAGACTACCAGCTGTAGATTAGTGTTTGTGAGGATTCTAACATAACTGAGAAATCAAATTAGTTTTTAGCAAAGTCTAAATTTTAGCAGTTTTTCATTATGTTTACAGCAACTATTTACTCTCACTTCCTGTGTATATGTATGCATGGGGTTTCAAAATATTTCTAGAACAGAAACTGAACTTTTTGTTATTAATATGACTGCCTGAAGGGAGTTAAAAATATCTTTACAAAGCAGTGGGGAAAACATTAAATGTTGATTAGATAGTGTTTAGTTCTTTATAAAATTGGGGTGGTGGGGGGGAAGAGTCAAAATATGAAAATTATTTTGATTTAATTGCTGTAATTGGGGTGGCGGGGGGGAAGAGTCAAAATATGAAAATTATTTTGATTTAATTGCTGTATTTGTTCTAACATCTGTCATGTGTCACTTGTTTATGCCTACTGTCAAAACACCTGGATAATTTCTTAATATTTTAAATCAATTTTTATTCTGGTCTATATTAACTGACCACTAAACTGATCTGACCTTGCATATCCTACATGATTCTGCTCCTTTTGCTCTGATAGGTTCCTCTCTAGTCATCCCCTGAAGGAATGGGGATATATAGAAACACTTGCACTGGGGTTAGCTGAGCTCTTTCTGAGGAGAACAGTTGCTTTATTTTTGTGCTGGGCTAGCCAGAAGCTGAAAAGAGAATGCATGATACCATTTCCTATCACAGTTGGATAAGGAGATAGCCTTCCACAGTTGGATAAGAGGCATTTACTGAAGAAATTATTCTGTAAGGAAATAACTAATGGGAAACAGACCTGCAGTGGACATAAGAAATATCCAAAGATGCTCTTGGGAGGAACTTTCAGCTATGCAATGTTAGCAGATACAATTATAGAAGATTGTGAAACCACATCTGCCAACTGAAATAACTGGCAGTGAACAAAAGATGATGAGTGAAAGAAAATAACCATTGGCATGGTTGTGAAATGCATTATCTAGTCATTTCCAGCATCTGTAACAGAAAGCACATTCCTGTTTTATTTGTGGAAGCACAAGCAAGGTTCAAATCTGATGGTGCTGCAGTGAATGAATTTGTAAAATTCAATATTATAACTTTGCAGTATTGTATAACATCTGAAAATCAGGTGTGTTTGTGTAGTGTCTAGAGTTGCAAAGAGAGAAGATTTGTATACTCTAGAAGAGGTTTTCATTTCTCTTTCATTCCCTGGAGTATATATTGAAGAATGATGACTGGTGCATAATTTTATGTCACTGGCTAAGCCTGACCTGACCCTGTCAAACCGTCAGGGTCACTTTATCTACTTGAAGAACCAGTTTTCTCACAAATAAATAAAACAACACACAAGCCTTCCAATAAGACCTTACCTATGAGCACAGTAGTTTTCTTTCTGTCATAAATGACACACGGTAGTCTGAGATGAACGGGAGCCCTGGTAATACAGGTCTGTCAGAAATATCTGTGGAGAGAGACACCATCCAGAGATGTGACTGATAGGGAAGCCAACTTAATTTGCTTGCAAATGCAGTGACCTCCATGGGCAGTTGTACTGGAGCAGCACATGTAAAACTAAAAGGACCGAGGAAGGTCAAATTAGTTCATCAAGCAGGCAGTATCTCCAAGAATGGGACCACTTCCCTGAGTATTCTACCTGGAAATGAGCCTGTCTTCTGTGAGCTACTTGCCACCAAACAGCTGCCTAAGTCAGGATTTAAACATAATTTATGACATCAGAAGCTAATATGTGCTAGGAAAAACAGGTTCTCTGCCAGGCTAGAGCTTAATCTCATGAGTGTGTCTGTCTTTCACAGAGAAGTGAAACACATGAGCAAGCTTTCCTAAATTACACACTAATCTACTTTTCAGTGACTTTAAAATTTATTACTGAAGGTACAAATAGCTGTCAGCTTGGAACTAATTAAAATGTTAGGATTAACCTAAGGGGTACTGTTGCCCAAGCTTTCAGCAAATGAGAAAGTCACAGAAAAAATAAATGGACGTTTAACTGGTACTATCATAGAATAGAGTTCTCAATGTAAGTGAAATATCTGATGACTTTAGTGAAGGAATGGATTTCTTAGCAACAATTAGGAGTTTGCAGAAGTTAGGTGTGTCATGTAATGTACCACATTACCTGAAGTAATGATGTTAAGAGTTGGACTGGGAATCTGATTCTTCTGATTTATAAAAACAAATGTAATTTATAATGTGCCATTTCTTACCAGCTGCAGTAGCTGAGGATCCCTTCACCCCTACCTGATAGGTATGGAATAGTTATTTCATCTAATGGGCTATATTTAAAAATTTAACTAAAAATCAGTTTATAAAACCAGAGGAATTGTCAGGCCAGTCCAGTCACCTCCGTGTACACACTCAGGGGTGTGGATGTTAGACAACCTGGATTTTCCCACCCTGTTGCACACAGGTGAAACACCAGAGCTTGTATTTGTTCATGGCTTGTGGGCAGATCAGTGGCACTTCCCCTGGCTGGCAGCATGGTGCTTCTGGGGCAAGGACTGTGGGCTGTGGGAATACCTTCCTCTGAGACAAGGGTGTGCAGGGGCCGAAACTGCAAGGCCATTCTGATAGCCGACTGCAAACCCAGCTCTGATGTTTCCCAGTGGAATGGACAGGCCATTAGGAACAAATCCCATCTTTAAACAGTTTCTTGGCCACGTTGTCTATTTCACTTTTTCCTTCTTTCCTTTAATTCCTTAGGTCTAGCTCTTCTACTTTCAAAAGGCTTCCTCCTCCACAGAACTTTATCACTGGGAAGACAGAAATCAGGAGTATGGGAGGAAAACCTTCTGGCTTATTTTCCAGATCAGCGACTGAACCTAAGAGGAAAACATGATGACTGCTACAAATCAGAACACGAATCTTGGGGGAGTTTAGTTGAGATTTTACAAACTTGTACAGAGAGGAGCAAATTGTGATGATATGAGAGTTTTTAATCTGGACAGAGTTCATACAACAGTCAAAGGAACATCTGAGTCCAAACATTCAGTGTGGGAAGTTTTGGCTTAAATCATGAGCTTCATCATAATTTCAACAACTGAAAACCATTCTTAGTGAGTTTATGATTCAAAAAGCTTGAAAAGAAGCAGCTGTCAATCATATCTTTAATTCAGCTAGTTTTTCAGCTAGGGGAAAACTAGCACAGTACCTTTTAAATCAATTATTGCTTTCATTTGATGATTTGGCCCCATTGTCTGTTCAGTGCTTTTACCTCTGCAATATGTAGCTATCACACTTTACTTATGTTAAACCAATATTTTTATATTTTAATTTTGAAAAATTTAAATGTTTTTTCTCTGTTTCTGCCTTTAAGTCATCATGCTTCATTGCTAATATAATTTCTATGGAGAAAAATGAGCAAAACATAATGGTTTCAGATGAAGACAAAAACAGAGGAACAAATGAAATCTGTAAAATCAAAGAACTTGCAAAAAATTTATCCAAGAAAACAGAAAAATCTGGGGTTTATATAGAGAGGTTTATTTTGACTAAAATCCTTCTCAAAGTTTTCCATTAAGTGTGAGCTTTAAATTTCATGTACTAACTGCCTGGATGCATGTGGCAAAAAAGTAATTGGGTAATAACTTATGAGCATCTGCAATGCATTTGTGAAAACAAGTAATTCCTTGTTGGTCTGAGGGGCACTGGGAACAAAGTGAAAATTCTACATTTTGTCTAGAAAGATGGGCAGTTGAACTTCACTTTCAGCTATTGTATTATTACCACAATGGAGCTATCATTCAGCCAGCCAGACACATTAACCAAGCAAGCCATAAATTCCACAAGATCTTGCAATTGCACTTTTCAGATTCTTACTTCTTTTAGCATTCCTAAAAGTTATTGTTCTTTCCCTGGCCTCTTCCCACATATATAAAGGTTCTGTCAGCTTTGACCTTCACCATGGACTTTTACCAGGTGCTTTCTATCACTTTCTGAAGTTGCTCTGCATATGCACTCTGGAGCCATCATCAATCAAAACATGTCACCCTGCACTGTTCCCATCTACTGCCTGGTGTCTTCCTGACACTGAAGGTTTCAAAAAATTTGAATTTGACTTCTACTGACCTGAGTTTTAAATCCATACTTAGAAAAAACCTCGGTGTAAATTAGCCATTGTGATAGTTGACATCTCTGTGACAAGAAGGATTTTGTCACCCCTAGCCACTCCCCCTTCTCTGCTTTCTAGAAGTGATGAGCCTCTTGACCAAATGGACCCTACAGCCTGGTGGGGAAATAGACTGTGCTTAGTGCCTCATCATGTTCCCACATCTGCTGCCTTGTCACTTCTGTGAACTCTGTCACATGGCTGGGGAAGAAGGGTTGTTGTGGGCCTTCAGCAAACGAGAAACAATTGATTCCCTTTACTGTGTTACATGGCTATGACTTCTAAGCAGTTTCCTAAAAGGGCAACATAAGAGATATTAATATTAAAGCAGGCAAATGTACTCTGCCCTTATTGCCAGTCCTGGTGTGTATGGGTCAGGAGTCAGTCCATGAAAAAAATCACAATATTGTCTGAAAAGTCATGAGACTGAAACACTAATAATTCTATAAAGGAAAAGGCTTACTCCTAGGGGAAAGTGGAAATATGGAGAGCCCCCAAAGGGAGACATAACTTCCAGAAAGACAGGCCCATCCACATGGTGCCATCACCGCTGTGCCTTTCCACCATATCCCGTACACTCAAGCTATTCCTTGGGTCTCTTCTCAAAATCCCATTAGTTCCCCTTTTTCACTTCCTTACTCTTTGCAAAGTGAGGGTGGTGGGTAATTTAAATTCAACTGAAGGACTTAGTACCTGCCTGAGTGCCCTGGGAGTGTGGCCCTTTCATTGTAACCTTGCAATGAGAAGCTGTGCTGAATTTGGGTTCTGACACAAAACTACTGTGGTGCTGTTGTCCTTCCTTCTGCACAGCTGTTAGGCAGCTGTGTGGTGTTAGAGCCTTTCTCAAGTGTGGGAGACCTGGATTCAGCTCCTGTTTTTATCTGAAAAAAATAGGGTCTCATTCCTGAATGAGGTCTCCAATCTAGAGGTTGTTTTGGAATGGAAAGGAAAAAAAATCTCACCTATCAGAGCTTCTCACACAGTGAGAGTGAATGTCTGACAATAACCTTGCTGCTCTGTATTGTCACACAGCATCAAAATATCCTGGTTGCCAATGATTTGGAAATTTATTATAATTTACTGGCATTTCAGTGTGAAAAGTAAACTGGTCTTTGGGAACATATAGAGGGATACAGACTCCCAACACTGTGGAGAGTTTTCCCAGGATTAGGGCTGAGAAACTTTGGTTCTCTTTCCTTTCCTCCCTCTTCTTGCAACCAAATCAACAGAGAGAACTGAAAGCCTCTTCTCCCAGTTCTGTTACCCTTTAGCATAAGTGGCTAAAGTGCTTTGAGGCCTTTGCAGCTGAAGTGAACCTCTTGTGCAGCTGCGTTCTGCTACCCAGGCACTCATCTGAGCCCTTCTGGAGCAGAGTGTGAGTTTGGAACACGTGCATAAGCAATAATGCATTAGCAATTGCTTAATAACTTATTAAAGCCTGGCTTCTGTTGAGACACCAGGGAAAAGCTACAGCCAATTAGTTGTAAGAGGGCGGTGGAACAAAGTTAAACTTTAAATTATTGCTGGAAAGGTGAGCTGATAAACTTTAGACTAAACTACTGTATCAGCACCACAATGGAACTATCAGCTTCGTATAAAACATTAGTATGACAAATTAGTGCTTTGATCATGCTAGATATAACCATATTCATTTGTTTAATTAAACAATCTAGGCTTCTCTTGGTGTGGGTCATTTTAAAAAATGTTAAAAATAAAATTAAACACATAATTAGGCTGACAAGAGATAAAGACCCTTGTGCAGCAAGTTGAAGGCAGTTAATTTATAAGGAGCCTGGTCCCTGAAGGCTGTGTAGTTTATTAAAGTTACTGAGGCAGAGATGTGATAAAATATTTTATGTAGTACTTTAAAGGCTAAATTACTCTGACACTTTTAAAGTCCAGGGGATATAGTCAATTAGGATGTCTTGTTATCATGTTTTTTCCTCATAAAGTAATCCAAACAAAATCCATGGTTATACTAATAATTTCTTAAATTTCCCAGACTAACCTTTTTCCAAATACTTCACTGTACTGGATGTGTAATGGCCCTCACTGGTCACTCTGGTCCTAATGAAATTCATCTGAAACATTGTGTCTCTCCCAAAGTGCCAAGGCAGACATTGACAGGAAGTTAGGTTGGAAACTTTGTCAAAATCAAAGAAAAAGCCACCTGGTCCTGCAGGTTTCCAGGTACAAAGTCTGTACAGGTGCTCTGTGAGGGAAAAATATTGGTCTTGCCTTAGGTATCTGGAGCTGGAGGAGTTCTGGTTAGGTATTTTCTAATACTTTCATCTGGAGTTGAAAATAAAGCACACTAAAATGCCTCTGACAAAATGGGCATTGGATAATTAAATAAACAATTAAATTGACTCTCTTGAAAGTTTAGAAATCTATTGAAAAAAGTGGTTGCCATACTGAAATTGTTGTTTTCCATGTTTGGGAGTATGCAAATGTATCAGCTTTATCTCTGCTATTTCTGAGGTTTGAAGGGGTTATTTCTCCTCTATTTTCTGATGGGATATTTCCAATTTTTTTTGCTATTGCCTTTTAGCAGTTTTAAGTCAAGTCTATCCTTGATCTTTATCAAGGTCACAAGGGCAGCTACTAAATTTCTGTTGGACTTCAAAGAGTTTTTTATGTAACCCTCAGGCTTCTAAAACAAACAGGAAGAGGGGGAAAAACCAAAGGCTAACAAGCTGTATTCAGGAGAAAGCTGAGGAAAGGCACAATAGGATGAAAAAAAAGGGACTTAACCCAAAACTTATAAAATCTTCTTGTTTTAAATGGACAAAGATTTCGAAAAGGACATGTTCCTTTGTAAAAGAGACTGAGTGAGGTCAATTCCTGTCTTTCATACTCTTGGTCATCTCTTCTCCTCAAAGTATTTCTTTTCTATGTGACAAAGTTTCTGTGAGCCCTGTGTTTGTCATGCAGTGTAGTGTGATGGAGTTGGAATGGGATCCCCACTAAAAATTTACTGGAGCATGGGACATGCTTACTTTTAACTATGTTCACAAATGGCTGAAAAAGCCCCACAAGTATATTTTTAATTGCCTTCATAGAAAATATCAGATCAAATAGATATTTTTCTCTGGACTGTGCACTGTCTCTATTTCAGAAGCACAATTTAAATTGAAGCTGTAAATTTCTGGGGGCTTAACCAGTTGTCTGTAGCACTGAGGTTTGCAGCTGTCAAAGCCATGTTGAAGAACTGAAGCCAAATGCTCCCTTCTGAAATATCCTTATCCAGAGAGAGGGCTGCTCAGAGATGGATGACTGTTTGTTCTGCAGCAATCTATAGCTTTACATATTTTTTTTTTCTGAATCTTTCCATCCTTCATATTTTAAAATTATTGCCAAGTCAACTGTGCCTAAATTTTCACTACTACATAGAGATTCAAGATTTGCTTCTTACACATGTTTAAGGCCAGGCCTATCTACCACCATAAAGAGAATAGGATACACAAATTCTGTGCTAATCTTTTAAGGGGAAGAAGATGACATGTGCATGCATTGACAATATTAATGTGGATCTCCTGCCAGGCCTTGTAGCCTGTATCATTCCAGATTTTGGAGATCTGCATTGCAGATCTGAGGGCCAGCCTCAGATCACAGAAAAATAGTGAGCAATAAGTGATTCCCAAATGAATTTTTGCTGTGTCTGCACATGATTCAGCTTTCTAAACTTCTATTACTTTTGACTGTAGGTCAGTTTTGATTTATCATTTCAACTATAGTTACTATGTGAATATAAAAAGAATAAGAAATTTTCCTCTTTGTTATTTCAGTGTGATCAAGAAAAGCTCCTTTTAACTGAAACTTTTTCACAAGTTAATTATATTCAAATATTCTATGAGGTTGTATCTACTAACCCATAAACACAATATCTGAGAAAAAAGATTAATATACCATGGTTCAAAAATTTGTATGCAGGACAAACAAATTATTATAAGCAAATTTCCTTTTGTTTAGCACAGAGATTTTGAAAGCAATGGAAGTTCATGCTTGAACGCTTTTGTGTTTTTTCATAAAAATTACTTTTGCAGATGAAACTAAATACTCAGTGTCTGAAAGTAAAGGGAAAAATTTGGTTCACTGTGGGATAATGAAAACTGAAAGACAATTATGTTGCTGCAATCAAGACCTCAGCTACATATAACTAATTTCAGTTCTCTTTCACTGCTCCAAAATATACTGCTTATTGTTCTTAAAATATTTATATGTCTTTGAATTATTTACTGAGCAGAGGACGCTTGCACTCTTTTAACATAGAAGGAGATGAAAGATTATTTCGTGTCAACATAACAGAAGACAATAATAAATCCATAATGTAAATAATATGCCTGAGAAAAAGAGCTGTGTATTATTAGTGTGTGTGTGTGACTAGATTGCAACTGGGTTTTACTGATGGAAATACTTTTTTTAGCAGTGTGGAAACACTTGGTTTGAGTGAACAAAGTAATCAGAAAAAACTCTTCTGCAGTCGTCTTCTTTTAGAAAGATACTTGAGTAGTCACCTTGTACTAGTTTTAGATTTGATTGCTCAGAAATTTGAGGATATGGAAACCAGCAAACAATGAATTAATTTCAATTTGTTTCCCATTTCTGTAGAGGTGGATTTGCAATATTAATGTGAGCAGTGTGAATTCTGACCTTTTCTGTTGTTGTGTTTAGGAATGAGATATCAGGGAGAAATTCTTTATTGTGAGAGTGGAGAGACATTGACACAGATTTCCCAGAGGAGCTGTGGCTGCCCCATCCCTGCAAGTGTTCCAGGCCAGGTTGGATGGGGCTCTGAGCAGCCTGGGATAGTGGGTGGTGTCCCTGCCCATGGAGGGAAGTTGGGAATAAATGGCATTTAAAGCATCTTCCAACCCAGACCATTCCAGGAACAGTGCCTTAGCTTTCCCATTCCTGTCTGGCCATGGGCCCTTGTCCTTTCCTTCTTAATTTCTTCACTGAATTACTTCATGAATTTTCACTGATAATGTCTGCTTTATTTAAAGTATACTAAAAAAACCCCCAACCAACAATGAAAAGCATCTCTATGGGAAAAAAAATTAAATGGAAGCAGGATATTTTTATGATTTTCACCTGTGCTGAAAATATTTTTGCCTTTTCCACGTTTTTCCTTCCCTTGTTTCCTTCATGAAAATCCAACCCAGTTAATCTAATACTTTGCATCTTCAGGCTCATCTATAAAAAAATTAGCTGTATTTTTAATGCAAAGCACAGATATAATTCTGTACATCTTTCCAAAAAATTAACAGTATCCAACATAGAATTTGACACTGTGGAACAGAGCAGGAGTCTTGCCAGCCAGCAGTCTCTGAGAGCTGACAGCTTAAAATAATTCAAAGGTGCCCAAGAAATACATTTCCCACATGGCAGTTTCTTTCTAGCCCCAGCAATTATGTCAAACTATTAAAATTCTGAAATATGGGGTAAAAAGAAAAGAAAGGATAAATGGTAAAAAAGGGAGGGGATAATGGTCACAAATGTGCTCCTTGTGTTTCCTCCAGAAAGGGCCATGAATGGAGCCTCAGAGCGTTTCCTGCTGCCATTGAAACCAATTAGATTTTTTGCATTAACTTCAGTAAGAGCAAATGCAGGCCCCTGGAGATAAAGATTTCTGTCAATATAGCAAAAAACCTGTTTCATTTCAGGTCATAATGTAGACAGAGATACGATTTTGTCTTCTAATCTGGTGTAGGATTTATATAATTGAAGGAGAAAGGCACTTTAATCTGTGGGTTAAAATGATTATATTTTGTCTTCTAAAAAAAAAAAAAATCACATGGGAATTGTTCTGTTATAAAACTATTGAGATTCTTTCCTGTACTAAAAGAACAATCAACTGATCTTTGCAATTACTGATTTGTGTAGTCAAAGAGTTGCTGAAGCGTATTCTGTTTCTATTTTAGGAAGAACAGACACTTTAATGATGCTGCCAAAAATTTTTTGCTTTTTTTTGGGGATCTAAAATTTGAAATGCAATAGACCTCTACTGCAATGCTTCATCATTCAAGTTGCCCTTTTAAATCTGTGAGAGCAAAGATCATCTCCAAGAATTAGCGTGCAAGGCACAGATCTGTGAGAAAAGTCTCTATAGGAATTGAGAAGTTTAGTTGTTGGGGTTTTCTGCTTGTGGTTCTCACCCGTGGAAATAGGCACTTTTGAATGTTTGTAAATACTAACACAAAATAGACACTGCTCTGAAAACACATGTTTTGAATTTCTAATATAGCTGAACCTTTTCATCAATAAATGCTACTTGGTTTTATATGAAAATATGTTCTAGAAATATTTACATTTGTGATTTTTTTTGTTTAATTTTTCTGCCCTCCCTCCCATGGGAATCTAAACCATGTTTGAATTGTTGATTTATTTATTTTTAATGGTAAGCTATCAAACAGCTGATTATTCAAGTGTAAAAGTTTTCACATGGGAATGGAAGAATTTATTAGGGAATTGGAAGTTGTATATGGATAGTAATTTTTTTCCTCTCAAGAAACAGTTACCAGGATGAACATATAAATAAGTTATTTCCCTGCTGAAATAAATCTGAAGTCTTAATTCTTCCCATTGACAATTTAATAGATTTGATTTTATATATCCTTCTAATGATGTGATTTATTAAATAATGTATGTCTTTAGTATCTGTGAAATTGAACAAAAAGTCATCTGAAGTTGGCAGAAATCTAAACAAAGATTCTTTTTCACTTTCAATGAACAGATAGTCCATGGTTGAGGTTCTGCAAAAATTACTTGTGCAAAAGTTCTTCTCAAAGTGGGTGCAAAATCAGAAAATACAAAAATAAAACCCAGCCCACAGTATAATTACGCAAATACTGTTTTTTAAAACTCCTGCATTGCTTTTTTTATCAAAGACAATTCAGATTTTTTTTTAAGTTCCTTGTAACTGTGGGCAGAAAGTAACACAATTCCCATTGGTTTTGTTTGTCCAGGAATAAATAACACCAGGGCAACTGATCAGCCTGTTAAAACAATTCCTTAAAATATAAACAAGGCTGGAAATGTTTGGCAGATTTTTTGTTCAGTTGCAAGAGTTTCCAAGACCCAAAGAGGCTGCCACAAGACCTTTACCTGGGAACTGGCTCCAGAGAGACTGGAAGCAGGAAAGTCTAGGGAATATCCTGCTGGCCTGGGAGCAAGCAGCACTAGGGGCAAGGAGCTTAAAACCCAACTGGTCTTTGAGTTGGGAGGCACAGGCAAGAGTCCTCTAGAACCATGCCTGAGTTTTGCTGAATGTTTAGAAATGGAGCTCTTTCTGCAAAATGTCTTTATTTCAATATTCAGTTAAAAACATATCTGAGATTTCCTGAGCAGCTTTGGGTAGATGTATTCAGAGATCTAAGAAGTGGGGATGTAGCACAGTGGACTTCCATGAAGATATTATTTTTATGAAGTAAGCTGTAATAAATCCATGCTGTGACCTCCTTGGACAGATGGGGCAAATACCTTAACAACTGCAGGAGCAATTTCTATCATTCAAAGCTGATGGGACAAATGGCCCATTTCAGAAATGTATCTAGAGGATGCTGATGTACACAGAGATAATCTGCCTTGTTTTGCTTGACAAATGATAAACAGGTGGTGTGAGTGTCTGCAGAATAAAATAGTAGATAAATTCAGTGTAGGTAAATGTCAGGTGATGCACATGTGAAAAAAAAAAATCCTAACTGCCTAGACCTATGAAGATGTTTTGTGATCTTATCCTGTGTGTTCTGGGGTAAGGTATTCCTGTGACAGTAGGTAAGACCCTGAGTGTGTTAGTTCAGTGTTCAGTAATGGTTAGAAGACAAATCAAATGTTAGAAATCATTAGAAAAGAAAAAAAATGAAATGAAGAATATCATTATTATGTCATGTGAAAATCCATGATCAGCCTGTAACCAGACACTGAGAAGTTTTTGCCACCCCTACAGACCTCCTTCCTCCCCAGTCTCCAGAAGGCTGCAATAGAACTGAGGAGGGCTCCATGATAGGCCTAAAAGATAAGCGAAGGATGGCAGAGCTTCTGCATTAGGAGTGATTAAATGAATGAGGATCTTGCAGTCTGGAAAGAGAGGGCTGATGGAGGCTGTGATAGCAGCCTGAAAAATCATAAAGTGCAGATAAGGCTCAGTTGTTCCCATTCTCTTCACAGTATCTTGTCCAAGAGCCAGGGGAAATCAAATGAAGGTAGCAGGAGCCAGATTTAAAAGAAATTAAAATATGTGGATCTCATGTAGTGGGGAGTTGATCTGGCCAAAAAATCGATGGGTGCTAAAATTCTCTATTGGTCTAAGGGGAGAATGGTCAAGTTCATAGAGGAGAAATTCACTGAGATTTAGCTGAACACATGGATATCATGCTTGCTTCAGGAAGTCCCTAAGCTGAGAATAAGTGGAGCCTGGCAAATATTAGGGGAAATATGATTTATACTTGTCCTCTTTTTATACTTTTCCCTATTTACCCACTTATGGGCATTGTTGGAGACAGAAGACTGTGCTAGAGGGGTTTCTGGTCTCAGTTTGGCTGTTTTTATGTTCTTAACTGCTTTTCAAATTTATCTGAATTTGAGGAATTGTGTACTCTGTGAGCTAAAAAACCCCAACAGGTCAGACTTGGAATATGGAGTTTGCATCTAAAATGCAATTTCTGACCTTGATGTAAACTTTTAAAATCTGGATGGGAACAGAAGTTCCCCAGTGGTAAATATATCATTATAATTAAATAAACACTGTGCCCGAAGGTGCAAAATACAGGAATATAACCCCAAACAATTCAATATTGATTTCCCTTTCCCCAGGTCCTGCTTGTTTGCAATGTGCTTTCAAGAAGTCTATACAGAATGAAGTAAAGGGACAAGCATTTAGTTCAAAATTATCATCTAAAGAAGTAATAAAAATGCACTGTAGATTAATGAGCATAACTTCATCAGTTTATGCCAATAATCTGTCAAGTCTCCATCAAGAGGTACATGTGAGCCAACAAGTCTCACCATATCTGATGGCCAGGTGCCTATAGGAGAATTTGATTGAAACTTTTGAATGGGACACATCTCCCTTTACTGCTTCCTGCTCTGACATTTCTATTAAAAAGCTTTAGGAAAAATGCTTTCAGAAATGCTTACAAAAGTAAATCCAGAATTTGATGTTATTCTTATGATTTGACATGGGCAAAAAGTGGAGTCTGGGGGAGCGGAAATGTCGGTAATAATCTTTGTGGCATGTTTTATGAACTGGCTATGCTTCTTTGTAATTGCATTATATGAAGTTCAGAAATGATTCTTACAACTATTTGAGATCTTGAAAATTACTCACAGTGAGGACTATGTGAATGTTAAGCAATATATGTAACTGTGAACAGGAAAGTGAAAATTCCTAATAAATCTGAGGGACAAAAAGCTTTCCCAAAGCTGCTCTATTACTAAACAAAGGATGTGGAAAGCACAGCACTAATCTTTCATTGTCATCACGTGCAGTGGTACACTGGATGTAGCCAGTGTGTGAGAGGCTGGTCGTGCAGCCATGGAACTCCTGCTGAGCTCTTCCAGGAGTTTGCCCATCTAGAGATTCCTGGTGTGATTCTCAGCTGTACTTGCAAGTGATGTGTAAGGAGCTGGTCATGGCCCTTCTCTATGCCCATCTCTTCTGGCCACTAAAGAGTCTCAAGCACAGTTTTAAAAACGGCTGCAGGGAGAGAGTTGTTTTTCTCTGGAAGTGAGTGCAACATATTCTGCAAGAATGATATGGGCTACAAAGAGGAGAAAGGGAAAATATGTGTGATCATGAATGGAACTGGCTGTTCTCCTAACAACCTAACTTCCCTTTCTTAAGGCACAAATCTCCAATGCCTGGAACAACCACTGGCGTTTAGCAGAAGATCAGGGGCAGACACCACACAGGCTGTCTGCTCCTGCCTGGCCACTCGGGTGAGACCAGGCTCTCTGATAAGACAGACCCATGTGGGAGCCATCATATTAAATCTGGGAGTGCTTTGTGGAGGAAAAGGTGGCACAGTCTACTGTTCACGTTGCAGGTTTCTGTAGAAACTGCTATGCCAGGAAATAAAACTATAAATATTTCCAGCGCCTTTAATCCATAGCCTGCTACTTATTTCTCTATTATCCTATGATGCTGAATGATCATAAGGTAAAGAATCACTATATAATCCTATTATATTCACACTCTCTTTCAACATTCACTGCTTTAGACAATTGTGTAATTACTTTTCATTCATTTCCACCACTTATTATGGAAACCTTTTCTTTCTACATCCTTGAAGCATTGCATCCCATAGGTATGATGGGATATCTTGTGCTAAGAATAATTTTCCCCTGTAAAGCTTTTGAAGCATTATAGAATCTCATTTTTTCTAATCAGCACTCTAGTTTCTTGTGGGCTAAAATTAGGCTTCCTGTCTCTGGCATGCGAGGCGTCAGCGTGTGTGACCTTCAAGCTGCCATCCGGCCTTGAAGTGCAATTTTTGCATCGGGAAATCTAGAGGCAGCAGCTTTACCCTTTTTTGCAGCAGCAGCAAGATCATCAGAAACAGTCAACTGAGCAGCAAGTGCAGGGATATCACTCCCGGGAAGCCATGTTACGGTGATGCACAGAGAGCTCTCTCCAGAGCCAAGGTGCCGATGGAAAACGGGGCTGATCCTCCTCTGCTCTGTGCGTTCCCGCAAGGTGACCAGCCCAGAGGGTTAGCATGAATATTAATGGCTAAACTATAGAATGATGAAGCATCAATGCTTTAATCTGCATAAGGATAATGTGCATTCCTTATGCATTTTAAAGCTGCTGCACTACAGTGTCTGAATTTCACTCGTACGCTAAACTCATCTGCAAGCTCTCTCTCCTTCTGAATTATGCATACATTCCATAGCCTGTTGCCTACAACAGATTTATGACAATCTCATTGCACCTATGCAAATCTTTTTTGGTTTTAAACATCAAGCACTTAATGTCTTTACCGAGGGAGAAAAAATCATTGCGCAGGAGTGGATATAAAAAGGTTTTATTGCTCGCACTGTGTGCTGCTCTTCCTAACTTTTGTATTAGTTTCACATTGTATCTGGTCTGTTAAATGACCATTTTTGCCATGCTCTCAGCACTTTGTTCGCTGCAGCTACAGCACAATATTCTTTGTCCTCTTTTTCTCTCATGTACCAAGCACAGCAGCTGATAATAACAGAAGTGAAGTTATAGCTTGGAAATCAGCATTTTAGGTGATTTTAATTATGATGGATGAAGAAGAAAAATGGCAAAAACATGCTTTCCGTAGTACTGAGCAAATATGACATGGAAGTGATACACAGAGCTTATATTACAGATCTGTCAAATTACCCAAGGATAATTTGGGTAGCTGGCGGATTCCCAGCTCATCACTTCAGTAGCGCAGGCAACACATGCTGGTTAGTTTTGCTTGGGCTTGACATATAAATTTCTGACCATCACCAGAGCAGCTTTAATTGATAATGGACATCTGATTCAAAAATAGGTGTGTTCCCCTTTAAATGGTAGCTGTCACATCACATCACGTCACATCACATATGTCACGTCATGTCCCATTAAATCACATTATATGCTGGCATGATGCAAGATAGCATGATGAGGGGCTAATGTAACGTGACAGCTAATACCTGCTAACAATTTGAGTGGTGGGTATCAGGTCTGAATGGGTGCCAGACTTCAGCTGGGTGTTTGTGAGAGAGAGCACACTCTTTGCCCAAAGATCGAGCTTTTCCTCAAAGGGCAACTTTAGCAGCTGCCCAGCTCCATATTTATAACCAGTTGTGGTATATTTTATTTTTTTATAAAGTGACTTATGACACCTTAAGGGACATGCTAAGGGAGAGATTTAGGTCTGTCAGAAAACATGCAGAAATTTGACGTACATGGCTTTCATTTCTCAGCTCCTGGCTGATTTTAGGTGCCAAAGTACAGTGGGGATTTGCCTAATACGAAAAATTAACTTATGAATTGGATGAAGCCCTGCTTAATGCGAGAAAGTTCAGCTGAGTGATCTACTAGAAAACGCTCAATAATCTGCAAAATCTGTGATACTGTTTTAATGATCAGGTTAAGTTTCCACATGGTGTTTATACAGCCCCCTCTGGGATCTCCACAGGTTAAATTACAGTATATGCAAGAGTGAGTTATGACTTGAGTAAAGGCAACAGAGAAAGCACAGTATGTGCAGCTTCCATTTTTCATTGCTTGTGCTACATTTGCAGCAATGTCAGTAACATAGACCTTGGGGAATCGGAGTCATTGCTAAATCACAGGGGAAATTTCTCATGTAGCTCTTCCCAAATATTGATTGTTAGGCAATCTTTGAAACCTGCTATGTAAAGAATTTTTTTGCTTGTAGACTGCAGGGAGGCAAAGGTTTCTAAGCTAAACATAAAGCAAGATAAAAAGTCTCCTAATTGGTGAGGTTTTGCCTCAGGATTGTTGTTGTTGCTTTCTGCACTAAGTCTCATTAAAACCCTGAATAATTTCTGTGTCCCATGTTATCTGTTTAAAGAACTGATTGACTTGTGGGGTGGCTTTCTCCCCAGTACATTCTCTTTGAATCTTAATTAAATGGGAAAAAAAGACCAGTCCTTGAATTGTTATGGTATTATAATTTGCATTATAATTTAAAAACCTGGAAAAGTCTGTATCAACCATGCATGGATAGTAAAAGCTGTGATAACTGTTTCAGGGTGCTTAATTATTATGAAACATTAGGATTGTGTGTCCATTTGTAATCGTTCTGATGGCCTTTTATTACCTGCACCACATCTGTCATATCCTCCACTTCATGGAGTGCACAGGTCTCTCAACAGGTAAGTCCTTCCAAATGCTCTTAAATCCTAGTTTCCTTGGGTACTTTAGGAAGAGTTAGAATGGCCATTATACTGAGAATAACCATTTTTCAACTAATTAAATTGATTCTGAGAACTCTCAAAATGTCAAGACTTCAGCTTTCTGGAATTGCTCATGGAAGATGCTAAATTGACAGGGATCATTAATTACAGATTTTCACCTCATGCTGAGGTTTGCTGTAATGGGGTCTGTTTAAGATTACCTTTGGAGAGTTACTTGGATCTGCAGCATGTGCAGGGAGCAGCAGGACCAGCTTCCTGCTTTAGGGCAGACGTGTTTCAGTCTCGAGTAAAGTATGTGAAATTTCAGAGACGTTATTTGAGTGTTCTCTTCCTTGTAGGCTGTGTAGGATTAGGCTTACAAATTTCTCACAAATTTTAGCATTACTGAACTCTAGTCTTTCTTAAAATCAGTGTGACTTGAAGGGACAGCGGGAGGAGGGCTAATTCAGGTGCTGCCTAGGCTCAGGATGAGAATGGCATCAGTGTTTTAGGATACTGGTTTGCAGAAGACAAGGCTTTCTTCCTGTATCATTGAAAAGATGGGCATTGAAAAGATGCTCTAGAAGGGGTAAATTCCACTTCAGCCGCTGGATCTTGTGTTTCCATCTGACTTAGGCTCCTTGGCAGCTGGAGCCAGTGGAGGTAAAATTCCAGGTGCAGTGACTGAGATGGAGTTTGGGCTACCTGCAGAGAGCACCAGAGGTAGGTGCCTGAGCAGGATGGGTATTTTTGGTAAAACCTGTACCTCTCTCACCTTTTGGTGACCTGCCGAAGTTTGGGCACTGTAAAAAGTACTTGGTTTGGATTGGACGCTTCAGCAGTGGTTCATTACTTCAAAGGTTTTTCTTCTATTGAGCGTGGCTTCTGTAATTTGTTAATTTAATCCAGTTATTTATTTATTTTAATTTTAATTTGTTGTGTTCCTAGAGACTGTGGTTTGTGGAGGCATCAGATAACTGAAAATATGTTATCACAGCTGTTGTGTTACAGCATAAACAAAGAATGAAAGAACAGTGGCTTGTTATTTTAAAAATATAATAATTTTTAATATATTGGATTTTAAATATCCTATTAACATAAATACTAATAAATTCTTTCCAGACTATAATGCACATGTATAATATTTGAGTTTACCAGTAGAAATACTGGCATACTGTTCTGGTTTATCTCATGAGCTATATATTATCTGTCCAGTCACTGGTACATATTTTTTCTTAGTCACCACAACTCTACGAAAGCTTGCCATCCCTCATCTCCACTCTTATCTGCTACTGTTCAACTAAATCCTACTCCTTGCTGTGAATCAGATTTGTCTGTCCCATCACCCTTCTCTGCAGACACTGGTTTAGGATTGTCACTTCAGTTCTGCCTTTTATGCGTTTCCTATTTGAATGGACTTCTTCTCCCTGGTCTGTACATTCTAATTCTGCTATTAAAATAGGGGGACTCATATGAATTTGTTTATTTTCTTTCAGTCCTTACCAGGCCCTCCACAATTAATTCCTAGTTTTTCTTATTCTACAAATAAGTATACATTGCATATAGATAAACATACAAGATATACATTAATATATGGAACTTAACAACTGAATAAATAATTTGTAGGGAACTATTTCTATTTTATGGTGATTTAAAGACATTGTAAGTGATTTACCAGGCAAACCCTCCTGCCCTTGGAACTCATGCAAAATAATGATGCAAAATAATTCTCTTAATTTTGGTGGTATTACAGTACTCTGTGGGTAAGGAGAGCTGAAGTTGGCCTGCTGAATTATTTTAATAGAATTGTTTTAAAGATGGTTTTGTCTACCTCAAAGTCAGCAGTCTGTTAGAGGCCCCATCTGCCCTCTTACCTGACTTCCCTGAGGCATCTGGTTTATTTTGTCTTACATGTTTTGTGTCCCTACAGCAGCTTGAGATCCAGTTCAAAAGGGAGGGTTGTTTTTTTGTCAGTCTCTGTGCTGAGATAAGTACTTGGAAAGTGAGGCGATGGGGCCAAATGGCCTTTTTCTGTTCTGAGGCAAATTCATGTTCTTCATCTAAATTACCGTGGGTCCTATGGAGATAACTGTGTGCAAAGGATCGCAGTAGCAGTGGGATGGTGATGAATGAGAATGGCTGCCAGTAGTAAAAGCCCCAGGTGATGGGGATTTGTGCAGTGTGCCAGGGTTTTGTTGCTACATTCATGCCAGTGATCACCAGGAGCTCAGGTGCTTTTGCTATGACCGGCCACAGCCCCCAAATTATTAGCCAAAGAGCTTGATATGTAAGCTGTGTTATCATTTTAACTACATTTATACTTCACTTTTAAACCACAAAATATTGGTGTTTTCTTTAATAACTTGGTACACAGTAGTTTGCGATGGTTTTTTTCCTACCTCAGGAATATAAGGTCGTAAATGAGTTACAAAACTGTTGTTCCAAAATTGAAGGGATTGATGTGTCTGTTCAGCAACTTAGGGAGTTCTGTTCCAGCAGCATCAGTGTGAGATCAGGTTTTATCATGAGGTGTATCATTTCATCATAAAGGACTTGATTCTTAAGTGTGAAACAGCTTCCAATATTGGTTTCAATTTACTCTACAGTAGCATTTTCAGTGTTGGCTGAAGGCTCAGTAAGAGGGGGAAAACGACCCCAGAATGATGCATCAAATTTCAACATAATTAACTGAAAGTGGAGTTAAGCAATGTGCTTGATATTTTATATATCTTCCAGTAGTATCACTGGTTTTAACTATGGAAAACCTCACCATAAGTGCTACTATTCTTCCCTTAAAACAAGGCTTTTATTTGAACAGCATTAGCAAATGTAAGTGATCTATGAGTATCCTAGTACTTCAAGTTTTTTGGTGTAAATTCCCCGCAGAATGCATAAGGATTTGTGTTTTGCCATCTTGACTGAAAAAAGCTTAGGATCAATTTACTTATCTATTTTACTTTGAAACACTGGTGGTTTGGCATTTGCTACATGTCCATAACAGTGCCACTGTCTTGCTTATCTCCTCCCCCTGGCGTTTGCCATCACTGCATTGAGATCATGGAGTGTCCTCCACCACTCCTGCTGGGTGTGACAAAGGACTAGCTGGGAACTGTGGTTCCACCTGCTCTGGAGCTGTGGATTCAGGGAGCATCCAGCTTTGCCCACGTAGCCCAAGGTGGGGCAGTTGAACTTCTCTGGGCAGGAGGAGCAGCTCTGTTTTACCTCTGCTTCTCCTCAGAGAATGCAGTGACACCGCTCCAAATATAACACTGGGAAAGTATGGGAACATGGGAATGCAACCCAAATGATTGCTTGTGATGAACATGTGCATTAATTTGCTGATTGTCCCTTCTGCAGAGTGTGCAGTATGTCAGGAGGCCACATATTGAGTGCTAAGGAGAAACCAAAGTATAGAACAGCTGCACATCAATAACTGTGTCCTGCCTTTTTTTTCTTCAATGTTGCTTGAATTCCATGGAAAAAACAAGCAATGAAGATTTTCTATGCAATGAAAAATTCATTATTTTACATATGCAGAGAGGGTATAGGTTAAGATTTAAAAAATCATCTATTTAATTTTGCAAACTTGCTGCTATTTTGACATGCCCTTTATTTTTCTACCCATTGTGCTTGTCCGTGCCTTTCCCGTGTGCTATGTGTGGTACAAGTGCTGACCAGAATGTTACTGGGCATCTGTGCAGAACTGCAGACACTTAAACACAGCTGCTGGAGTTTTTCCAACTTCTATTATTGGTCACATGCAGAGGATGACAGTAGCAGGCAAAGCACCTCAATGCAATCTGGTGTTGATTCATACATTTGTGTGCTAAAAATTTCTCTTTAAACGCTAAGGTTTTGTTGACTGGAGCAGAATCATCCTCCTAGAATTATGTATCTGTAGCCACAAACAAGAACATCCTGAAAATTAGTGATTTATTCCTGTGTTCCTTTTTATGTTTCAGCTGTAACACTCTGGCTATGATGCTAATGCCTGTACACGTGTCACGGCGCAACATGAAATAGCTGTAAGATGTTCTTTCAGTTTGTTTAAAATAGCTGGTAGTAGTAATTGCATAGTCAGCTGATCCCAGAAAAACTGAAAGTATAAACACAGTCAAGTTTAAGAACATTTCTTACGTTGCCTACTTGGCAATATAGTGCAGTATATATATGAACATGTGTTCTTATATGCACAAAACTTGTAAGAAGTGATTAAAAATCCAAGTTTATAACGAGAGTTAAGAACTGTTCCTCTATGGGGGATGTCAAGGAAATGGTCTGCTTCTAGAATGAAGCACATAAAAAGTATGTCTAGAGAGGAATACTTGACAATTCTGCTGCCACCTCTTGATCGTATCCTGTAGTTACAAGTAGTGGTTGAAAATTTCATCCAAAATATCAAAGCTGAAAGAAGTATATATATATATACAGCTATAGAAGAATAATTATTTAATGTACTGATACTATAATTTTAGCTGAGCAGGTGGCCATCTTAGGCTCTGCAGTTGATGTATGGTTTTATTAAGCAGTTTTGTTCAAACTGTATGATAACTTATACATTTAAAATGAGAGGACTGATAAAAATTATAAATAACTAATGAATTGCAGCTATGTTCTATTCATTTTCTCAGCTTATCAGGTCTTTACTGCAATGTATTTTTATTAAATGTAGCTTAAATCAGGGCTGCTCACCTTCTCTGTCATTAAACTGACCTGGCTCTCCTGTTCTCTGCCACTGCTATCTAAGGGGTTGCTTGCAGATTCCTCAAGTATCTGCAAGGCACCTCTTGGGGCTGAAATGTCAGCATCTCCTCTCGTGTGAATGTCTTCCGAATGTCTCATATACCAAGGTTGCAGATGTGTCAGAGTGTGTGATGGAGCTCCTTTTTGGACAAACACACCTCCTGGTAGGGGAGTAATGTCTCATTTTTAAGCAGATGTCGTGCATTTCCAAGCACATGATAGTGTGTGGTACTCATGTGCTCTGCTGAAGCTTTAGATAGCTCACCCACACCAGAAATTTGAGCAGTGGCCTGCTCAGTTTTTGAGAGCATCCTGTGAGGGTGGACAGAGTGCCCACTGGAGTGTGGGTTGGTGTCTTGGGGTTTTTAGGCGTCTAAATAACAGATTCTGGACTTGAACTGGGATAAAAACTATGATTACCAGGTCCTGTGCTCACTCCTTGGTTCATCTTCAGTGTTTTCCTAAATTTCCAATCCATAAAGCATAGCCTGCTGTGCCACAAACATGTTCTAGAATTAGTTCTTCATGGACCAAATAGCCTAATTCTATGCTGTGGTGGCCACATAAATTGATAGAGTAAAAAAAAAAAAATTACTTAAAAAATGTTAGTTCTAAGAATCACTTGAATATTTTGATCTGTTTCCAGTAGGGAAATATTAAATTATTATACCATAAAGATAATTTTGTAACAAATTAACAATCTTCTTCGTAGTGAAATTCCTTATTATGAGAATATGGATCTATGCTTCACTGAATGACAGGCCAAACTTGCTGCTGCCATGGGAGAGTGTTATCCTGGAAATATAGAGGTTTAAACTTGCTGGAGAGCTACTATATCTTTTTCAAGTTTACATTTATGTAGGATTAAATAAAAGTGAAGAATTAACTTTGAGATTGATCATCTCTTTAGGCTTAGATTAGTGTTTAGAAGGATGGGTGACTGGGAGCTACTGCTGGTTCAGAGCAGTGTGGTTCCAGGAAATATTTGAGGGGGCTGCCAGCAAGGGGGACAATGTTTGAGTCAATGACCCACACTTGAGATGTTTGTTGGCATGTCAACAGGTAGAAATGTATATTTTCCAATTCCTGCTAAGAATGGGAAATAAAAACCTTGTAGTGCTGGAAGTTATTGGTCAGGAGTGATTAGCAAGAGCCACGATTTTATGGGAAAAATATTTGAGAGGGAAGCCATGGTCCCTCCTGGAGCCTGGACAGTTGTGGAGCACTGCAGCAGCAGGGATACTGGAGTGGTTGTACAGAGCCCAGAACTCCCCACTGTGGTCAGCATTATGGATAAGGAGTGTTATTAACAAACATTAAACTCTTGTCAAAGCCAAGGGCTGCCAGCAGGTGTGAAATGCAGGGAGAGGGAGTTCTAGAAAAATCTGAGAGTGAGAGCTGGACTCTGGTTTAGATGGCCTTTTGTTTGCAGGGCACACTTTCACCACAGTACATGAGAAACCAGGTTTGTAATTCATGATAACGGCTGATGAACCTGACTGGTAATAGTCCAAGCAAAAACATAATGCACAGAAGTGCTCAATTATTTCATAAGACTGCCTTGTGAACAGATTTTGCTCATTTGCAGCTGAGTTGTTTGTGCTTCTGTTTATCTCAGATACCCATTACACTTCCATTTATAGTGTGACAGTGTTTGGCTATATCTGATTCTCACCAACTCAAGGCAATTAAAACTGCTGGCCCAGTGTCACTTTTCTCAAAGCATCGTATGACTACTACAGCTTTCCTCTAAGACTGAAATATGTGTGTTTAATAGCTTCAGCAACAGCATGGAATAGGCTGATGATAAAAGCGTCAGGTAAGTAGGATTGTTGGAAAGAAGGTGAAAAATTAACTGTGGTGTTATCACCTTCATGTAACGATACCTGCATGGAAGTGAAGCATTAGAGCTCATTATGGCAGAGTGGGGACCTAAGTGATGTACATGCACCCAATTTCACCATAGCATATTATCCCCCCTGGTAGTTGTCCCCTATAACAGACCAAACACCTTAAAAGACAGCAAGGTAAACTGCTAAAATTCATAACTACCAGTTACTAGTCTGTAAATGCAGAGATTTTTTTTATTTATCATAGAGGGAAGGTGAGTTGGAGTGTGAGTGATGAAGCTGAGACATGAATGTATAGAGCTTGGATTTTTTTTTTAATTTTATTGAAGAATAGTGTGTCTCTATGTGAGAAATGAATGACACAGCCCAGAAATGTTGGCTGCTTCAAGGTGAAGTAGGTCAGCTGGGAGAAATCCTGATCACGAGCAAATCTGTCAGCTCTGGGGAGGCTCCTTTTACCACATCCTTCTGTACTTTTTTTAATGTCTTATGTCCTTCTGTTCATTTCCTGTTATTGACCCTTTCCTCAGACACTAATTTAGTTGTGGCAGGTCTGAAGGGCTCAAACCAGTTGTGAGGGGGATATGGAACAGGCTCCCCAAGGAGGTGGTGGAGTCACCATCCCCTGAAACATTCAAAAAATGAGCAGATGTGGCACTTTGCAATGTGGTTTAGTGGGCACAGTGGTATTTCCTTAAAGGCTGGACTTTGTGATATTCGAGGTCTTTTTCCATCACAGTATGCCTGGGCCCAACAACAGAGCATAACTCTGAGACCTAACAGCAGCATAACAGTACCCCAAAAGTTTCCCTGCAGCAGTTGAATCGTGATCCGTAATCTCCAGAAGAACATGCAAAGGAAGGTTTGTCCCATCTGCTTCAAAATGACAGCTGACTGCACACAAGAAGTGAATAGTGTTATTTGTTAAGTGTGGTAGTGGTGAACCTTGCTGGTATCTGCTGCCAAATATATATTGGTTTTTAACTGATTATCATTGGTGCTGGCCCAATTTGGCACCTACTCCAAATGCTTTGCTATTGCTAGAAAAGGTAAAAGTCAATAACTTAATATAGCAAGAGTTGGGAGGGTGACATAAGTGTTGACATCTCCTAATTTTATAGCCACAACCATGAATAAATTGGACTTTTCAGAACCCTTCCTTGAAGCGCCTGCTCAGCAAAACCTGTAGGAATATGGTTCACTTCATCAATTTCAATGTGATTTAAATGTTTGTGTGTTCTGTAGTGCAGAGCTGGATTGAAAAGTGATCATGTCTTTTGTTATGGAGGCTCAATGTAGCAAAGCACCCACACGTGGCAAAGAGCAAGTGCCTGAACTGTGCTTGCACTTTAACAGCTGCCCCAAACGAAAGATTTGGGACATTCCAACCTCTACCGTTTGACACAAACTTCAGATACCAGTGAGACCAGACTGGACTGATGACAAAACAGCCTGGTCTAAAATTGTCTAGCTTTAATGGAACAATCAGAGCTCTTACTTGTGGCAGAGAAAGATTCTGTTTTTCTCTAATGGGTAAAAATGTGTCCAGTAAAATATCTCATTATGGTAGTTCTCACTTGCAACCTTTTATTCTTTCAGTATATAAAGATGAACTGGACAGGAGGGTAAATGTACTGCCTGAACAAACTTTTTACTGTCTTTGGAACTTTTTTTTTTCCCAGATCTGTATTTAATACCAAAATCTTATTTCTTGTTATTTAATATTACATATAATTGGTTTTCTTCTACAGCCAATTTTTTGCCCCACCTGTTTTTATGCATTAACATTAGGCATTTTTCTCCCACATGTTCATTAATGAAAGGTCTCAGAGCCTTCACTTTATAATAATTTAGTTCAGTAGATGATGACTCAGATGCATAAACAACTTGTTTCTTTTCTCTCAGTTACCCAGCTGCCAGGCCGTAATAGGATTATTCTCTTGGATGTTTCATCTGAGCTTACACCCCACTCTGGCAAAATAGTCATATCATTTACACTATGCTTAATTTCTGAGAATGCAGTTGCTACATGAGTCATTATGAACTGAAACTCTTGCTTTAGGACATCTATTACTGTTGCCATATCTTTTTCGGGGGATATGAATGTGTGTGTAATCTAGTGAGGCAATATGTCAGCTGCCTCAGATGATGAAACCACCTCAAGGTTAAGACTGAGCTTTTGATTCCTTTCTTCAGCATGGAATTTCTTTTTATTATGAAGTATTAGCAAAGGCTCACAGTAAAAGTCTCTTCTGACTGCATTGTTGTTGAGAGGAGGGCAGCACAGCCTGGGTCACATCTGATATTCCCAATCACATATGTCACACTCGTCATTAGTCACCTCCACCAGCTCCTTCTTAGAAGCTATAATGAAGTCACTGCAATCTAGGTAACAGAGGCACCTTACTCAGCTCGGACAAGAGTGGAAAGGTGCATCTCTCTCTCCACTTTGTCACCCTCTTGAATAAACTTCTCCCAAATTCATCCCTGCTCTGTCTGTCTGCTCCATTACCAAGCAAGCAGGAGGTCTCAGCTGAATTCTGGAAATTGCATGCTTATTCCCAAGGGCCCAGTCTTCTCTCACAATGCTGCATTTCGAAGAGCCAAAGACAAAAGTAGGTATTCTGAGGCAACTGTGCCCCCAAGGCCACTGACTAATTAGGCAGTGGCAGACACTTGTAATGGAAGCTGCCTCTCCAATATCCCTGAGCAGAGTAATATGATTCTGCTGAAGCTTTGACTTGTCGCTTTTTTAGTAGGAGATCAGATATTCTTGCTGGATGAGATGTGATCAAAATATTTTGTTTCTCTTACTCTAGTAATCTAATTCTTGAAATGTAACATGACCCCTTTTTCTGGAGCATCACATCCAAATTGGCATCATCTGTCTGAATAGAAACTACCAGCTTTTTTTCACAAAAAGCACAAAGAACTTATGACTCCAGTTTTATTGATTAGGGAGATAAATATCTACTTTAACATCTTCTTGGAAATTTTGTTTAAATGATATGCTTGGCAAGCCAACATTGTATTTTTACCATGTTAAACTACCCATTAAGCCATAGAGAAATGCAGAGGCATTTGGACATTATTTTCAAATGTCCCTGCAAATTTTCACATGTAATAAAGGCCAGAGATATGTGATTTGCAAATCTATATGGTTTATCTGGTGCTTGTATATGAAAAAATTAAGATAAATGGCAAACTCCTGTATTAATTTTCTGGTTTAGGTTGAATAATATGCTTAAATAAAGAACTATAAGGGGAAAGGATGAACATTTTTAATACTCTGTTATCCACCTTCCCAGGCTCAGTGAGCAGCAGTGACTTGTCCCTTGGCTTAGGTAGAGCAGAATGCCAGTGCAGGGAGCAAACCCCCACTGGGCCTTATAAAGCCTGAGTCAGTACAGTAAGATGGGTTTTCCTGGGAAAGAAAGGTTATCTGTCATGGTTCCAGAGTGCTGGACTGGAAAAGGAGCATATCTTTTGCTTAATACGAAGAATTAGCACTGGCTGTAGGTGATGGAGAACACACCAATCATTGCAAGGAGGTAACTGGAACCTTATAAATAAATCCCAGATTTATTACACATGATTTTGGTATTATGATATTAACAAGTGAATTGTCATTGCCATGTTGATAGAAGTCTGTGAGCAGTCAACATCACTGATGAGCTGCATTTTCAGGACACAAGTACACGCCTGAAATAAAAATTGGCACCTGTAGACTTGGATACTGAAATTATATTGGGCTCCAGCATCATCCTTGCATTTGTAGTTTGCTCACAGAAAGCAGTGGAGAAAAAAAGGACTACCTAGATCTTGGCAAAAAAATGAAATACTGACCAGCTGTATCTCCATTTGCAGGGGTGGCTTCTGAATAAGGAAAGATTGGGAAAATCAGCAGCCACTAGAGCTGGACACCTGGCTCAAATGACTGTGGGAATGGATTGGAGAAGTGAGTGTGGATGGGTCGTACAGGTGTGAGAACACCTCCTCGAGTTGTTACCACACACTCAAGGTGCACCATATGCTTTCTGTAGGTGCTTAGCCAAGAGTGCTGGCACAGCTCTGAGAAGAACATGGATGCATGGCGAGTGGTTCACGTGTAGGTTGTAGAGGGAACCACAGCCAGCAGCTCCTGTGCCATCCTGCTGCTTGTGTGCATGTCAGACGTGTGAGGAGTCACTCAAGTGGAGATGTACCCCAGGAAGAAGATGTGGATGCCTCTGTGCAACAAATTAGTTTGACCTCACCCTTGCTGCTTGCAGACCAGCTCCAGTGTGGGGATTTGAGCACTGATCAGGACTTCCTTTCCTATTTTCTAGTCGTTTTATGTTTTCTTCAAAAAAGCCCTTAAAGCACTAGCTCCTACCCCTGTAAAATTATGCTGTGCAAGGAAGTGTGTTGTATAAGAAACTCAGTATTTCTTCCTCATAAGTGTCATGGTTTAGCCCCAACAACTAAAAACCATCCAGATGCTCACTTATATTCCCCCAGCAGGATGGAGAAGAGAATTGGAAGCATAAAGTAAGAAAACTTGTGTGTTGAGGTAAGAACGGTTTAATAATTTAAATAATAATAATATTATTGATATACCAAAAATAAAATAACAAAAAGCAGAGAAGCTGAAAAGTCATTGACAAATGTAAATACTGCTCAGCAACAACTGAAACATCAGTGTTAGCAATATTGTTCTCATCCTCAATCCAAACCACAGCACTATAGCAGCTACTAGGAATAAAATTAACTCTATCCCAGCCAAACCCAGCACAACCACTAATGACTGCTGCTGTAATTAAGAAAATGGTATAGACTGTTGCTATACAATAGTAATCTCCTGCTGCTGCATAAGTGTTGAAGAATTTATTTTCCAAGCAGGAGACATTGATCCTGTGGCAGTGTTCTGTTGCCTTAACTTTGTTTACATCATAAAGGAAAAATGATTGATGTAATCATTTAATTTATGGTGCTAAGAAGTGTCAGTTGCTCACTCCACCAGTATTGATCTAAGGCGTTCTGACTGGCTTATGCATCAGGCCTTTCAAAGTTTCGGATAATTGGAGACCAAAGTAAAAGTGCAGTTTGATAAGCATGATGTTTCCCAATTACTCTTGTGCCATTGATTGCACTTTCCTGTAAAATGGCATGACCAGTGAGTGACTATTTGTTATGAAATTACAGTTTTTAACAGGCATCACAAGGTGCAAAAAAGCAGCTTTAAAAAAAAATAATATATATATATATATATATAAAATAAGATACTGGGGTGTTTGAGTACAATTCTGCCTGACAATTCTTTTAAATTGGTTGTGCTTGCTTTCACTTTAGTTGCAAATATCCACCTGGGAAGATTAATTTTCAGAAATTGGATCTTAGGGCAACAGAGCTGGGGAAGGGTGTGAAACACAAGTCCTTTGAGGAGTGGCTGAGGGAGCTGGGGATGTTTATCCTGGAGGAAAGGAGGCTCAGGAGGGACCTTATCACTCTCCACACTCTCCCAAAAGAGGTTGCAGTGAGGTGGGGGTCGGTCTCTTCTCCCAGGTAACAAGTGACAGGATGAGAGGAAATGGCCTCAAGTTGCACCAGGGGAAGTGTAGATTAAACATTAAGAAAAAAAATTCCCAGGAAGGGCTGCCAAGCATTAGAACAGGTTACCTGGAAAGTGGTGGAGTTGCAATCCCTGGAAGTGTTAAAAAAATGTGTGGATATGGAACTTGAGGATGTGGTTTAATGGTGAACAGGGTGACAGTTGGACTTAATGATCTTAAAGGTCTTTTCCCACCTCAATGATTCTATTATTCTATGAGTGTATTAATTTCTTTTTTTTTTTTTACATTTTAGTTCATATATATGTTGTTATAAATATAATCAATGTCTTTTCTTGAGGCTATATGGATATCCATAATCTATCAAGAAGGAAAAATAATTAACATTAAAAGAATATGCAATATTACAATAAGCAAGAGTTTTAAAACATGAAAAAGGAAGTGTAAACCTTTTTAAGGATTTCAAAGTAGTAGCCTTCAGTATTTGTAAATTTAAGTTAGTAGGATCTAAAATTAGTGAAAACACCATTCAGATAAAGTTTGTGCATGAATGCAGCTGTGTGAGAGCATTAACCTTCACGAAGTTTTAAATATATTTGAAAAGAAAACCCACCAAAACTAATTATACACCATTTTACTTCCCACCAGTTTCCCTGAAGAATGAAGAAATTGCCCTCTTTAGGTCCTTTTCTACAGTTTATACCATTAAAAATAGATCTTTCTTCTGCACAACAGGAAACACTGAAAGCCTGGTTTAAATTTTCGGGAAACTCCTTTTATTTTTGATCCTTTGAAATTGTAATGTTAATACATTTTCAATTAAATATGAACAACTCTCCGTGCATCTCAGCATGAAACACAAAGGGATTTTGGGACCCTTCCAATTACTAGGGCTTGAAGATTTTTCTTAATTATTTAACTTTTACAGTATTTCTTTTTATTTAAAAAAAAAGTTGTGCTATGAGGTTCCTTCTAACATGGAAAGGAATATGACAGCATTCTGTTTGCCCTTTCAAGTAATTTGTTATACAAAGTCTGCATTTTAAGACAGATCTTTTTCTGTAATTTCCTTTTGCTTTTACCATCTGCATTACTGTCCAAGATGAAAGCTTTTGTTTGTTCCTGCAGGAAAGACGAGGACTGAATCAAAACTACGATAAATCTATGTTCAGTTATTTCATCTGCGAATAAATATGTTCATTTGATTGCAACAAAATGGCTTTGACATGTCACCAACCAGTTTGGGTAGTCAGGGTCCTTTGTGCAATATCCTCTCTCTGACACTGCAATACAAAGTGTTGATGAGCGAGAAAAAGGTGTTGTGCTTGTTACGATGTCTAAATATGCCTCGAGGTGACAAAAGTTCAGAGATAACCCCAGGCTGACAGACATGGGCTGAGTGTTCCCTGTGAATAACAGAGCGCAGGGAGAGCAGCTAACGCTTAAATGCAGGTGACAGCATCAGTAACAAATCGTTATATTTGGCTGATGCCATTTAACAGCTACTGCTTTCCATCACTCTCGTGGAGGACACAATGCACTAATAACACCCAGTATGGACTTTTCACTTGGTGCTCTTAAAATGCTGTTTCATTAAACAGCTGTCACCTACTCAGATGAGTAAAGTTGGAGGTTCAGGGTGCCAAACCCACCTGACTCCTCAGGTTCTGGCAGGAGTTCTGCAAAGTGGTGGATTGTGCACATTGCTCCCTCCCATTTTTTGAATTCTTTTCCTACAAATGGGAAAACAAAATGTTTTTTCTCTCCTTGTTTTGTTCCCTCATCTTAAACATATTCTGTTGTGTTACGGAGATAACCAGAATTCAGTTCTAGTCATCATGGTGACAAGTGTATTCTTGCCTCTGAAAATGGTATCTGTTGCTGCAACCTCAAAGCAAGACAGCATGCAAATTAGTTTTATGTCTTGTACAAAAATGTCTGAGAGATTTTATTTATTGTCTCCTCATATGTAAATTTTTAAAAATCCCCAAAACTGAAGAAAACCAGAGGCATAAAGCAGTGATATCTACTGTTGCTCACAATAGCATTCATCCCCACTTTCTTTTACACAGCAATATGTCCAAGGGCTCCTAGGAATGTGTCATCTTCTTAACCACTGCTTAATTAACAATATAGGTAAATTGTTTCCAAACTTGGATTTCTACACTGTTCCTTTAAATCTACATGTACAGCCAGCAGCAAGGAGTTTGATTTTCAATCACAAAGCTGCCCTAACCTGTAGCAAAATCAGTATTCAAAAATCTGTCGGTGCTCTATAATGGATTGATTCTTCTGACCCTATACAGCTTAGAGTGAAAATCACAATAGCAGTTTGGAGCTTTGACATTTTTCAGTCTGCGTCATTGATATTGGTTGTTGTAGGAGTTCTCAATATGGAAGTTAATGTTTATCACATTTAGTAGTAAACTTTTTCATGGTGTATATCCCATTCTCCACTCAGAGCAAGGAAAATACCATCGATACATTTCCCAAAGACAAATGTTCCTGATATTTTAAAACAGCCCTACTTATTTTCATTGAATGGAAAATGCACAAAGCTAGCTAACTTTGTCATTCAGAGCCTTTTTTCCTGTGTTTAGCAGCATGTTTCACATATTCTTTTAACTAAATGGAAGTGGCAGTATCTGAATTATGGGGTGGCAGATTATGGAGTGTGTGGATTTTGTGGTCAGGTATTCTGTCTTGACCAGATCTGTATCCTGCTCCCATCACTGAGCACTTGAGGCTCCAGTCAAGTAAAAAACCTTGTAAAGCGTGGTGGGCAATTCAAGTAAAATTTGTTTCACATATGTTTTCTTTCTCTGTTTAAATTTGTGGGAATAAAATTCAGTTTCCTCCCTTCTTTCTCAAAGGTGGTATTATGTTTAGCAGGATTGGATGACTTCATTACTTACTCTGACGTGGCATTCATGCATCATTTGTACAAAATACTTTTCTTTCCCTCATAGAAATACCTGAAAAGATATAAGTGTCTGGGCATTACACTAATTATATGGAAGTACAATTTGTGGTATTTTCTAGTTATTTTTATGTTCAACTCATCAACAACAATTTGTTTTTCTAAAAGTTTATATTCTTTTGTGGTTTGGTTTGAGGGTTTTTGGCCAATAAAGAAGTTATTTGTAAAGCTTAACTTCAAATAAGAACTTTTGAAGACATTTTGAAGATGAGAATAGACAAAAATAATTACTAAATACAAATGTCCTATGAAGACTTTGGTCTTTAATTCAACATTCTCCCCTAAACAGTGTTTTTTAAAGATTGGTTACTGTACTTTTATAGATCATGTGTACTGAATATCCTTGAGTTACTCTTGAGAGCTTTCACTGATGACAGTTTGGTTTAATTTAGCTACTACTACAAAGAGATTAGGTTGTCAAGAAGATACTGTTGGAGGTTTAGGGATTGCTGAAATCCTTCTGAAATGAAAAGTAATATACACTGTAACTTTCTTTGATAGTTCTTTCATGAAGAAACTGGATGAAAATCAACCACAAGGGAACTTTCTTATTTTGTGGACAAAAGAGAGAAAAAATTCTTCTCATGTTTTGCACTTAATAAAAACTAAAAAAGAAAGACCCCCAAAATCCCCAACCTAGAAGAAAAAAAGCACTTTTCTTTATTTGTTTTGACTATAACAGGCCATGTAAACTTCTGTCACTGTATTTAGACTGATACCTGAAGGTATCCTCCTATCTAAATATCATTTTGCTTTTTGTTCTGTCTACACCTGTGGGACCCCTCAGGTTTTTGCTCAGTTAATTTCAATGTGGTCATTGATACAAAGTCAAGCCTGAACCACAAAAGCATATTTTTAAGGAAAAGGTGTTCGTCCAGTTTAATGGACCCCATGTTAATGGAAATATACGAGAAAAGCCTGTTAGATCTAAAACTTTTTATAATTTTAGGTTATCAGTGCTATATAGTTCTGTTTAATGCTTTCATTACTATAAAATCAGTTTTAAAACATTAATGTCATATTTCTGAGGCAAAATGTTTTATTTTTGCTAGTTCTAGGCACAAGAATAGTAAATAATGAGTGTGGCTGAATTTTACCTTTTAGCTTTATTTTTGCTGGTTAAATTTGTGTGAAGAAATCTGAGTCATTGTCCCAGTGCTAAAATAAGCATAATCCTTGATCTCCCTTAAGGAGACTTTAATTCAGAGTCATCTATTATACTTTGTTTGCAATTAGCTAATCCTCCACGAAATAGTTTATTCTGTTCTTCTACTTCAAATGACATTTTATTGTGCTGGATATGAATTCAGATTAGCTGCAATTTTCCAATATACAAACCTTTACAAGCGACAGTTGTAATTAATTTGACCTCCCAGGTTGGCCTTGCACTCGGACTGTCTTTGGAAGTCGGAAATATGGAAACTGAGCTCATTGCCCATGTAAATAGAATTTATTTTCTTTTAATGCAATTGTAGAAAGACACTGCCAAGTTGGAGGGTTACTGAAAGCATGAACTTGCAATTTCTGACAATTTTTTATAGCCTCTAGTGTTTTATCTGTTTTGGGCAGTGTTTTGAAAGCTATTTCATAGAAAATTGTTTACAGCACTTTGTCTCTTTTCCCCTGAATAGCTGTGAATCTTTAGCTGTAAGTGCTGTTAGCCATCTTGTGCAGTGAGTTGCATTACCTTGTAAACATTTTGCTTTATCCTGTGAATTTTGGCAGATTGGTCTCAAACAGCTATAATTCAGTTGGCATAGTTTCAAGCAAACTGAATCATAAATGGCTACAGAGAGTTTTCATTTTATGTAAGAATGTGTGGAATTTGTCCACATAATCCCCAATAACCTAATCTCCTCATGCCATGGTTCTCCTGCTCCCTTGTCTCGAATGGAGCTCATCTGCTGATAAAAGGACACAAATAGGACAGTATTCCTAGGCATTCATGGTAGAGGGGAAGTTCACTGTATCTTTGAGTTTGACAATTCTTTTCCTGTGATTAGTTCTGAGATTATTTTGTTTCAGTCATTTGCAAAGCTAGTTTAGACTGGGGGTTTATTTATGCTCTCCAGAGTAAGAACAGCCAAATGCTGGACTTCCCATTTGTACCCAACATTCCTTGAGGTAAGAAACTGCACTTCCTGTGAGTTTACAGATCAAAGACAAGCATCAGAATGTTGGTTAATTTAAAAGTAGCAGCAGCAGCATCAAGCCTGAAAGAATAAACTCAACCCATCATAGAGCTACATTTCTGGTTTTCTCACTGGCTATTTGCTGTAAAATGGAACAGTCTGTAAGTTTCTTCACATGTAAAATGGCATGGGGTACTTTAAGCCTGTGTTTTCTAGCACAATATTTGACCTTGATCTGTTCAGTCTGAGCAGCAGCATTTGAAGTCTTTGTAGGTTGCAGGTTGCATTAAAACATTTGGGGAGCTGGAGGAAACATTGCAAAATTCAGTGGCTGATGTGAGAGCTGCCTCTGATTTAAACCCCTAAATGACACAGGAGATGCTTGAGAAATTCTTTATTGTAACTGGAACATAAAATGAGCTTTCTTCCTACATAGGGCAAATCCCAAATCTCTCTGGAACTGTAATTGACTCAGAATGTGATTAATGTAACTTAATTGTCTTGACTGTACATACATCAGGCACATCACCACCATCTGAGTCCAGGGTGCATTGAATCGCTGTCTAATTTCCAAAGGCACTTTAAAGGATGTCATCCTCTTTGTCTAGACACTGACACCTTTTAAGATGAGGAATACCATGTTCTGAAGTCCGTGTTGCACCTTGTTTATACCAAAGATCTGATCGCTGCCTACAATACATTAGGCACATCAGAATGGCATTTTCATTCATCAGCTCCTATCTGAACTGTCACTTGCAGAAAAATTGAGGAGACTGACAAAACCTTCCTTTTCAACCTGAAATGAAAAAGTATATTAAAAATATTGTCTGCTAATGGACAGCAGCACATGACAATAAATTGCAAAGCTGCTCTCTGATACAATCTCAAAGAATGAGGCAGAAGTGCAGTCGATTCACTTAGTATTTCTGTGTGTAAGCTCAGCCTGAAAGTTTGAAACTGCAAAGCCATTTTTATATAACTGGTGATTTAGCTGCCTGTCCCTCCCTCTTCCAGGTCATTAAGTAGGTGGTGCTGTGTTTTTGTTTGGTTTTAATATGTCTGTGCAATAAAAATATAATAGATTCCAATTCATTTATCCATTTGCTCCTGAAATGGAGGATAAATGCATTGCACCGTGAGGTGTGGAATAGTATAGGGATTCAAAGAGGTGACAGTATCTGCATATGAATTCAAATGTATACACATGTATACATTCAAAAGGACATCTCAATTTTGACAGAAAGCATTAAAGACATGAAATTCATGGCTACAACTGAAATGTACCATATGTCCTCCAGCACTTAGACACAAAGAGCACATTAGCAGAGTAATTAAAGGGCACCCTGTTGTGGCTAGGAGGTGGAAGACATATGGTGTAGCATGAGTAACCATGAATTTTTAAGTTCATATTGTTTTCCACCATAACCTTGTTCTTTGTATTTAATATACTGTAATTTCTAGGCATTACTACATGTTTCACTGGTGTTGGAGGTTACCATTTCAGCACAGAGGTCTAAAACTGCCAGCCTGACTAATGAATGGTATCTTGTGAATTTCTTCTTTTAAGATAAAATTACTTAAAAAGTTGAAGTCAGAACACTGATTTCATGATAAAAGGGGCAGCACATGTGTTCATAGCTTTCTTTACTTTCAGACTTGCACTTCTTTCTTACCAATGCAAAAGACCCCATGAGACATGGAGACACTTGGAAAACATGGGTTGTTGGATCCAGATTCTGCAGATTCCACCTCCTCTTGAAAACAGATCAATTCTTTTGCCTCTTCCTCTTTATCACTCATACCAAATATGATGCTGCCAAAATTCAGCTGAGAGTTTTTGTTGATGCTGTACAAAGTAAGATAGGATCCACTTTGCATGGCTTCAGGTGAAAGATTTCCAGTTGGAACAGAGCAAAACCATTGATTTATCTGTAAACGTGTTATTCAGGGACTTAGAGCTGTATAAGTCACTTTATTTATGTAGCTGAATTTCTAAAAATAGCCATCCTCTGGAAATGCAAGTATCTGATAAGGATATAAAATCAGAGTATAAATAAGCCTTTTGTCTTTAAGCAAACAGAACATCTCTGAAAGTTTTGTTCTAAGGCAGCGAAATTAAATAGCTGCCTCAGCATGAACTGTTAGTTGAAACCAGGCTTTGGCCTTGTTTTTTCACTGGGATGCAGCTGATCAATGTGAAACTTGAGGCTGACCTTGGGGAAACAGCAATGAGGTGATAAGAACTGGTCTGGATTTGGGTCTACCAAGATGCAAATCTAAGGATGGTCTTTGCAGCTGAGATCCTTGAAATTCCAAAGTATGGTGGGGACACTAATCCAGTTCAACACTGACATTCCTTGGCAACCTAAGATGTTGATGTGTGTGCATGAACATTGATCCAGATCTGTGCCAACTGCACAACAAATTTGGCAGAAAACCTCAAACCACTTCTAGCACTATTTTTCTCCCTCTTATTCTCAGGAATTAAAGCTCTTACTTGGAATGCAGGGTCCTTCACAGATCTTTGAAGTTCAAGAAAGCAATATATTTTTAAAACAGTTCAACATTTCTTCAAATACTTAAACATTCATAGTACCATTTACATCAGTGACCCACAATATTTCTTTTTATCCAGTGAAGATCTCTTGTAAAATATGTGTACATTGCAGGGAGTGCAGCATGGAAACTCACTTAGAGTCATCAGGCTGGAGACAGGGATTTAGTCATTCTCCCAGGACATGGAAAATACAAATGTGGTTCCATCAGCCTGTTCAGAGATTTGAATCCACTGCCTCCTACTCCCAGTGTGAGTAATCCAACCATCACACTGCTACATAAAAGTGAGGCATCAGCACCAAAGAGTATAGTCCTGACCAATTTTGACTCTTCAAGTGCCTCTGGGAGGCTTTAGAGATGTTCAGGTTGTTGTAGGCTAAAATCAGATAGTGGCGGTTCAGCTCAGGAAATTAAGGCCTAACACCAGAATTTAGTGTTCTTTATGTCTTCAAGGTTGGTTCATCCAGGAAAATCAGTGGGTTGGTGGCCTTCAGATGCATCAATTGACCAGGTTCAAGTTTCATGGCCCAATTTCTTCCTGCTCCATTTGGACAAAACTCTTAGCACTCATTGAAGCAGAGAATGAGAGTAGCTCACCCAAAAAAGGATCTTGAGAGATGGATGAGTTTAGTTGAGATGCACTTGGGCAAAGGAGCTAATTGAACTTGGGACTCCCCAGTACTGCTCAGCCCTATGTTCCAGTGAAGGTGGAACTTTGTTCTTAACTTTAATTTCATTTTAGTCTTGGCTATTATTGTGTTAGGTGCCCAAATCCAGACTGTGCCTAACCAGTACTGCATTAATTGTTCAGGAACAAAAGAGGAAAGATTTCCTGTATTTCTCAGACAATAAACTCATTTTGTCTATGCAATGTCCTTCTGCATGTGGTAGTGCTGTGAGCTTCATGCTGTGTATTATAATGGAAGTTGAACTAGCAAAAGTTTTCTAACTGTTATGTTGCTATTTATTCAGTTACCTTTTCTGATTTTTTTTCTTTTCTTTGAGTGGGTGTTTAGCTCACTATCACAAATAGATAAATGTTTAATTTAACTGTGAGGTATTTTTTTTGTAGAAATTAAACACTCACATGGTCCTAGAACAATTATAGTCTGTAATGTCTGGGTAATGCAATGTAGCCAACTGTAACCTTTAATTAGGTTTGCCTTCAGAACATTGCCAAGTGAGAATCTGAATTCAGACAAATGTCCAGATCTCCTTCTTGGCATCTACTTTTAATATCTGTGAGAGCTTATTTTTAGCTTGTTATGCTGTTAGCCCTACACGCTCCATTACTGTTAGAAGAAGTTGTGCAGGAAGAGTTTCATTTCTAAAGGGTTGTTTTACAAACTAACTTATCTAGAATCAGAATTTCCTCAGTTGTCAATTTCCATTCATTTATTCTTCAATGCTAGTAAAAAGAAATGTGCACGTTAACAAAAGAAGTTATAATCATTTAGCCTTCTAAATGAGGGGAGACTTTTCTTGGGATTGTTTGTCTCCTTCTTGGCTTTTCATACACAAAAATTTAAATGTAAGTTCTTCTGGGCTTGGAGTCTTATTTCTCTCTGTGCAGCACTTCACTGTGTTTTTCTCTGGTCAGGGCATGTCTTGAAAAGAAAAGAATTATCATGAAGTGTTTTAACTACAGGATGTGTTTGAAAAACATAAAAGAATGGACTTATTTTCCTTTGTTTTTCTTTTTTAGCAAATATTTCCGCAGGTTTCACTGGCTCACAATTTCCTAGGTTCAGGGTGGAGTTCTGGTGGGATTCATGAAGTTATTGAAGATGTGTAAGACACTGGCTCAAGTACTTTTTTGGCTGTCTCAGAGGTGCAGCCTTTAACCAAAGCCTGCTTTACCATATGCAGGAGCACTCATTGCCAGGCTCTTGGCTCCTATGGGAATGTCTTGTGCGCATTGATCAATTATCTTCTCTTGTGTTTTTGTTTATCACACCACACCTTTATTTTCTGTAAAAATCAGCTTTGAAATATTTTGGCCACTGCATAGGTGTAATAGAAAGTGCAGCATTTCAAGTCAAAGAAGCAGTTTTTCATAATTCATCACAGAAACAACCTCTTAAGATGTTTGTCTTTATGTCAAACTACCTGCCTTTTACTCCTTAGTGACTCATAGCTCTCCTCAGCAGTGAATTTGTTTTTTCCTACTGATTTTATATTGAGCTTGATTTGTGGACAGGAATATATTCTTGATAACCAATATTCTTCTGATCCAGGAACTGCCTGGGATGTAGCTCTGATTTGTACCTTCCATCACAGGCTGCTCCTGAAAAGAAACACTGGCTTCAGGTGTTGTCCTGTTCTCTTGTTCATTCTGGTTTTTCGTTCCTCACCTTCTGCTTACTCAGGACTGCCCTGAGTTTCTTGAAAGATTTTGTTGCTGATTTTTTTTTTTTTTTAATTATTATCCACTGCAAACCAGCAGTTTGTAAATAATTTGTGTCTAAACGCATGAAAATAGAAAAACTAAAATGGATAACTTCAGGGATAATGCTATGTAAAACCCAGTTCCCTGTTGAATGTGAAAGGCAGTGGTCAAGGTTATGTTAGTTGCATATTTTGCTGATCCCGTGGTATAGCCAGGCAGAAATAAAGCACGAGGATATCTTCAGGATGTCCCTTTGCTTTAATGAAGAAATACGCTGATGCTCTGCAATGTTTCATCTTTAATATTTAATCAAGGATATGAAATCTGAAAAACAAGAAATGTTTTGTTCGGGGAAGATTATTTTAGAAGCTACGTTTTTGCTTTAAAAAGCCCATATTTTTTCCCTCTACTTTTTTTTTTTGTTGAAAATGATTGTAGGGGTGAGTCAGAACCTTATGGGAAAAATAATCATGCTGAAATGACAACAAAGCCTACTTTGTCTCATAGTAGTGGCAAATTTCAGCACTGCTGAATTCCAATGCTGACTTTACCGTTTTCCTGATCTCCATTTAAAGAAGTATAAAAGACTACTTTCATTTAGTAATGAGATGTGATTGAAAAAGGTATCCTTGTTAGATTACCATTACTGGGAGATACAAAAAAAAAATTAGTGGAAGTGTTCATATCTTTCATTTCTTTTGATGCAGTTATTCAATTGCAGTATTCAACCTACTTGCAAATGTGAGGAAATGTATGTCAGAAGATTCAAACCTTTCACACACAAGTTCATTTTCCTCCACTGCTGTTTGATTTAAATCAATGCCTGAAAGGCACTTTTAAGTCCTTTGTATCCTTTGGAGCAATGATGTAAGCTGTCAGGGAGCCACCAACATTAAACAAGCAAAATAACTCCTGCTTTGAACAGAATCCTAGAAATCCAACAGGAACTTTACAATTGGTGTTAAGGATTCAAATGCAATTGTTTAATGAAGATATTAGCAGGTGATGTTTTTTGAAGCAATGTGTCACTTTAACATTCTTCTTTGGGCAGCTGTTTTTACAAAAAGGAGGAAAAAAATAGCATTGTAAATCAAAGTCTATTTGGTAATTTATGGGTCAGTGGGAATTGAGGACACACAGGTCCAAAGTTTGCAGCTCAGGTGCCTGGACTCTTTCTTAGGGCTGTATTCTTTAAAAAGGATGGATCTATTCCCAAACACAGAGAAGTTGCATCAGGAGTGCTCTGGAACGTGTCCAGTCTCATCTGCTGTCCACTGTCCACCATATTTGCCTTCTTTTTTTTTACAGTTCAAGGAGTTCCCAGTAAGGAAGAATAACTGAACACAGCTATAATTTTACTTTGGACTTCTGATTTTTTTCTGCCTTTTTCAAAGTCCAAGGGGAAGAAGTGGTGATGAACAAATAGTCTTAAGTATCCTGTAGAACAGAGCTGTGTTCCTGCTACATGTATTTCATATGTTTGTATTTAATTTTTACAAACCTCAAAATATGAAGCATCATTGAGGGAACACATGTAGGAATATATTTAACACTGGAGGGGATACAGAAACCTCTGCTGGGCTTAGACTAACGCAGGGTGGTTTACCCAAATCTGTGTCTGTGTTTGCTCTTTGAAGGTGCACATGGTGTATTCAGCTCTTCCCCTTCTCAGGGTTTTCCATTTAGACATCAAACCCCAGCTTTGGAAGTGGGGCTGTATGGGCAGACCCCAGCACGTGTTGTACAAACACATCATACTGGCATTGCCATAGTGGCACATGGGGCAACAGGAGAGACAAAAATGTTCTCTTGTTTCTTTTTCTGCCATCCTGACACCCCTGGCTCAGCTTAAACCTTCATTTGTGTGCCTCCATCATCTATCTCAGATGTTTTATATCAGCAAATGGAATCAAATTTAGGACATGTTATCAACAGGATTCTGATAATTGCAGATGCACAGAGAAAGGACTTGGAAATGGGTTTTTTTAAGTATTGAAGTCCTGGACAGCATTTAAGAAAGATCTGGCTGAGTCTAAGCAGTGTTCAGCTTTAATTTCAATTTAAGATTGACATTTTTTCCCTCCAAGTCAGCTCTAAATATTAATTTCCTTACATGTATTTAGGAAGAAATTCAAATGCTGTAAGTGAGCAGTGACGGTAAAATATTGGAACAACAGCAATATACCATGTTTTTTTTAAACATCTATTTATAGAATGCTTTCTGCTCTAAGGATTAGGGGAATAGAAGCTGGGATTTTTCTGCTCCTTGATGAGTGTTAGTGAAGCATATTTGCTAACACAGTTTGACATACAATATATTTCAGTGCTTATGGTACCTTATGGTATGGTACTCCTGGTACAGTACCTTATGGCATTTTATTTAATGTTTGTGAGGTTTTCTGATTGCTTCCCAGATAATTTATTTTTATTGGCAGCTAGCTTTGTGCCCTTGTATGGAACTGAAGCTGAAGCAGGATAGCTTTTAATATCTACAGAATTTCTGAAGTGTTTTAAAATAATAATACCTTGTTTAGCTGTTTCAGCTAACAGATTTGCCTCTAATCAGTTGAAAAGTTGGGAAATTCTTGAATAGTTATGTGCTATGAAATTAAGATAAAACCAATCAAATACCATAGAAATTTTCTTAGCTTGGAATTTTAAGAATCTAATGCTCCCACAGTCATTTTCAGTCTGTCTGCATGGATCCAAAAAACCATTTTTTTCTGTTTAAGTCATGAAGGATGGACTCAGCTCTCAGCTCAAAATATAAATGTTCTTTCTTGCTGAGCATTGATAAAATGTTTCATAGTTATCTTCCTGTCTTTTGTTTATATGCTGTAGCATACAATTCTCCCCTATAGTTCCCATTTGTTTGCTGCCAAGTATAATTGCAAATCCCAGAGACTTTAGCAGCTCTGGCTTTATAGAACCCCATTTTAATCATGGTTAAAATCTAATATGAAAGAACATCCATATTGTGTTTTCTTTATGTAGCATTATGTCTCATTTGATGACAAAAGAGAGATGACTTCTCAGATAAAGACAATATGGAAGGTCCTTTCCCACATAAAAATACACCACAGTTATCCCTATTTTAATTTAGAAAATACTTGCAGCATTACATGTAGGACTATTAAGATTTTCCTTTAACTGAAAACATACTATAAATGTGTAAAGCCAAATAAAGACCTTTTCTTCAGCAGATGTTTTGCTGTTCCATCACTGATTTTAATTAAAAAGCACGTGCCTACTATTGTGTTTTGTATGGTCCAGTCACGTATCCAGGTCACTTTTTAAACTCCTTCAAGCCTGAGGAGCAGATGGTTTGAAAAGCAAGCCTTAGTGCAACAAAATCCAACATGTCCCTGCTTTCATTGTTCAGAGCCCTGCTCTTGTTTCTTGTGCTGTGTTCCCTAGTGCTCCTCCCAGCCAACTTTTATTTGCTCAAACAGGCTCATTTCTTTTGCTTGTCTTGGAGAAACTGTATTGGAAACCATATCAGAAACCACATCAAACCAGCTTAGCTCTGCACTAAAATATTGCTTCATTTTTATTAAAATTATTATTGTTCCTGTTTTTCTTTTGCTACACACAAAGCAAAACATTCTTTAGTAATTCTTAGTTTTACTCACTGCATCCCAAAGTATTGGCTAGATTCATACTGAGTCTGAGGCGAGATGGGAGAAGGTAAATACAGGTGAACAGACAGGAAAAATAAAAAAAGGAAATTAAAATTATTAATCCCAAAGTAATAAAATGTGTATCTTGGAGACAATGGGTTAAATGTTGGAACAAAAAGAGGTATCTTATGTTTCCCTCATTCTAAATATACTTTAAATGCCAAAATAATCTTCTGTTCTATCCTTACAAATTGATTCCAATTTGTTAGTCAAAGACTGTAATGAAATGACTCAAACCATAGTCTTGTTCCACTAAGCAGTTTGCTACAGCTTTTTTTTATTAATTATATTCAGACTGCAAGAACTGTCAGAATGTTAAAATTCCTAAGGATAGTTTGCCAACATCTATCACTAGATTAGAAACAGCTCTGCAAAACCTTCAGCAAAGCAAATAATATTCCATCATAAAATCGATACAACTAAGCATTGTCAGCACAGTGCTGACAGTTCCAGCTAAAACAATTTATAATTTTTGAAGAAGATATGTTGTAAATAGAAGATAAAAGCTCTGTGAAAGACGTGTCCAGTAAACAGAACCCAGATGTAAATATTGTGCTGCTGCTATGTGTGTGTCAGCTCTGCTTGGCCTCTCTCTGCCCAAATTATCCCCTACCACAAATTCTAGGTTGCATGGACCGAGTTTATCTTTCATGAAAGTACAGCATCCTGTACTCATCACTTTGCTGATTCCACTGGCTGTGCACTAGAAAGAGTCCAAGGGCCCATTTCCTCTCCTTTGCTGGAACAGGTGCTTCTAGGAACACTGAAAAAACCCAGGGGAATAAACCAATATCTGCACTCATAAGAATGCAGAAAGCACTACTCTCCTGACTGCTAAGAATATCATGTACCACCATGGTCATCTGGTACTGCTTCTCACAGAGAACAGATTTTAGAGTAATACTCTCATAAATTCTGCAGGGAGCTCAAAATGTTGGTCTGAGTTACAGTGTATCTCCCAGAAAATCTTCTAGTCTTGATTTATCGATGTCAGGTAATAGAGGGTGATTAACAGAATCTTTTAAGATTTATTTTTAATTTTTTTTTTCTTTTTGGTGATCAATAATCCTCATGTTTGAAAATGCACACCCTGTTCTTGGAATTATTTTAGTTTCAGCTTTCAGTCTCGGGGCTTCACTAGCCCTTATTCAGCTGAGGTTACAAATGCTTCTGCCTTCTAAATGTCACCCACAAACCTGGGCAGCTTTTTGGGCTGTTACAGCTGCCCGAGCATGACTGTGCCATCTCTGAGCTTGCACTGCCCATCTGAGTGTAACTACACTCTGCAGCATCAGCAGTGACTGTACTGCAGATGTGCCCTTTCACTGAGCCACAGATGAAATATGATTCTCTTCCAAACTTTTCCATTATTTCAACATTTTTTTTCTTGAAGTGTTGCTATCAAAACTTTATTCTGCCTGATGGTGAAGACACGAACACACTGCATTTATGTGATCTGTATTTGATTTTGCTGTTCCATGTTTGTCCATTGAATGTCTAATTACCATGGCATTTCACCCTACCCAGTGCCGCCTCATTCTAAAAGTAAAACAGTTGTTGAGTGATTTTCTGTCTCTTCTTAGGTTGTGTCCTGCAGAACTTACATTTGCAAATGCAGAGACAGTTTTGCTTTAGATGGACCACTGACCTAACCCAATATGACATTTCCTATATTAAAATATGAATACTCCAGTGATTTCTCCATGTCATTGTTCTCAAAGTGTATTCTGCATATGTTACCCAGCATATCACCATGTTTTCTTTCAGTCCAGTTTTATTTTCTTTTTTATTCATAAAGCTGCCAAAGAAGGGTAAATTTACATGGGGCCTACACTAGAAATATTTCATGGAGTGATTCCTCATGTTCAGAAACCTTTCTGGCTCCATCAGTGTAGTCAATTTAATTAAAGAAAATCGAGGTTCATGACATTTGGATAGTGCTGTTTTCATTCCAAATATTATGAGAGAGGAAGCCAAATACTTTGTGAAGCCTGAAGCAGGGTGTGTTGATAGAGTGCCTGTCAGTGCCCTGCAAAGGAGAGATCCTCACCCCAGGGTGCACCCAGCTTGCTACAGAAGTGAGAACAGTACAGTTGCTTCCATGTGATCCTCTCCCTCACCTCCAGCCTTCCTGAGAAGTGGGAAATATTCTGTTGGAGGTGTCAGTACTGTGATAAGGCACATTTCCAGGACCCCACTTAGGATCTCTGTAGCCTTATTTCTTCCTCAGCAATCTCTCACATGGGATAACTTTTGTTTTGTGTAGCTCCCCTGCTATCTTTATGAAACTGTAATCTTATTTCTTTGAAATTACCTATGCTGTGCAAATCCTATTGTTTGTTAGTAATTATCATCTGTTTTTTCTTCCTTCCTGATTTTTACATATCTCTGCATTTGCCGTGGATTGCGAATGAGATGAAAAGGTCATATTTTGAATCTTTTTGCAACTCTTTTTATGGTACCTGTACTGATGTTGTTATATTTTTCCTCAGAACCTGTGTTCATTATTAGTGATTGGACATTAATTTGGATGAGTATTTTGTCTGTCCTAATGCAGCAGGTTTTACACAAACACACCTACTCAGTGTATTTTTTCCCCTGGTAATTCATGGCATGGGGCATAAATCTTCTTCTGGAAGACTTAATATTTGCAAAGGTGTTACTTCTTGAAGGTTTATCCAGATTCTAGAAAGAAGTGTGATGAGTCCCTCAGTGAGAAATCCATGCTCCTGTTTGGATTTTGAGTGTGACTGTGTGCAGTTGTAATAATTTTCTTCTGCAACTTAAAGGCTTGTTTTTCAAAGTGTCTTTGAACAAACAGTTGGGAGCAATGATTTGCCAAACTGTAATTAAAAGGAAATAGACTAATTCTGAGCAGTGTAAACAACGTGCTGAAGATAATAAAAATAGGGTCCTTAAACTGATCAATTGTGAGCCCCGGAACAGGACTTGAGTTTGCGAAGGATTTAATTGCTGGGGTGAGCCCCAGCATCTTGCAGGACTATGCATTTAGTGTCCTGCAGTAACATGTGCAGTTTCTATGGGTTTGCCAACAAATTCATGGAATTTTTTGTCCTCAGCTGCATCAGCTCCCTGTTGCTCGTTAACATACTTTGCCAGGAAATTCGTGGCATTTTTAGGTCTTCAGCTGTGCATTAATCAACTCCCTGTTGCTAGCTAGCATACCTTCTTTTTCCTCTCTGTGATAACAGTTTTTTGCTTTACAAATAAAATCTGAAAGTAAAAGCTTGACCTACCTAAAACTAATGTCAAAACATCCTTTTTCTTAGAAGCAAAGCATGTGGATTTCCTGAAACCCTGTTCTCAGAACAACTCTGCTTTATATAGAAGCTGTTAAGTTGAATCTGAGAACTGTGGGTCCATATTCTCATACTGAACCCTCATCTCGAGTTTTCTGGCTGTTGCCTTTGATCTTATCTTTTTTGTTAGCAGTAGTTCAATGTATTTTCCTTAATCTAAGGAAGCCCATCAGATGCCAGAAGTGGAAGCAGGAAAGCATTACTAGGAGGATGAGGGAGAGGATCCTTCTTTTCCCTTTGGCACATTCCTGAAGAACCTGCAGTAGCTCACCCTGCTCCGAGGCAGGGCTTGGTCTAAATCTCCAGAGGTCCCTTCCAACCTCAACCATTCTGTGTTACTTTAAAATCTGTGAAGAAAAATGAATGAGAAGCAGAAGATTTTCTTGGTTAGACTAACAGCTTGCTATTTAACTTAAAATATGTACAGTCACTTTTCTCGGAATCACTTTTATAATTATTTTGATATATTTTGTCATGTATTATCATTTTGAAATATTGGCTCATTCAGAGACAATTTTTTTTTTGTTTCAAAAATGTGTCTTTTTGTTATATTTCTAGGATGTGTAATGAAAACATGAAAGAGAAAATTTGCCTGTGTAGTTTCGAAATATCTTTTATATTTCTTTACAGTATGAAAGAAATCTAATTACCTTATAAAGAAATGCCTATCAATAAGTAATTTTTTTCTGAGTAAAACTGTCAGATACATATAAAATGTTTCTCTCATAATTTATCTCAGTGTTTAATTCTTTTTATACATTTGTTAAACATGAATGCTAGGCTTTACAGGATTTTTAAAAATTCAAATTCATTAGTGTAGTAATATAAAAAATTGAGACATTTTTCTAGGAACAATTTTGGCAAAAAGGTAATAGGGCTTTATAATAAGACACTTTCTGCAGGTCATTCCTAAAACTGTCCACTTTTGCCTGGAAATGTAATTTTTGTGGTCAGTTGCTGGACAGACACAGGTACATTGGACACTGGATTTGTCTGCAGGCTAAAGCTGTTTGTGAGAGGCTCTTTTAGCCATTCCCCATCTTCCTGTTTCCTCTCTGTTTCTGCACCACTTGTACAGATCAAGTTATAAACTGACAAGTGAGGTGATTTAAGGGCTATGGGGTATTTTTAAGTTTTTTTTTTTTAAACCTTTAGATCACTTGACTTGTTAGTTTAGAGTCCAGTCCTACAAACCCATGGAGTAAAGACGTCCTTGGAATACCTCAATTTGACCATGGAGGCTGACAACTTAAGTCACTGTTCACACTTTTGTGTTAATTTTTTCTATCTTCCTGTAAACTGTGTGGCTCTGTGTGCATGTGAGCCTGAATAGATCTCTCAGTAATCTGATCTGATGAAGAAAATAATGTATTCCAATTATTCCTTTTTATATTAATGTGCAGAAATCCATCATTCATGTTCGAGTCTGCAATTTGTTAGCTATGTTGAGTCAAAGTGACCATGGAAAGTGCTAGGACATGGTCAAGCCTCATTAAAGGGAGGAAGTTTAGCACCCTGTGTAATGGCACCCTTTATTCAGTGAATGGCTTTTCCCATTTATTTCTATATTCTTGTTTCTATCTGTCAGTGGTAGTTAAACTACTTGAAAATCCTTCTGTAGCAAAGTTCTATTTTGCTTCAGTAAAACTTTGATATTTTTTCCTCAGTCAAAATGAAAAATTTGCACAGTTTCAGACTGGGAAACACGTAAGGCAAGGTATGTTACATTTTGGTGTCCACTCAAGATAAAATTCTCTTTTTTAACATCATCATATTTTGAGAGAAGGTACCACTTCTTTTAGTTTTGACACTTCTGACTTAGAATTTGTGTGGGCTTTTTTTTTATCTTAATCTGAAATTTTGTTTCAACTTCTTTCTAAAAAAGAAGAGAAATCCAAGTCAGGATATTAACCTTTTTAGTTAATAATGATGTTCTCACAGAGTTATTACTGACTGTATAATCGAAACAGTGTCAAAACCTGACAAGAAAAATGATCTGACCAACAAAGAGTTCCCTTTGTGTTCCCCTTGTAAAGCCTTTTGTCTCATAAAGAAGAAAGGCCATTCAGGGCATTTTTTCTCTTTTTGTATTCATCCATTTATAAATTCTAAATGTCACTGCTTGCAGGCCAGCTTTAGGACTTGGTGGATTTGGTTTATAAACCTTGGTGTGTCAAGGTTTGCAGTACTTTGGTGGGGGGAAAAATACAAGTTTGGCAAGACTGATGATAACAATTTACCAATTGTAGTGTTATAGAAATCACAGGTTTTCAATTTCTTTTGCTTACAATGCAGTAGTTGCTTAGCTTGCTCTGAAGCACTGTGTGCCATATGTGTCTGCAGAACACAAAACTGTACCAGGGAAGAAATCCTGGGAGAGGGAGAGATCCAGCTAGAGGGACTTAGACTGTGTAGTATTTTGCTCCGTAGCAGGAATAGTATTGGTGTGAAGATTATATTTCTGAAAGTATTGGCTACACTAAGTTCTATCATCTTATTTCAGGCCTTTGGAAATGCATAAAGTAACAAATATTACATCTTTGTGTAATATCTCCCTGCATCCTAACCCCATAGGACATTTTTCCCCAGGCTGAACACAACCATGAGGTCCATAATCTCCATTTCCTGGAAAACACTGACAAAAGAGAGGAGAGACAACATCTACTGTTATTTCTGATTATTGTTATTCACAACTGCAAGTCTTCTGGGGTTGTGAAGGTGACCTAAGGGGGACTGTAGTAATTTTTGGAGCATAATAATGGGGAGTATTGCTACCTCTATTCTTTTTCCAGGTCACTGTCTAAACCATTCCAAATATCTTCAGAATGTCTGGATTTGCGTACTAATTAGTCTGAATCAAATATTCATCACATCCATGTTGATGGGATTGGTTGGAGATCTGATTAACCTTCAAGTGGCTCAGTGACTAAACACAGGTTCTCGTCTAGCTGATGGGATAATTTCCCTGCTACATATATTTCTTCTTCCTCCGACATGAAATTATTGCAAAGAGATGCCCAGCCTGAGCCTTCTTTGACCTTAGTTAGGCACAATATAAAAATCTAAAAGAGACCAAAGCTACCCTTTTATTAATAGAAGAAAGAATAATCCCTATTATTAAATGAAAGGAAGACTTCTTTTGAGGGAAAAGATGAGGCTGTGAAAATGCTGGAGGTGTTTTCATATCTTATTCTTAAAAACCCATTACTGTGGTTCACCAAGATTCATCTTTGAAAGTTATGATCAGATTTTAATAGAAAGAAAGCTGTGTGGAAATAAAAGTGAGTTTGCACGTGGTTCATGGGTGGAGGTTGTTCCCATTAACCATTCTGAGACCATCCTGAGACAGTCCCTGTGCCGCAGTTGGGCCTTGCCCTAAAATCCACCACCAAGCTTGTTGCAAAGTTCTCTTCAGACATCCAAAATTGGAAAAATACCCAGTGTAAAGATCTGCATAAAAATCTCTTGTATGTTCTTGAGAAGATATGAGTTCTATAAAGCTTAACAAAACCCCAGCAACAATGCACAGCTTGTTCAATAAAATCATTACAAATATTGTAGGAGTGTAGCAGCAACATGCACTTATCAAGAAAATGTTCCTAAAACAATAAGTTGCCTTCAATAAACGCATCTTTAATATCTCTAAGCATTAGAATATTTAATTTCAATTTTGGTGGTGTGATGGGGAAGGTAAATTAACTTGTGAAATTAATCATTTTATTTTTAATGAAAAAATATAAATACAGAAGCAATTTTCTATCTATAATATGACTTGAGGGGATGATGATTTATATTTAAAATACTATTCTGCTGGAATTTCTGCTACTATTGGAGATAATTTAATTTGTGTCATTTGCATATGAAAATATGCATTGAACTAGCAGCAAAATAACCTTTACACAATTCTATAATAGCATAAAATACAGTACATTACACTTTCAGTTATTAAGAATAAAAATACTCCATCCAATTTTGCAAAGAGAATACTTCATATAGTTAAAAACCCCCACAGAACTTGTATCAGATCCTTGCAATTTGTCTTGCTTTGTTATCAGCCAGAGATCTGAATTAGCTAAAGGTATTTCCACGTATTTTATCCTGCTTTTTCTTTTTAATTAGCTTCCTGAGGCAAAGATGCATCCTGTATTTTGCATGCTTTCCAGTAAGGTCGTCTTCACAATAGCTCCCACAGGCTGCCAGGGATGGGCAGGAGAGAAGGGTTTGAACCTGTGTGTAGTGCTGCTATTAGCTGTTATTATTCTCCCACTGAATAGGCATTTTCTCCAACAACAGTTCTTCCCTGTCACAGGAGTGTCTTGCTGATAAATCAAGAGTCAGCATTCCTCATTAATGCTTGGTCTATTACTATCATTGAGGACTCTCATCAATAGCTGATTAGTGCCATTAGCTGCAGGAAGGCTGGGCTCTCTTTCTTCCCCATCTTTATTTTGTTTCTACTAGAGGTACATCCATTGTGGTAAATGGATTCAGAGTGTAAGATTTCCCCTGGAATGGGCCAAGATGAGGAGGTAATAAAAAATATATTGCTGAAAATACTGAGGAATATCCTTTCCTGCCTGATCCTTGTATGATTAGGGCATGTTGAGTAGATTTCTAAATACCATTAAGAATTGTTCTAAAACTTCTCCCAGATTCATTCCTGCTTAAATGTACTACATAATGTGTGGGGTGTTTTAAATGTGTTCCAGTCTGCCCTTTCATCTCTGGTGGGTTAAGCAAACAAACCCAGCTCACCTGAAGTGCACACTGGTATTCTGTCCAAAGTGCCATTTTTCCACTTACTCTTTCCATTTATTACTATTTAAAATTATTTCTGCATTCTGATGATCAGCTTCTCTAATCATTCCTAATCATGCTTCTTGTTTTCTCTAGTTGCTGATAACAAAACCCAGGCCTACCCTGTTGACTCAGATCCTACCCTGGCTGGATTTTCCCTTCTCATCCCCAGAAAGCAGCTGCAGGTTTCTCACTCCCCTCAGCAGTCTGCCTTGCAGCCCTTCTCCATCATATTTATTAAAAACACCCACTTTCCAAAGAGTTGGCACACCCCACCTGTGTTTACAGAAATTTTCCCTGAGCATTTGGCCTACATTTTAATTGGCTTCTGGAAGGTTATTTTTTTGGTATATCTTTCTGAGGTACTCTAGCAGCATCTCTTCCTTAGTGACAGCAGGGAAATTTTGGTGAAGGCCAAGAATCAGCAGTGTGAGACGAGGAATGACTTCCTGCTCCTCTGGCTCTGAGTGGGACAATCTCCAGACACGTAGCCTGAGGCAGCAGAGAATTTCCTCCTTATTTAACCCCACTGCCTGTGAGGGCTGGCACGGGGCGAGCTTTGGCTGCTGCCACTGACTTCCTGAGATGGCTGTGAGTTCCCATGGAAAGCTGAAGCTACCCCTCCATCACTGCCCGTGCTCCTTGCAGCAACTTTTTATTCTATTTAAACACACCAAAAAGAATGCTTACCCTTCCAAGCTTGCTTTTTCCCCTCTACACACTTTGCAATCCTGAACTGGCTTTGGTCCTCCTTTTGAACCTTCCTTTGAAGGTGCTGAGGGTTCACTTGCAATATTTGTGATCTCTGACAGTGCCAAGCTGGGTCTTCTCAGAGGGCCACTGGTCTTTAGTGTCCTCGAAGGCTGGCCAGTGCTATGTTGAGTAATAGAGCTTTGTGCATAATTTCATTTCATGTTGCTTACTTTTCAAACACTTATATTTTCTTTTTAGATACCTATATCTTTTTCAAATTAAATCTTGATACATTTCAAAACTACTTTGGTGGGTTTTTAGGAAATTTTATACTGAGTAAGTCAAAACAAAGTGTTTCTTCTGTGATAATTGGTCTTTTTTTTTTTTTTTTCTTCTGGATTAAATGTGTTTTGAATAGTTTCAGTCATTCTGAAGTTGCACTTTTACATATGCACTCTTTCAGTCCAACTGTAAATAAAAATTGTAAGATTCTGGTTGAGTGCCTCATAAGTGTCAATAAACACACCTGTTCTCTCTATTCTGTAAATTCTTCTGCACAGTAGAATGAAAAATGACATTCAAGAAGGAAGCAGCATAGACTCAAGAGTTTATTTAAAAGAGTAATCTTGAAAGACTGAACAGACACATATGCAGATCACTATAATTACAATAAAAAGTACTTTCTTCCCCACTATCAAGATAAAATGCAAAAGGATATGCTAACACTATTCTGATGTTGATTTTATCTTACAGAAGTGTTTAATTTTGTGGCATGGGCAGTTGAGTTCTGCGAAGAGGAATGGATCAAGCAACCTTCTTCTCTCTCATCTTTGGACAAAAAAAAACCCCCAAAACAAAAGAGCTATTAAAAGACTAATTGGCTATATTTTCCTCTCTTTTATGCAAATAAACACATGCACCTCAAAAAAATGCATTATCTCTTTAAAAATTCTTTTTCAAAGGAATGTTAGTCTTTCAGAAATAAAAATTAAAGTATCATCTTCTATACTTTATAGAAAGAGCTAGACTTTGCCTGCATGAGTAACTGAGTTCTGTGTGGGACCTATCCTATCACTGTAGATAGTAAAGGAAACGTTATAAAATAAAGGTTTTATACAGCAAAAAAATGTCTTTAATTGATCAGCAATCCCAAAGTAACTGAAATTCCCCCTCTGAGTGACTTGTATCAATTTTACATGTTAATCAGGAATGAGGTCAGAAAATTCCCATTGAAAGAGCCCAGCAAAGACAAAAACCTCTTTCCATCTTTGCATGGTGTGTAGCTTTAGTAAAACCTGAACTGAATCAATATGAGTAGTTTAGAAATCTGAAAAGCCTGCCAAGAAGAATGAGTAGTTTTACAACCAGTCACAAATTTGCCACCTCTTGAGAAAACTCTCAGACCCAGCTGCCCCTTGTATCCTCATCATCTCATGGTTTTAGACAAGTTCTGGGTCAAAGACTTTTCTTACACCCTGGGCAGGTGGCCTTTGCAGGGCCCATGATGTCCACAAGCTTTCTCTCTAAAGAGCTTAGAAATTGAAAGGATTTGTTTTTCTCTGAGTTTGATGTTCATTGCCTTATAGACCAGGACTGCAATTTCATAGATTTATTGGTCAGAGAGTACAGAACTGTGTGTGATTACCAAATCCAGCACCTGAGTGTTCTCTTTTTTTATCAAAAGAGCTTGCCTCTTCTTTCTTCTTCATGCCTCAGGTATAAAATTTCCTTCTCATCTAAGTCTTATGGATTGCTGCAAGATATGTGTTTTGTTTTAATACTTATTGTGAATCTCTTTTGTGCATTGATCTTTATATCTTTACGTGTATGGTTTGGCATTATTGTGACTAGCAGATTTCCTGAGGACAAAAACTGAAAGCCATGTTTATGTACCAGCATGATGGTCTTGGCCTCCAGAGTGTAAGCACTCTCAAACCTTTTATCTGAACTGCATCAGGGCCCAGGGATCTCACTGTAATGCAGCTTTTTGAAAGATCCTACACAGTCAGATGAAGGAGAGTGGGCCCTTTGTGATAAATGTGCAAAAGCCCCACATGTAGCTTGAGTAGGAATGCCAGCAAACCAAAGCATTTTTTTCACCCTTGTTTCCTTGAAGAATGGCATCAGGCAGAAGGATTCAACAAGGTTGCCAATAGTTCTGGAATAATTTCCACCTGTGGCACTTCTTTAGTGGCCAGATGTTGATGGCCAGAGCAGCGTGGTTGGGAATACAGAATATTCACAGTGTTTTTAGTGACAGTGGAGCTGTTAGAGAAGAGATGACAAAACATAACTGGCGTTTACTGAAAGACTTGCATCAGACAGATCCTTTCAGTGTCACATATCTGGCGTTTACTGGAATACCTATTCTAATGGGTGTCACTCACCAGCCAGTGCATGTGTCACTGAGAGACTCTTTATGCCAGTTCTGTTCCAAAAGCTGCTGCCTGCTGCTCTATTCTGGGTGATGGTAGGAAAGAACATTTTAATGCTACTGAAAAGTACAATTATTTTTTTCCATGGGATGGTATTTATTGCTACAGAAATTCCAGGTAGAATACATCCTTCAAACTCCTGATGGTAGGCCAAATCTCTTGCTTGTTTACTGTTCAAATACAGGTTATGTAGGGACTTTATGCTCCCTGAGGAATGGGGGACCAAGCTATCCCTTGTTTTCTCATGAAAGCTGGTGGGAGATGAAGGTATCATGGTGAGTCAGTTTAACAAACATCTGGCACTCAAAGAGCAGAAATTGAGAGTGTGAGTATCCTTCCTCATAGACACAGCATGATATTGCATGAATATTCTGCATTAAAATGTTACATGTGCTCCTCATCAGTGCAGGCAAGCACAGATCAGAAGATAAAAGGCATTTTCCCATCCAGTGGGGGTTACTGCATTTATTGTTTGAGGTGCTTGAGGAGAGTCACCAAAGCAGTGGTTCCAGCCCTGCCCCTGTCCCCGCTGGCAGTGCCACCTTTGTGTGGCCTCAGTCCTTCCAGCCAAACAAATGAATCTGGCCATCTGTATTTACACTCATTGTCTCACCAGCTCCCAGAAAGCTCCTTTATTGCTTATGTGTACAGTGCTTTAATGATATGGAAATTCACTAGTCGCAACTTTAATGAACAACTTTTCTTGTATTCAAATGAATAAGATGCTGATGGCTGTTTCTTTGTACATAGCAAATGGTACTTCTATAAAAGCCACAGTAAATCAACAGCATAAGCTGATTTAATTACTTATTTGTTGCAGTGGCTATTCCCATACCTATCATAACACTGTGTATTCAATTATCTTTCACCCTAATGCAGGTATGATTTGGGTTACATCTCTAAATAGGAAAACAGTTTTTTAATTTTTCTGTTTGTTTTTTTGTTGTTGTTTCTGTTGTTTGTGGGGGGGTTGTAGTCCTTTTCCTTTCCTTTTTTCCTTTGCAGCTGGTAAAACTAGCAGCAACTAGCATGTGTCTAGTGATTAAGACTTTTTCTCTTTGTAATTGTCAGATTGATTGGGACAATTGAATGATAATGAAAAACAGCTTGTTCCCTCATTTCCAGAGGTGACACTTTCTGCATAATACTGCAAAATATAACAAAAGGGTTTTCTTGGACGCTGCTTAAAGTTAATTGACAGCATCTGTTGTTTGGAACAACGGAGAGAAATAGCATTCCCTTGGCTCTTGGTCACGTTACTCAGGATTAGGCACTGTCACGCCAGCTGATATCCGAATGCACTGTATCTACCCACAGGGTCTTAGCTGGGCTTTCTGTTACATCAAGGCTCCCCTTTGTACACAGTTGAGTTCAAAAAAATAGTTAAAGTTCCCTCAATTAATGATAAATCTCCTGAAAAATCCATGGTCTTTATTAAAAAATAAAAAAAGAGACAAATTACAATAAACAGCAGGATATGGAAAAAATAGAATAGTTATGAACTTTCAATATTTTTTTAAAAGCATCTTTTACTTCAAAAATCTAATAACAGCTTTCCACTGCTGTTTTATATCTGCTAGGGGTCTATATATCTATAACAGCAGTAATCACTGCAGACACGGGGATTGTTTATATTGGGAGATAAATTTCTAAATAGTTTTGACAGCATGTGAAAGAAATTTTGATTCTGCAATTCTCACCAAAAAAAAAGAAGATATAGCTTCATTTTGCTTTTAGAGTGGCTGTCTGTGCTCTGAGAGCCTGGATATCATTAAATATGCACATCCTTTTATCTTTTGGCAAACTTTTGCTTTCATTGCTGCTCTTTAGTCAGATGTGCATTTTTCTTTATGAGATTTAATATTTCCCTTTTAGAACATTGATCAGTGTCCAAAGTCACTTAAGACCAGCAGAAAAATCAATAGTGAGTGTGGATTGGCTGACTTGGAGCTGCTGCTGCAGCTGATCACCAAGAAAGCAAGGATTTGATTTGATTTTGCCTTTTCAAGTCATTCCCTTGCTCTGTACTGTCTGTCAGTAAACTTCAAAATTGCTGATTTGAAAATAAATGAACACATGTTACTGTTTGAATCCATTTCTTTTACTTTTTTTTGGTCCTTAACACAAAATGGCAAACACAAATATTAGAATTATTGTTGCTTACTTGGCTGCAGGTGTGTGGCGAACTCCAAGCTGAACTCAAGGTCAGATACTTTATGATGTAAACTCTTGAAGTTAAGATTTGTATTTACATGGAGGGTTCATCAAGCAGCATATGTTAATGAGCCAGTTTTGTCATGTTATTCTGGCATGTAATTTGACATTTTGCTGTAATACTCTTATATTGAGCTCGGTAGCATTGACAGTCAGCTATTGAACTGATTGTAATCAGAACCAAGAAAATATTTCATATTCTGTGCTGTAATGTACAATATGTTATAATGTAAGATTTTCTCTATAGTGTAAAATGTAACAAATTGCCTTACTTTTAATTTTGATCTCTTTAGATATTGGTACAATTACTGAATTGAAAACAGAACTAGGTTTTTGCTGGAGTTCATTCTTCTATTTAAGTTTGATAATGCACTGTATTTTATTGTTTGTGTTTATAAATAATGCTTTGGAGAGGAAAGGAACTGAAAATGCTCCATTATAATAAAATACAGAATAGTCATACTGTGTTAAAGTAGCTGGTTTTAAATTGTGCTTATGCCTTTAAAATATTTCTGGGTTTATATATTTATATAGGTACATGTGTGGCTATTGCTGCATAGTATTTGTAATGATCCTTATATTAATGCTTATTTCATATTTATTATTAAGTGTAACTATACCAAACCTGTGTTGTGTTCTGTTTGAGAGCTAAGCAAAGGAACACATGTAAGGATCATGTGTTTTTTAATATCAACTGAGTTTTAACACTTGTCATAATATAGCTGATGCAATATCCACTTTTTTGTGCTCACACCTCAGCAACAGATCTAAATTATGTTTTAAAGAGAAACTGTAGAGATTTTAAATATTCACAGTATCTTGGTGATACTACTACAATACTGAGAAACCTAGATTCAGAATTATAGCATTTGAAAGTCCTTGATGTAATTGAAAAATATCTTAATGCCATAAATACCGTTACGAAAGTTCAGGAAATGTGTTTCTCTCCTACTTTCTCCTCTCTTTTGGACTGGTTAGGGCTGATCTCAGCAGTGTCAGTAATTATTATTCTGATGACTTGCCCCTGAAAGGCACTCGCTTGTACCTGTGGGGACAGAGAATCCATTTGCCTGGCGCCGGGGAGTCGGAGGCACAGGCTGGCGCCAGCCAAGAGAAGGGAAAGATGATTAATATGTCTTATAGATTCACTGTCTCTTCACTTGTCCTAGACCTGCCAGTAATTCCACTCCCCTGTGGTTCCACCTTGATCACAGATAATGGAGGCAGATTGAAGGTTTGAAGACACAAGCCTTTCTCTCCTCCTGATCTGACATTACTCACCCAGGCTAAATGAGCTGTACAACCACCGGCACCTGCCCATGGAAAGGCATCTCAGTGCACTTAGCAGTAATGCTGCAATAAAGCAGCAACTGTACTCTAATTAACCAGGTTCCCTTTCTTCCCTTTTTTCCTTTCTTCCTTTTTTTCCTTTTTTTTTTTTAACTGCGCAGCAGGCTGCCATTAGCAAAGCTATGATATTGCAATGGAAACAGTAACGTAACTATTCCTTCACCTCGAAATACATTATAACTTACCTTTCCCTTTTTATTTCTCCGAAGAAATAGTATAATACGAGGCTATTTTGTATCAGCAAGGTAGCTGTTGCATTCTAAGATGTGGAATTATGAATGGAAAAATAACCCTGTGAAGAACATCTGTTAAAATTTTCTTACATAGGTATATCTTTTTAAGGTTAAACCCCTGTTATTTACTCATTTATTTTCCAAGCTAAACTGGACTTTGTAGTACAAATGTCAACGCATAATCTCACAAGACCATCTTTGCAAAACTTCTATCAGAAGTATGTACATGTGTTTTGGTAAGAAAATTTATTTCAGAGACAATAGAGCAAAAGCAGAAAACAGAGTAGTCACTTTCTAGGGGTGTTTTAGGTGATGTCACAGCATACAGCAAATTACAGCATGCATCTGTATATGCCCAGTTTGCATTTTCCTTTTAGATAAATGCCTTATTCTGAATAGGACTGTTAGAGACAAAACGTCCCTTTTTCTTTCCAAAATCAGACTGAGCAGAATATAAAATTATATTAAAAAAATATAAAAAGGTCTTATTGTGGGAAAAGACAATGTCTTATACTGTTTCCAGGAAGATAAGTCATAACAAGAACCTCTGAACATGAGCTTTTTTTTTGTGCCCATGAAGTATTTTACTCTGTAGTTCTCTGTGAGTGTTTGAGCATTTAAAAAAAGATATCTGGTATTTTTAAGTGTCTTTGATTTCTTGGGAGAAAGCCAGACACTCTTTAGTGGACAGAGTAAGTTTTATATACCTTTGGCTTGTTTTGATTTTGAAGGTTTGTAAAAGCAAATCTATATTGTTTGGGCAGTGCATAACTTTTTAAATTAAGTTAAGCCCTGTGTTGTATGTAATTGGACTTCTAATAGAGACACTCCAAGAATCTGTACATAATAAAATGTATTCTGGTTAAAATAACATATCAGTATCTTCTGAATATTAAAGAAGACTAGGTCTAGCTAGAGAGCTAAATTCCAGAAATTGGCAGACAGCCCACTTACATATAAGCAAAGTGATACCATTTTTAGGTATCTAGGGTATTATTATGAGTAAGGAAGAGAAGAGGAATAAATAAACAGAGTAGCCCAAAATATTTTCAAGTGCAATATAACCAGGAGTATAAATCTTAAGAGTCGTGTTCCTTTAGCAGAAGAACTCTAGTTACTGTATAAAATAGGAAATGTTTACATGCTACAAGGTCATAGGGAGTAATTTTGCCAGCAGCAAAGCATTCTAGATCTATTAAAAAATAAAAAAAGAAATTCTCGGTGTCATTGCTCACCTCGTGTTACCACTGGGGAGATATCAGTTTGGGGGTGACCTTTGAACTTCCAATTCCTGGTCCTGCTTGCTGGCTTCTTGAAGGGATTAGCTAATGCAGCACCAGGGGCAACCATATTAACAAGGAGAGAGAATTGGGGTTATTGTGAGAGAAAAACATGACTCATTCAAATGGAAATTCTGGGCTCAGAAGTTGTAAAGGTCTCCAAGCTGGTTATGGGTAAAGGCTGATTTATCACAACAAATAATGGGGGAAAGTTTTAATGATCTTTCAGGGGAAAAATCCTAATTTTAGAGTAAAGAAAAAAAGCACATTACACATTACAATTTCATAATTCAGTCCACGATCCATTAAAAACCTTCATAGTCATGATCTGTAAGGAATTGTCAGACAGGTATAAGACAACTTTCACTGGTCTCCTAGGATCAAGGACTCTATGTCCTAAAGATTCACACTAGAGTTTACAATAAATTACAGAACCTGTGAAAAAGGCTGACAGCATAAAAAAAAATAGAAAAAGAAAAAAAAGTACCTGGACCTTTTAAAATTTTTTTGGTGCTTTTCTTTTTTGTTTGTTTTGGAGATTTTTTTGGGTTTTTTTTGTTAAATGGAGTTACTTCTAAAATGTCACAAAGCAGCACATGAGTAGATCTTAAGGCTGAAAAGAGGTGTTCTAAAGCCCATTCCACCACTGCCTTGTCCTTTCAGCAGGATCAGCTGGTGCCAGGTGTGTTCACAAGGGCAGTCACTGATTTGCAAGGGTCCCCCTGCAAATACTTGTGGGCTATTAAGAAACAACTGTCCTGTTGGGTGTAGAGCCTTGTGTGAAGATATTTTCTTTTTGGCAGAGGATTGTAAGCCCTAGACAGCATGTAGAAGAATTGGCTATGTGTCTGAATGCTACCTAAAATTCACTAGTGGTCAAAAAAATCTGCAGGATGGCACAATAAACTATGCAGTACATGTAATTTTTTCTTTCAGTACTGGGGTAACAGAATTCCATTTCCTCATTGGATCTGTAGAGTGCACAGGTGTAAAAAAAGGAAAAGCCAAATATGTTTTCAGAATCTATGTAATTTTTCACAGTATAGTTTGGCATCTTATTACTGATCTAGTTAGGAGAATCATAGTATGACATTTGTTGGGCTGGTGACTCTTAACTCTTACTTGTGGGCATAATGCTTGCTGCCATGAGTAGTGTCTGTGATTTACTATTTACCACTGATTTAGAGCAGTGCTGCTAATGATAGCAAGCATTACACCTGCTGGTAAATGATTTCAGATTTGGTGGTTTTAATACTAGCTATTGGAAGACTAGATGTTGAGTTTAGATGTATAATTTTGTACACAGTGCCACCTGGAGAATTTGGGAATAAGGTTTTGAATATGGAATTATTTTTTTGCTTCGGTTTTACTTCATATTTATTTTAGCTCTCTGGGACTATTAATGAGCTTTCTTGAAGTCTGCTGTGTTTTTGTACTGTTACCATTTGGTGTTGTAACATTCTGACAGTTGTCTGGTCTAGAGGATGGATCTTCTCAAGGACTTGGGTTAGAATTGAGCCTGATTCCAGATATTGAATCCCAGGTATAGATCTGAAGTTGTTAAAGTCCCTTCATAGCTGCTGTCTAGCTTTGTAAGTTCACAAATATTTTTGGTCTCTAAGTTGCTATGTTTTAACTTCTGAATTTCTTGGATGCATAAAGATCTGTCTCTGGGAGTATCCATACATTTGTCAGTTGTAATAATGTCAGGACTAGGTCTTAATCTTTGGCTTCTGCCAAGACTTGTAAACTGGGTATTCTTCAGCCTCTTGTGGTGCCTGATCTGATGGGTGTGATCAGGTCACAGATAACTTTCTAGGTTTTGCAGAAAACAAGTACAAGAAGTTAGAGAGAGCTGAGCTCTATCATTGCTGGGCTGCTGAATCCTTCATTGTCCAACAAATCTCCAGATTCCCCTCATGGAACATGGACCACGTGTATAAGAACAGAGGCATTTCCTGTCCAAGCCAAGCTGGCAGCAGAGTGGTTGTCCCTCCCCTGAGGGGACTCAGGCAGAGGTAAGAGCCATGGCAGGTCTCCTGAAAGCCAGGCAGGTCTCCTGACTGCTGTTAACTGCTCATACAGTGACACTATACACGAGTGATATATATATATATATACACTGTCACCAGAGTCTGCATGGCCTGACTGGATAAACCTCTTGAAAACCTGATCTGATCTCATAGCTCCCTGATTTGAGAAGGAAATTGGATTTGATGACCCCTTGAGGTCCCTTCTGACCCAAATTATCCTGTGATCCTGTGATCATGGAGCAGATGAGACTGTCCTGGTCCTGGGCATTTCCTGCTGCCTCACATTCAGAGGGGTCTGACTCTTTGCATTTATTGGACAGGCAGCAAACACTTTATTGATACTTGAGAATCTGTTGAAGATTTAGCTCTAAACTATCAGCCAATGTTTTAAGAAAAGTCTCCCCTACAAAGACCCTTTGGCCTTTGAGCTGTACAAAGTACAGTGGAAGATGAAGCAATGGTAAGTTTTCCTGCCTCATTTCAACTCTTATGGAAGCTTTCAAGTAAATCTGTCCCTGCACTGAGCAAACATAGGCCTAGATTTTGGGGAAGACTTGTTCTGTTTATGGTTTACATCAAGGTCACAAGAAATTTTTAGGCTATGCATATTTTCATCGTGAATCATCGTGGTTTTGAGCAAGTGTTGTTTTAAGAGCTTGACTTTATAGTTTTACAAGTGCTTTGTAGTGGTGAGAGTCTCAGGATAAAATCTCTAATTTCGGAAGAATATTATGGTAAACATAAAACTGCAATAAACAAATACAAAGCAGTATGAAAAATTAATGAGTTTAGTATTTTCGATCATTTTCCCCCCTAATTTAAAATACAATTTTCAAAGGTTCTGCGGGAGATTGACTCTCACTCTGTAAACAAGATACTCAAATAGAGAATTTTCATATTCTTAGCGTGTATCATCTTGATATTCAACTTTGTCCAGAGATCTTATCATTCCTCAAGAGCACTCTACAATTGAGGAAAGTTGGTGAAGCTTTTATAATACAGTACTATCATCAGATGATCCTATTTTTAAACACAATTGAAATGAAAGAGCTGGTAGATGACCTGGTGTTTAAAAAACATGAATCTTAGTCAGTATAATGCACACTTTCAAAGATGATCAAATGCACCAAAAGCTATTTTCATTCATCACTGGAGCAAGTTTGGACATTTTTTTGGGTCTCTAGAATCCCAGCACAACAGGATTCCATGACCATGGATCAGAGAAAAAAGAAAATGAAAGTAGGTTTTGAAATAATCATATGGGAACTAAATTACCTCTTTGTGAATTTTCATGTCTAGCAGAAACGTCGAGCTGATATGAGGGTTTTGAAATTGCCTTTTTTTTTTTTTTTGATGTTTTCTCTCCAAAGAAATAAAAGGTTTAATTCACCTGTAGGTTTTCCAAGGTGTAGTAAGAGACAGTGATTCTTGTCCCGAGTTTCTCCAGCCCTGCTATCCCTTCCTATCTGTCTCCTCACAGAGGAACTGGACTGATAAGCACTGCTCAGTAAAGGGCCTCAGCTTTTACCTCAGAAATTACCTTCCTTCACCTTCCAGTGTTGCCAACTTCTATTATGCAGACATAGTTTCTCTTGGAAGAACATTCTGCTAATACTTGTAGGATCCTCTCACAAAGTGGTTTGTTCTCTTCATTTCTGTGATGTGTGGCAAGAAGAGGAACAGAGAAGAGTGCTCAGAAATTAGCATTCCCTCTTTCTCACCCTGCAGTTGGATTATGGGGCAAAGTAGAATTTACCTGCATTTATAATCACTGTGAGGTTCTAGGACTCATTCATTTCTGTCCATGATTTTTTTACTCAGAAGGGGAACATATGGCCCTAACTCCCTCACTTGTTCAGACGAGAATGGCAAAGCAGAAAATCTAAACTGCTTCAAGTCAAAGCCTTTCATAAATCAACGCTTTTATATTCTACCTCTTCTCTGAATGGCACAGAATTTTCCTTCCTGTGTGATGTTTTGGTGTGTTTAGTGGCTACATGTGAGCGTGGTGACATTTATGTGAAGTGAATCTATTAAATTCTTTATAATGAATAGCATGTAACTGTAAAACATATACAGTTTTCTCATTTTGCCCTCCTCTGGGAGACTACGACAACATTTTGGCAAGTAGGAGTAAACAGCTTTGTGTTGGCATGCAGTAAATTAAACTGAGTAATTAAAATCAATAGCAAAACACTAGCTAGGCAGAAAGGTCATATAACACAACAGAAAACTGTTGGGTAGCATATTGCAGGAAATCAAAATAAATTTCTGAACTTTTCATTATTCTTTACATGCCTGAAACTGGTCTTAAAAGGCTGGTGAGATACAGAGAGGTATTGACAGAGACAGGATCATTCTCTGAGATGGAATAAAATGTTTTAATACTAATGTGTAAGGTTTTGCAGGGTAGGATGGTGCCAGACACAGTGGAAAACAGAAGAAAGGACTTAAATTTAACTACTGTAATATAAAATGTTGTTTGTTTATATTGCCTTAATGAATTACACAGTAATGCCTGCAAGTGCTGAAGTCAGGTATGCCAGTCACTCGTCTGTCAGTGCAGGTGTCAGTTATAAACCTAATGTTAATGTTTCTCTGGTCAGATGTGGCCTAACAATTTAAGGGATAGTCCAGGTTTTAAGCTGCACACAAGGTCTTTACTCTGATTATCAGGTCCAACTGACAAATAGATAACAATTCTGATTTTTTGGATGCTGTTCTAAAACATTGTGCTTCTCCTATGGCCATGGCTTCCCAAAGGAAATCTTTGGTGGGTTTTTGCATTTTTTTTGCTGATGAAATGTGTTACGGTGGTGGAAGGAGGTGGGAGGAAATCATGAGACACGATTCCGGGAAAAGTGGAGATATAAGATGAGTCACTTAGAGTGTTTGCTTGGGAGAGACCGAAAAGGAATCAAAGGCACAACTAACCTGTAACAAGTATGCTCAGTCATGAAGTGGATATGAGCTAAAGGTAAAATATTTTATGAAATGAGCTGGCTGAAAAGCAGAAAGAGAAAAGCAGAAAGCTTTAAGGCCTATGAGCTCTTCTGGCTGGATCTGTTTGCTTTTCCCAGTTCAATCTGTTGTTCTAATAGGCAGTGTTACTGCACCTTTCCTATCTCTCTTGAATTTGCCAGCTCCATTAGCTCTCTCTCGGGCAACTGTCAGAGAGATCTTGTGTCATCATTCAGGAGGTATGAAATGTTGCATTTGCAAGCCTTTCCTTAGGTCTTCATTTTTGGATTTGCAGAATTTCTCCTACACCGTTTTGAAGAGCTTTTCCTGACTGTGCAAATCCTGGGACACCCTGTGGCTGTAAGAGGTCTCGGCTGATCAGGGGGTTTTGGGGGGTAAATGATGAGTTACAGTGTGTTTATCTGGCAGATCAGAGGCTTCAGCACTGGACAGGCAGTAGTGAAACAAAAGCACTGGGTTATGGTTGGTGTGTGCTGTTCCTATTTATTACTAAGGTCATTTAATTTCCTTTCTGATGTTCATGGTATCAATTTAAAACAATAATTTTTTTTTAATGTTTCCATTTATATTGTCTGTTTTGAATTTAATAGTAGCAATTTTAAAATAATAACAGTGATAGGCAGTTTTTGTGCTGGCTGTCTGCAATAGCTGTCTTGTCACTTGAAGCCACACTGCATTCTAACAATCGAGTGCTAGGAGCTGGCTGAGAGCAGCGACTGTGCAGACTGATCCTGCTGAAAGTTGGGTTCAGATCTGCTTTGCTTGAGTTATGAAAATGTCTCAGCCTCTTACCCCTGAGAACAGGATGTGTCCACATCCTGCGGCAGCGTGGGGCAAACACAAACCAGGCATCTCCTGGTGGGAGGCTCCAGAGGTCTGGGCAGCAGGAGCATTGCAGGCCCACATTATCTGCATTAGCATTGCTGTGTGGGGAATATGGATTTTATCTGGTGTAAGTGGTTTAACCAGCCAGGCCCTCATGGTTAATGGACACCAAGTTTAATGATTCTGAGACAGAGATTCATAAAGGAATATGAGCATGATCACATCCAGTTGAAAATGCTATAAGTCATAATAATTTTTCCCTCCCAGTTCTAATCCAGGTAAATAAAGCTAAAAAACTTTTAGAGGTTTTTATATTTTCATTTTTAGTGTTGCGAGACCTAAACTAATACATACCTATGTTTTTATATATATAAATAGTATATGAAACTGCACAAAAATAAATTTTGTTCTTCTGTTTTCATGTTTTAATGTAGTATGTGGGCTTCCTTTTTTAAAGTCAGCTGTTAACTTTTAAGACCTTTCAGCATATATTTTTCCCATGCTTGAATTTTTATAGTCATTAATGGAATAGGAAATGGCATCTACCTTCCTTCCTCTTAATACTAAACCCTAATTTATGAATCCTACTTAAAACTGTGGTTCATGTTCAGCAGGACACTGCATCTGCCTAAAGGGAAGCTAATGTACAACTGTGGGAAAATGAGGCTGATGCAAAGCCTTCTAGAAAGATTTCAAACCACTGCGCAAAGTAATAGCTTGATGTATTTTTCAAATGAATTGCAGGTGTATGTGTGCTGAATTTTCCCCACTATTTCACTTAAAATATCTTACATTTTATCTTCAGTATTACATGGCTGAATTTCTTAAGATGCTGGCCATGATAGTTAACACACACCTGTATTTGGATACACAACACCTCTGTGCCTTCTGGTCCCATTTAAAGACCAGAGGGACAATGTTTGATACATGGTATTGCCTGGAAAAGCAACAGATAAGATATTGTCACTCCTGCTTGAAAGCCTTTAAATATTTAAAGTTATTACAACCTAAATTTTCACCATTTCTGTGTTTAACTTGATAGCTGTATATATAATTTGTCAAGTACTCTTACAAATATTTCCTACAAGTATATTGACAAATGTCCTGTCATTCTCCTGGAAATACACAATATATGAAGCATTTTGAAATGATTTGCTTATAAAAGTTTTTGTATCCCATATGTTGCTTTCTCTTATTTCCTCTTATTTAAGAATAAATATTACTTCTACTTGATACTTTTTGGAAGATTTTTAGATGCTTCATCTCTACACCTCAGTCTTATTGCAGTAAAGATGTTTTTAACAGAAGTGCCAGTCCTATAAAGCTTTACTTGTCTAAAATGGAAGTTAGTATTTGGACCAAACCTTTAGACGTGTGAAACAGATGAATTCTTGGGACAAATGTAAAACAATCCCCAGGAAAACTTATATCAAATATAAATAAAATGCAATGATAGTCCTACTGAATTTTCTGTAGGTGTTAGTGTTTTTTATGCAGAGTGATTTAATATGGTGAAGGTAATAGCAGGGTAAAAACCTGAAACAGAGGAACATTACTACTAGTTACTAATATTTCATTTACAAAACAGAGACAAAGCTGATGGAATTGATACTATTTTGCTTTATATAAAGTTTTCACACCCTGCCATGTATTGTTTGATATTTAAATTGTGTTTTACAGTTGTTGGTGCTGATCAGTTCAGGAAATACTGAGAAATATAAAAGTCTACCCCATCATCTTGGGTTCTTTTCTGTTTTCCTTTTTTCAATCTTATCACTGGAGTCTGTGACCTAAGACTTTCTTTTAGGGTTTTCTCTGCCCACTTTTTCCTCATCTGAAATCTAAGAGCACCACATATATTTCACAATACTAGGAATATTTGGTGGTGAGCCTGGGCTAGCAACTAGTGCAGCATCTGCTTAGATTCTCTCATTGATTAGGCCCTGGAAGTGCAAATATTTGAACAATCATTTTAAGAGTAACCTCTCCAGAGCCTTACGGTGTGTGCTTAGAAATCATTGGAGGCATAGTTTTTACAGGTATATATCTGTCACTTGGAACTCAAACTGCCCATTATAAATCTCCATACTTCTTCCCAGAGCTTCCTGAAGATTTACCTCAGACAATGTTTGAGGGGTGAAGAGCAAGGAGGGTCTCCTCTAGTTTGATTACATTTCCTGGGAGCAGAGAAAAAATGCTTTTTTTGGCCGGATATCGAGTTCTGCATTGTGTTGGTGATCACTGGTGTGTAGACAGCTGCCTTGTGTACAGCCCATCCCATCCTCTCACAGGGTATCAGCCTCCCTGCTGGGAGCAGGATGTACATTCTCTCACCCTGTTTTATAACAGCCTAAAGAGGAAGGAAAATGTCTAGAACTTTGTCATTACCTTCAGCAGCAGGAGAATGTGAAGAGTCTTTCAAGGCTAAATAAAACTTTGTGTAATTTAACAAAATGTATCCTACATTTCCCTTCCCCTCGCCATCATGTCTAGTTATATTGCAGAAGAGGGTAAAGGAGGTAATGCTCTTTTAGTCTAAACAAACTCAGCACAGGGAAATGGGACAGTATTTTTAAATATGCATAAGGATTGCAGTTGCTCCATTTTGTGACACTGACTGTTCAGGTAGAGGGGAAAAAAAGCAAAACAACAAACCACACAGTTTTCCTAAAATGAATATTTTTTAAAGAACTATCAAGAAAAATGATGCAGTAACTATTATTATGAAAAATTGGAGTGGCCTGGGTGATATCACGCATTCAGTTTGGAAAAACAAGATTAGTATAACATACCATTTTTCAATTTCTCCTGTCTTCAACAGCTCCAACCCTTGCAGCATCTCATTTTTTTAACTTTGTGTTTGGGATGAGAAATCCCAAGTGTGTACAATGGTTTCTGACTGCCTGGTCCCCCCACTCCCAGCTTTTTCCCTCTGCTTGGATGTTTCCATGTGTGCTGTAAATAAGGAATGACTAGGAGGGCAGGATGCTTAGTCTCCCCTTAGATCAATACTACTCTGGGGGTCGGCAGCTAAGAATGTTTGAAAAGAGAGAAGGAGGGAATTGTCCTTTATTTCCCCTGTAGGCTGAGGCCAGCACCTTTGCATCTCTGTTCATCTCTGTTACCTGGGGAAGAAAGCCTGTGCAGGTTATTTCTGAACCAGCATTAGCTGGCAAAAAGAACAATGTGGATAAGATGGCAAAGAATTTAAGTAGCAAGAAAATCTTAGAATATTTTTCCCTCACTAAAATAAAGATTTTAATCTCTAGGTGGCCATCCAAGTGGTGTTTTTTCTTAGATCTTGGATCAGTGGGGAGAGGGATTGAGGTCAGCATGTGTTGGAGTTGGGCAGCCCAGGGTGTTTGCAAAGCAGCAGCTCTAGGTCTGTGAGCCAGAGTATTGAAGTCCTATTTCATTCATTTTCATCTTTCAAGAAAAGGGCTTGCCATGTCTGTTTTTCCCTTCTTGCTGGGAAAACTGAGGATTTTCCTTCCAGGATTTTTTTTTTTTTTTCTCCTGCGCTGTGTGTTTAATGCGATAGCTCTGAGTGCTATCTCCAAAAGGGATAACTAAAGGACACAAAAGGCAGGGCTGCCCAGCACAATGCACGTTCAGCCCTGGAAATGCAGTATTGCCACTGCTAACAGGCCACATGCTGGCACAGGGGATAAATGGGAGACCTACAGCCTCTCCTCGTAGCAGAGAAATGCAAGCACCCTTCAGATGGGTACTCTGCAACACTCTCAAGAATAGGAGGATGTTATAAAGTAGTTTTTCAATGGAGGGAGGTGAAAGCAGGGAATTTGAAGGAGCTCACAGAGGAGGATGGAGAATAAAATTTGTGTACGTGCAAGATGTGTAGCCTGGGGAAGAAATAAAAACTTTGCAATGCTGAATTTAAATTATTTTGCTTTCACATTGTCACATCTTGTACATGTTTTAAAATTATGTGTTTTCACACAAAGAAATCAGGTGGTTCTACAGCATAAATCAGTCTTTATACCAAACAAGGAGGTACCTATCTTAGACCTGCTCTTTTCTGGGAATAAAGATGAGGCACTATCAGAGATTGAGAAGATGGAGCAAATTGATTAATTAAAAAGTAGTAAATCATCAGTCCCACATGATCTATGTATAAAAGAATTCTGAGGAAGATTAGGAATGAATTAGCTGAACTGCTAACAAAGATATGCACTCTCATTAAAACCAGCTCTGTTCCAGAGGGCTGGGAAGTATCTTGGGTTTATCCTATATTTAGACCAGTAAGCATTACATCCGCACATTGGAAAGGGTCGAAACAGGAATTTAAAAGGGAATAATAAAACACCTGGAAGATCGTGATGTGAGAGACTTTAATGAGAACAGGTTCAGCAAAGGAAAACCATGTCTCACTACATAGCTCAGAACTCTGTGAATATGCCCATAAAAAGGAATTAGAATGATCATCCTGGATCAGACCAAAATTCCCTCAGTGCCCAGTCACAGCCACACAGGAAAGAGAGAGGAACAAAAAGAGTTAGATAACCCTTTTCCCCTGGACTTGGCAGACAGCAACAAAGGCTAGGTCTGAATTTAAGGGGTAAGCTGCTGACATGTGAACATCACACTTTTCCCAGAAACCAGTCCTGAACTCACTGGTGCACAGAATTTCCCCCACTCAAAAAAAAAAAATTAATTGTTAATATAAACAATGTTTTCCTTAAAAGGATCAAAGAGAACTCTGACAGGTTGGATGTTCAGAATAGCAAGAACCAATTCCTGAGGAATAACTGTACCGACAGTATTTTCATCTAGTGAGGCCACTGGGTAGTTTTGTTAGCTGCTCTTTCCTCTCCCAGCCAAACACTGTGCTAGCCACACTTAGTGCTTCTGCTGGCCACAGCTCTGGGTGCCCTGCAGTCCATGGAGCTCTCACCCTCTGTTCCCATCAGTTCCCACCCCAGCGATGAGTGGCTTTGTTGTTTCAACCTTTGGAAAAGTAAGCACAGTGTTGAGAACCAGGTGCAGGCTCTCAGTTCTCAGGAGAGGCTCAAAGAGCTTCTGGTACTCACTTATCTTGCAAAAGGCTTGAACTCAACGCTCCTTTTTTAAACTTTTTTTTCTTTTTTAGGGTATAACCTTTGTATTTTGTTGCTATATGCTCTTTCTGGATTGACTCACTTTTCTCGTCAGTTGATGTGGGCTTTCCCACATTTTCTCCTTGTGATGAAGTAGCTCCCTTTGTAACAGCAAAATTATAATTTTACTTAAAAGTATAATTGCAATATGTGCCAAAGAAAGGTTTTTTCTGGCTTTCTCACCAACCTTTCCAGTTTATCTGCCTTTGATTGCATTGGATGCCAAGGTGCACTCTCCCCCTGGGAATTCCTGGGAATGTTTCCTCACTTTTGGGTTTCAGCTCCCAGGCTTATGAGACGAGCTGCCTGACATAATGTATTTTGACTTTTTAAAAGCATGTGACAAAGTCTGTCACAAGACACTGCTGCAAAGGCTAAGTAGTCACATATGGTGACAGGGCAAGGATCCTCATAGATCAAAACCCGACAAGGAAACAAAAAGGCAGAGGGCTGAGCGGTCAGTTTTCATCCCAGTAAAAGGACAGCAGCTGTGTTTCTTAAAGTTACCTATCAGGTCACATGCTAAATATCCTTATTAATGACCTGAAGAGAGAGAGGTGAAGGATTAGGTGGTAACATTTACAAATGATGTGTAATTAGTTAAGTAATTTAAGCCTGTAGCACACTGTTGCAAACTTCTGAGTGATCTAACAAGAAGGTTCATTCCTGATGAATGAGAAGTTAGTATATGGAGGAAACCACACAAAAATGTTATCCTCTGACTAAAGGGAAAAACCCTGAACATTGCTGTTGGCAGTTCCACAGCAGAAGTCATTTGAGATGCTGTTATGGTAGAAAAAATGAACAAGGTGCTAGAAGGTGTAAGAAATGGAGCTTTAAAAATGATTTACTGAACTTGGTCTTCATTGTGTGTAGACAGACGAGAGGATAAAGCATAATATTATGGGGAAGTTGCCCCAGCTAACAAAGTCTGATCCATGATGACAATTTCCTGTTTTCTTTTGTCTTTATCTTGCTCATACATCATCTACTATCAGAGATGCACTGATCTTTATCAGGAATAATATACTTTGGGAAGGCAAAGCCTTCCAGAGAGTTTTGGATCTTGCTAAGGACAGTTTAGTGTCAACCAAGCTACAACTGGCAAAAACCTCTTTCCTATCTGTTCTCCTTTCTTTGCTAGTTAGTTAAAATTCACATCTAAATGACATAAATTAAAAATCTCAACTTTGTATGTAGACTGTGAAATCATCAACATTTTAAACATGGATTTCAGAATTCATATGTTACTGAAATGCTTCCTCAAGTTGGGGCTCTTATGAGACTTATAAATTATTCTTGCATAGAGAAGCCACCTGAGACTAACCTAAATGAAGTTAACATAGATTTTAAAAATTATTCTTGCAGAAGAACAGGGAGTGGTGGGAATAGATGAACAGATGGGAAAGGGAGAAGAGGAGACTGAAGAAAAGGCTAATTAGGTAATTGAGGCTAAGAGGCTATTAGAGCTGACCCAGTGGTCTACTGGTAGTGCAGTTCAGGGACTTGAATTTGGGATTGAGGTTGGTCCCTCATTCCCAGGCCAACACATGCTCCAAACATCATAAGGACTCAGTTTCACAGACTGTATCATCCTATATGTGTTTTCCAGTCAACATAATCTGAAGGGATTGTATGTCGGATTATAGTGGAGACAGAAAAGAATTATAGAGTAAAATGCTGAATTTGGTCATGAAGATGTTAAATTATTATACTAATGGACAAATTGTTTGGTGAAATTCTTTGGAATTCATTTGAATTGTCTGTTGCAAAAAAAACTAAACAAAAACTGAAATAAATGTATTTATTCTTACTAAATGATTCTTAGTAAGAATTAACTATTTCTCACCAAGCAGCCTTTCCTGAAATTCATTCAGGTTGTGATTCTCTCAAGCATAATTTTTCTTTCCAGAGGTAATAGACAAAGCAAAAGCCTAAAAGGACGTGTATTTTAAGTCATTCCATTACCTTCTTCCTGGCCAATTTGAAGCTGGTGTGCTCATGGTGTGCCAATCTTGTCCCTTCTCTCTGTCTCCTGATCTGCCTTCTCTTCCAAAGCAGTCACTTACACATTCTTCTGGGCTTTATTTGCATGTTTTCTCCCTGATGTCAGTATATTCAAACTGTCTTCTGAAGTTGTCAGGAGAGTTGCTCTTTTATGACCAGAGAGTCTGGTATAGATCAAAGCCAGGACAGGCATTGTGCTGAGGTGGAACATTTCTTGTCCTCACCTTTTTATAATACAACATTTTTTATGCTGACTTTATTCTTTTAAATTTTTCCACTTATTTACAGCATTTGTGGCTACTCTTTCTCAATTTCTTCCAAATAATTTTTTTTTCTTTTCTGCATTGCAAGCTTTGGAACTACAGTGGCATCTCACTCTGTTTCTTCCTTTGTTCCTTACTTTACTTAGTGATTCTTATCACAAATTCTCAAGTACCAATTGAAGTATTTTTAAATTTTATTTTGAATCTGTATTTTTCTCCCAGTATCTGCATTTCAGAACATAAATGCTGGCTGCCACATCCTTCTCTTACACTCATGATCTCTTCAGAGGATCACAATACACATATGGCTAACTACTAATTTTATTTAATAACTAATTTTTTTTGAGGAAAGTTGGCTTTTCTCCTTCTCTTTCTTTTTTTGTCATTTACAAATGCTGCATAGAGATATTTCTCTTGAAACAATCCATGGCTGCAATACCTGTGGTCAGTAGGCAAATTATATTTCGACAGCAGAAAAAATCAGCACCATTCATTATCCCTGCAGTTTAAAAGAGAGTTTCTGTGGAATAATTGCAGTATTGGAGCTGCTGCTTCAGAGGAAAGGCACTGCAGTTTGAGATTTAGCAACTGGACAGAATAAACAAAAGATGGAGGGGGGAGTATAGCTTTGGCTCTGAGGGTAGGCAGGAGGGAGGAAGAAGGGGAATTGGCTGCTTGTCTGCTGGAAATCCCACTTGTACCTGCTGCTGGCAGAAGATTTTGGATTTTGCTATCAGCTGACAGCTGCTCTCAGACATATTAAAGTGTTTTGTAGAAAGAGTGACAAATTTTGACCTTTGTGGACAAGTTTCATGTTTAAGGGAGATAGATGAGTGAAGAGTAATGGAAAGCATTGAATGAAACCTCCCACAAAACCAAAGTGAGGTTTGGAGAACCTGAAACAACACTTTTCTCCATTTGAGGGATTCAGTGTCACCCTTTCTCATACAAAGTTGCTTAAAATTTATCCAGACATTTAAAAGAAATGTTTATTGCCATCTTATAATTTATCAGCCCTCCCTTTCATTCTCCTTATTCTGGCAAACCAAAGGATGGTGACTTCATTTCTGCCAGCAGGACCTGGGGACAGGTTTGCAGCATTGATTCATATCTCGTAATCATGACCCTTCCCTGCTTCTTCCCCGTGCTTCCCACATGGTTCATCCTTTCCTCCGCATTTCTTGTCACTCTTAAGAGTAATGACTTCCACTGGTTCCCTCTGCTTTTAGGTAGAAAAGGTTTCTTTATGTTTTTGTTTTTAGTGCTGTAGCACTTACAAGACTGGACCACATTTGTGTGAGGTATTCTGCAAACAGAGGACAAAGGACATTTCCCACTGCTTTGTTTTTATTTATTGTTTCTCCATCACTGAGTTGTCCTAGTCAGAACACTGCACTGTCTTGAAGACACAGTTTGGATAAAAACCTTTTTTAGAAAGTTCCTCCTGGATGTATCCAAGGGTAAAATTTGGGAAATAATGCTCAGAATATTTGCTCACAAAAGTCTGATTCGAGGTTTTGGCTTTCAAGTAGTAAAAAGGGAGTAATGTACATTCAGGATATTTTGTTATCTTAGCATCAAATGAGACTGATTCATCTGATGCATCGATCTCATAAAAAGAAATCTTGACTAGCACTGATCCAGGTACCCAACACAATGTTTACTATAAACATTTAACATGCAAACACTCTCTCTCTCTGAAAAAAACCCAAAAGATATTTCCCATTGTTTTATGAATTAATGGCATTTTAGAGAAAAAAATGATTAAAAATGCAGTGTTTTCTCCTTGAAGTTGTAAAGAATGAAGAAACTTTACAAGCAATCTTTGTACAGTCCATCATTATCTGAATTCCCTAACAGTCTTGATAGAGATTTCAATTAAAAAATGAAAGCTGCATGTTTCATGTGTAGAGTTTCTGATTTTTATGAAATTGAATTACATGATATTTTGGTTTTCATAGTTAAGGAGAAGAAACCAGGCGCTGTTAGAGGTGGAAAACCTTGAGGTCTTAAGTGATGAAAATATTTGGGGAACATTGTAGTACACAGTGGGAAGAATAAAAGCAGGACTTATTTTGCAGTGTCTGAAACTGAGTTAGCTGTGCCAAAACCCATTCAGTTGTCTGCAAAAAATATTTAACACCATCTGACATATTCACTGTCACTCCATGCTCTGTGAATCAAATATAAAATTATGTGCAAGAAAAAAACCCTACAAACTTATTTTGTCACAAGTAAGCTAAGAATTTTGAAGATGGTCAGCTCCACTTGTCAACAAGAATAAGCAAGAAGAAAAATTATGGCTTAGACTAACAGAGAAAGAAGTCAGGAAGGCCTTCAGTTGGAAAAGGGCTGCCTCCCAGAAGGGGAGTTTGCAGCACATGATTTACATCATTAGATTTTGTCCAGAGTCCACTGGATTCCTTGAAGTTAATAACTGGGGACATCCAGCTTTAGGACTAAAATTTTAGTACTCTTAGAAAGAGTAGCCAAATCTAGTATTTAGGGTAGCGCCAATAAGTACCTGGAGGTTGTTTTTCAAAGTTGAATCAGGTTTTGGGTCATTAGGCTTAATTTTGTCTGAGATTGTGACTCAGGCCCACCCCTTTGAGTTCTATAGGCCAGCTTGGAAATCTGTAAATTTTTGAGTAGTCTCCCTACAGGTGCAAAGTGAGGCAATTGGAAATGTTCACCACAGTGTGTAACCACAGCTAACGCTGCACCCCACCCTGAGCATTTCCCTACAAGGCAGATCCCGTAATTTTTCTTTTGGCCATTGATGTTTTACAACACCTGCAGTTTTTTGTTTTTCCTCCAAAGATCATCATTTTATTTTGAAGTCTACTGAATGTGATATGTCTAACCCGATCCTTTGGAGGCAAGGAACTGAATAATTACTTCACGAGTGCCATATTAAAAGCAGTCCAAAGACTACTTATGCTGCTCATTAAAGTCATTGGGAATTTGGCTGGGCCTGAGCTCCCTGCTTCGGTCATGCAATAGGGAGAGGAAAGCAATCCAGAAATTGTTATTTTGTAATTATTTGTGCTGTGGGGCCACAAGAGGATTTGATTAGCACACTTCTATTTTTTAAACTTAGAGAACAGGTGCCACAAAGCAGTACCACCACTACCCCCAGTGTTTGTCCTCCAAAGCCTTGATTAGGTCCCAATTTTTAAATGGAAATAAGGTAACAGAGAAAAAAAAAACAAGTGGGACAGATAACAAAGTTTGATTTTAAGATCAAAATTATTAGAGTTGAAGTTAAAATTATGTTAAAAGTATAGTTAGGATAAAGCTTTCAAAGCTCATTTATACCCCTTACTGCCTCTTGTAGCAGCAAGGAGTAAAATCCTGGAGCCTCTAAAGTCATCAGGTTTTTGGTACTGGATGAGGACTACAATTTTAACTTCTATTTTTTGTACACTGGCGAATTTGATGCTGTTGCACACCACCAAAACAGAGCAAATGTCCTGACTCCAGACTGCACCGTAGCAAACAGACAGGAGCAGGCAAGCACATGCACACTCACACTTGGGGTAACAAATCTGCTGGGTTGGGAGCTCTGCCTTGGAAGATAAGAGGAGAAGACTCTCAAATCCACTGGCTCAAGCCTTTGACTGGCACTGGACTATGAGCTTCAAAATAGAGAGGAACTTCCCATTTCTGTGCTTCCTTCTTCCTTGGACAGAGAGAGCTTTGTGTTTATCCTTAAGACTAGGCATTCTGAATTTGTGTCAAACCGATGTAAAATATCAAGCTTCATTTCTCTAAATACATCTCGAAAACAGACTGGCAGTGAGTTGTTTGTACATTATTCCCTGTGGCTGTGCTTGGAACGGGGGTGGTTCTCCTTTAAATAACCATTGAGGAGCTCAGGGATCTGGGCAGTTGTGTATCAATTAGCAGGATGCGTTGCTGGGTGTGAGCTGCCTGGAAATGCAAAGGGACAAATCAGGGCTTTAAGGTTTCCACCATCATTTTGCTTTCCTGCCTCTAACTACAAATCGGCTTCATTGTGACTCACAGCGTTAAGAAGTTGGTGCATTTCTGCAGATCCATGATAAGATATTTTTCTTTAGTAAGAAATGCAGTTAGACTCTGCATTCTGAATCTGTTCCTGCCAGGCCTTAGATGCATTAGTATTCCGCTGGCAGCTGCCTGTAGGTAGGAATATTGTTTTTGTCCATAACCAGAGGGAACAATCAGACTAAGCCGTTCCCCAGCTATAAACCAGCCAAAGTAATTGGGTTTAATTTTAATTTTTGTAATAGCTTTAAATTAATAGGAGCAGCTGCTGCCACAGTGTGTGGGTGTCCTTTTCCAGAAGGCATAGAACAAGAAAGGGAAAGAGTAAACAATAGTGTGTCTAGGACACAAAGGTTAATTCAAGAACTGAGCAATGTCTTTTCGTTATCAAAAACTCAGTTGGTGATATCTAGCACTGTGTCTCTTTTCTTTCTTTTTCGTTCCCTTTTTTCTTTTCATCTTTAATTCCCTGATAAGATCTCAATCTGATTAGGCTCCTGTGTGTAAAGATGTGTTGTTGGTATCTAAACGCTAACTCTCTTTCTCTATGTGACTCACAAATAGATTAACAGTGACAAAGTGCTAGGAGAGATAAAAATAGATTAGCACTGACAGGAGTACTATTATAATTATTTTTGGAAGATATGGTTTGAATTAAGAGTTTGGGCACTTTTTGCCCTGAGAGGGTGAATTTAAACCAAGGAACTGAGGATGGTTTCTGCTGTTGTGTCAGACACCAGATAGTGAAATGTCAATACCAGATGTCCTAGACATCAAGATTAGCCATAATAGCCAAATGCGGCCATAAAGTGATGTGTCAAAGTGGATAATAAAACAGATGCTTAGCTTTTATAATGAAGGGGAAAGGGAATGAAATATCAAAAGTGCCTTTAATACATTAACAAAGTTGTCTTCAACTTGCTTAAAAGTAGAAAGTTATTGAACCAAGGAGAACTATGTGTCATTTAAACATTAACTATCAGTAGATGAATTTCAATTAGCATTAGCTTTTCTAAAATCCTGAATTTCCTCCTATTGGTCTCATTTTACATGAAATTTTTATAGCACAAAGTGAGGCTTGTCCTTTATTATTTCTCCCGTGCTAATTTGGAAACAAATAAAGTTCAACAACTCAGCAACATACTGTTTAAACTTGCATTAGGGTTTGAGGACTGGGAGCTGGAATACATTTACCCACTGCCATATCATCTGCTTGATTTGAGATCAAATGAGGGATGTCCTATAGCACTCCAGAGTAAGGGCGAATGATAGAAATATGTTAAGATACTGAAGAAAACCATTAGGTAAGAGTGCTGCATGCAGATGGCTGGTGGTATTTTTTCCCTACTGATACTTTAAAAAAAAAAATTATAAAGGTTTGTTTTTCTGTTTTTTATATGTGTGCCTTAAATATAATTTCCAGATCTTAGCAATAAGCAACTATCTTATTTAACAAACAAATCATTCATTAGGTTGGAAAAATCCTTTAATATCATTCAGTCCAACTGTTATCCTGGCACTGCCAATGCCACCCCTAAACCACGTCCCCAAGTGCCACATCTACACATCCTTTAAATACCTGCGGGAATGGTGGCTCCACCATTTGCCTGGACAGCCTCTTCCAATGCTCGGCAACCCTTTCACTCAAGAAATATTTTTCAATATCCAAATTCAAGGTGTGGCCTCACCAGTGGTGAGTACAGGGGGTAGTCACTGCCCTGGTCCTGCTGGCCACACTATTGCTGGTACAAGTGGCCTTCTTGGCCACCTGGGCACACCCAGGCTCATGTTCAGTTGTGACAGTGAAGTAAATTATTGAAGCCCAGAACATACAGGAAGTAGGGAATTAAAAGGTACAAATAAATTCTTGTTCTGAGTGCAATTGACTGCATCACTAGTTTTTATTTTACTTTTTCAAGAAAATCCCAATTCCTTTCTGTTTCTCTTTGTAGATCCCGAGTCTTGCTGGTCAGACTCATTAACTGTTGCTAATTGGCACACACGTAGCTGTGTATAATGAGAGGGTTTTGTCCCCTGATTCATGTTAGCAATGGGAGGCCAAAACTGATGTTCTGCAGCAGACCAGCTTCTCGGAATGATTACAAAGACACACATTACTGGTGCTATGTCTGTAAATCTTGTTATGTTTTTCCCTCACCATGATCCCAGTTTAGCTGAGATCTGCTTCAATCATTAGATGAGACCTGTTTATAAGGCTGTGTAATTGAATCAGGTAGAGTCTGCAGGACCATAGCGTTTTGTTGCCAAACATGGCTGGTAAGTTACTTACATCAAATTACAAGTGCATGGGATGATTGGAGACTATTCCTGTCTGAATGAAGCTGGAAATTCCACCTAAGAAATGAAGAAAGCAAAAAAACAGGAATGGTGAACATTTCTCATCCATAGAACAAGTTTTTGCCCCACCTCTGGAATATTACTTGTTTCTCTTGAAAAGTAGCAGAATAATTGGAGTTGTGTGAGATTCCAGGCAGATATTTGATATTCCTCAAAGAAATACTACCTTGATAACAATGACATAAACATCTTTATTATAATTATTTACCATCATGTATATTCATTTCTATCTTGTCAGATAAACCAGAAATGTTGAGGAGGGCAGCAGTCCAATTTGGAATGGGAACAAATACCCTTTTCTCCTTTGCTTTCTATTTTAAGATCTGGTTATTTTCCATACCTGAAGTTTTTTTGTATGATTTTTAGATTGCCTTTTTTTTAACCTCAAGAATTTATCTTTTGTTCAATTGATTAGCTAGATGTTGATGTGTTTCCCCTGCCTATTAAGGATAAATACATTTATATAAAGATGTTCTGAATTTCAGTAATAGTCTTGTCAGTGTTGCCTTATGCTGCCGTTCCTTCATTAGTTGTGCCTCCTCTCTGCTGGTGAATTAAACCTGTAACAGAGGGTGCAGCCCCACTCCAGACAGAGGGTTGACTGGAGCCTGTGTATGAAGCATGAGGGGTATGAGGTTGCAGCAGCCTGATAGTAAAGTAGAGGATGTTTGTACATCCTTTTCACTTTGTGGGAATGGGTTTCCCTGGCTGTATGATGCTCTCCCTGCTGTGGTGTCTCTGCCAGCTTGGGCACCCGGGCAGAGCTGCAGTCCCTGTGGTGGCAGTGGCCCTGGAGCTGCCATGGCCCTGATCTGCACAAGTTCTCCCAAATGCAGGCTCTGGGATCTCCTCCCCAGCTCCCGAGCTGTTCAAGCTATTCCACTGCATTTACTTTGGAGGGAATTTGAATCTCACACAGTGCTTTGGTTCAGATTCCTTATGTCCATGTTCACATGCATCAGTGAATACATATCCATACATGTTTTTGTTTTTCAGGCAAAGAATCCCCTCCAAAAACGTGTATTACTATCGCTGCCCGGACCACAGGAAGAACTATGTCATGTCCTTTGCTTTTTGCTTTGACCGAGAGGACGACACTTACCAGTTTGCCTACTGCTACCCCTACACCTACACTCGCCTCCAGCACTACCTGGACAACCTCCAGAGGAGGAACATGGACTACTTTTGCAGGGAACTGCTGGGGCTCAGTGTGGTAAGTACCAGGCATGCTTGCCAGCCAGCAGGCTTCATTAAGGATGTCTACCCTTAAATGCTTCCAGGGTATAATTCATTATCCTTGCTAAAGTACCCAAAAACACACAATTGTTTCTCTCTATCAATGACACAGGAGGACGCATACCTGTGTGGTGAAATATAGACAAATGCTAATTTAATTTCACATAAAATATCTCCTTTGCGGTAGGCAAGGCAATGCTAGATTCCTATGTGGGATCAGTTCATCTCTAAAGACATTAAAAGATGAAACTGAAACAGCTTTATTGAAGAAATGTGGTTTTTAGAGTACTCTGACCCTTTGCCTTTCTGGAAGAGCATTTCTGTTCAGAAAGAAATATGGTGGTTTTGACCCAAAAGATAACTTTTCTTGATAAAATAATTCAAAACCTACACAAACCACCTATTTTATTTTCTCTTTAAAATTCATGCTTTGGTGATTTGCAATTAGCAGGGATTTAGTGGTCTCTGTATAGATCCTAATGGCCACATAAAATGAAGTGTCATAGTTCTTCTGGAGCAGGAGGAAGGGTTAATGATAAGGCTGAACTTCTGCTCACTTTGCTATAATCTTTCTCTGAATTGCTGCCTGTCCAGAGGATTTGGTAAGCATGAGTCAGCCACTCCCGTGTCAACTCAGAAATTATCAGATTAAAAAATAATTGCTCAAATATATTTTTTTTTAACTTTTGCTCTCTCAGATTTTGCACTTGTGCCACACTCTTAATCTTTTCTCTGAGATTTGATTTGGTCTAAACTTGTAGTGTGTATTTCAGAATCAGAAAGCTGTGAAGGCTGCTGATCCCAGCAGCAGGGGCTTTAAAAAGAAACCCAGCATATAATGAGAACATCAAAATTAAATCATATGTATACCCTACACTGAAACAAATAAAAGGCTTCCATCATTAAAGCAGGACAATGAGATTCCTATGGTGGCATAAAACTTGGAGGAAAAAAATAACTTACAGAGAAGAGTAAAAACAGAATTAACAAAAAGAGCCATTTTTTAACCCTTTTTGTAGGTTAAGTACAGTTCTTGTTCTTAAGATGACTATTGCATATCCATGAACTGGTATTAATTATTAATTATGCCAATTAGGGGGACAAACAATTATGAGGGGAAGGGATATTAAAAAATAGAAAAGTAAAATCTACAGAGGCTGGGAGGAAAGAGCACTATCATCTTAATGTGTGTAGGGTTTTAATTATTAATCTTAGAGGACAGAGCTGTCATTAATTCTATAATGAAACTGAATTTGTTTCCTTTCACTCTGAAACTAGTGTATAAACAGTCACATTTGCATATTCATCAAACCTCTGATCTGACTGATTAAAACACAGAGATAGAAGGATTTATCTTTTATCTGCATTTTGACAGACAGAGCTATACTCGTAAATCTTGTTAACATTGTGTTACCAGTAGTTGCTAAATATTATTTTTCATATTTCAGCACACTAAACAAACAGATGCCACTCAAAATGTGGCAGGAAATGTGCTGTGTATAAGTCCTGCTTTTATATCTATATGTACACACACAGTATGTTTTGCAGGAATTGATATGGTAACATTTTGCAGCTCCCCAAGCTGTATAAAAAAGCTTCTGNGCTAGTGAATTAAACCTGTAACAGAGGATGTAGTCCCACTCTAGACAGAGGTTTGACTGGAGCCTGTGTATGAAGTATGAGTGGTATGAGGTTGCAGCAGCCTCATAGTAAAGTAGAGGATGTTTGTACATCCTTTTCACTTTGTGGGAAGTGAATTAAACCTGTAACAGAGGATGTAGTCCCACTCTAGACAGAGGTTTGACTGGAGCCTGTGTATGAAGTATGAGTGGTATGAGGTTGCAGCAGCCTCATAGTAAAGTAGAGGATGTTTGTACATCCTTTTCACTTTGTGGGAATGGGTTTCCCTGGCTGTATGATGCTCTCCCTGCTGTGGTGTCTCTGCCAGCTTGGGCACCCGGGCAGAGCTGCAGTCCCTGTGGTGGCAGTGGCCCTGGAGCTGTCGTGGCCCTGATCTGCACAAGTTCTCCCAAATGCAGGCTCTGGGATCTCCTCCCCAGCTCCCGAGCTGTTCAAGCTATTCCACTGCATTTATTTTGGAGGGAATTTGTGTCTCACACAGTGCTTTGGTTCAGATTCCTTATGTCCATGTACACATGCATCAGTGNAAAACACACAATTGTTTCTCTCTATCAATGACACAGGAGGACGCATACCTGTGTGGTGAAATATAGACAAATGCTAATTTAATTTCACATAAAATATCTCCTTTGCGGTAGGCAAGGCAATGCTAGATTCCTATGTGGGATCAGTTCATCTCTAAAGACATTAAAAGATGAAACTGAAACAGCTTTATTGAAGAAATGTGGTTTTTAGAGTACTCTGACCCTTTGCCTTTCTGGAAGAGCATTTCTGTTCAGAAAGAAATATGGTGCTTTTGACCCAAAAGATAACTTTTCTTGATAAAATAATGCAAAACCTACACAAACCACCTATTTTATTTTCTCTTTAAAATTCATGCTTTGGTGATTTGCAATTAGCAGGGATTTAGTGGTCTCTGTATAGATCCTAATGGCCACATAAAATGAAGTGTCATAGTTCTTCTGGAGCAGGAGGAAGGGTTAATGATAAGGCTGAACTTCTGCTCACTTTGCTATAATCTTTCTCTGAATTGCTGCCTGTCCAGAGGATTTGGTAAGCATGAGTCAGCCACTCCCGTGTCAACTCAGAAATTATCAGATTAAAAAATAATTGCTCAAATATATTTTTTTTTAACTTTTGCTCTCTCAGATTTTGCACTTGTGCCACACTCTTAATCTTTTCTCTGAGATTTGATTTGGTCTAAACTTGTAGTGTGTATTTCAGAATCAGAAAGCTGTGAAGGCTGCTGATCCCAGCAGCAGGGGCTTTAAAAAGAAACCCAGCATATAATGAGAACATCAAAATTAAATCATATGTATACCCTACACTGAAACAAATAAAAGGCTTCCATCATTAAAGCAGGACAATGAGATTCCTATGGTGGCATAAAACTTGGAGGAAAAAAATAACTTACAGAGAAGAGTAAAAACAGAATTAACAAAAAGAGCCATTTTTTAACCCTTTTTGTAGGTTAAGTACAGTTCTTGTTCTTAAGATGACTATTGCATATCCATGAACTGGCATTAATTATTAATTATGCCAATTAGGGGGACAAACAATTATGAGGGGAAGGGATATTAAAAAATAGAAAAGTAAAATCTACAGAGGCTGGGAGGAAAGAGCACTATCATCTTAATGTGTGTAGGGTTTTAATTATTAATCTTAGAGGACAGAGCTGTCATTAATTCTATAATGAAACTGAATTTGTTTCCTTTCACTCTGAAACTAGTGTATAAACAGTCACATTTGCATATTCATCAAACCTCTGATCTGACTGATTAAAACACAGAGATAGAAGGATTTATCTTTTATCTGCATTTTGACAGACAGAGCTATACTCGTAAATCTTGTTAACATTGTGTTACCAGTAGTTGCTAAATATTATTTTTCATATTTCAGCACACTAAACAAACAGATGCCACTCAAAATGTGGCAGGAAATGTGCTGTGTATAAGTCCTGCTTTTATATCTATATGTACACACACAGTATGTTTTGCAGGAATTGATATGGTAACATTTTGCAGCTCCCCAAGCTGTATAAAAAAGCTTCTGAATCAGGCTCATGCTGTAATCTTTGTGAGCAACATTACAATCTCAGAGCATTTCTGGCTTTTCTCCACACACAACTGTCCTAGAACAGCTTGGCAATTTAATGTCTTTGCTGAGCTTGAATAGACAATTTCCATAAGTTCTCTGCAAGTTAAATATTTTAACATAGAGCTTTGTTGCTATCATACATCTTTAAATGGTGAAAAACAGGATCCTTCATTCTTCACTGCACAGTGCTTCATAAAAGCAGAAGCTGGCTGTACTTTGGAGAATTGCGTGCCATATAGGATAGATTTAGAGCTCAGAAAGTGAGCTCTGTCCCTGCCTTGGCCCCTTATGTAAGATAAGAGGAATCAGATTGGCATAAAGAGGCCCTTAGAAGCTCTATTCCTGGCGAAGGGACGATACCCCTGGCAGCACATGGGGAGAGGTAGTTTAAAGATGCCGTCTGAGGACAAACTCTCAGGTCCTCGGGCTGGGCATGGGGCTGAGGTGGGATAATGTGGAAGGGAAAGGCTGCAGCACATCTGCCGAGCTGCCATGGAGCTGCTGGTCCCCTTGGGTTCATTCCAGGGGAATTTTGCAGCCCCCTGCTGCAGTCTGTGATTGTGGGGATGGGGAAGTGTTTGAAACAATTTCACTTCTCCTGGATCATGACGTTTTGAACTGTGTCTCTTGGAGATGGCAGAATCTCACCATAGATCTTTGGAATTGTTTTGGGTTTTTTTTCTTTGTTGTGGAAAAGTAAAAATCAAGTCACAAGAAGACATACTTGGAGGATTACTCCTAAAGGCTTTCTGAGTGCACATTCTGCTCCATATACTGTTTTCAAGGCAATCTAATTTCTAATCTAATTTCATATCTTCTCGAAAGAAAGTACTCTGCCTCCGTTAACTCCTGAAATACTATCACTAATTCTATGAAAATTGAAAGTGAAATATCGATATGGGACATGTAATTGTCATTAGGATGCAAAATGACAAAATGGTTCAGAGCCAAATGGTAAAGTTTCCCATTCCCATTTAAATGGATAACTTAGCTGTACTATTTCTGACCTTTAAATGTTTATATTCTTTACTTCAGAGAGCTATCCCACATTCTAGATGTGCCAAATGTTCTTGAAAATAGTCTCTCCTGCAAGTGAGCTGAGGTGGTCACCCAGGTACCATTTAAACTGCTATTTTCATTCTGCTATTATTGGCCTTGGGTAACTTCAGATTTTCTTTGGTTTGCCCCAACAGATCAGAAGTTCAAAATCTGTGAGCACTTTTTTAAATTGTGAAATTACTTTTTTGCATATTATTGATGTGTCTCTCAGCAAATACTATGCAATATTTCACAACATGACATAATTAAAAATAATTTTTACATTTCTGTGAAAGTATAATCACAGGCACAATTTACATTTACAGTACCTATTTTGTGATACTTATTCAGTCTCGTGTGCATTAACAGCTGTGTGTGTAGCATCATAACCAATGTTTCAGAGTTGGCAAAATTTTCGAGTGTGTTGTCATTTGAAGTTGGTAGTTCAAATTGCCTGTGTGTGCTTGAAGTGTGTGGACAATTGATGAGACCTGTGCTTCCACCACTATTCCATGGGCACACATAATAAATTAAATGAGTTTTGGACAGCCTGGCTCAACTCCTACTGCCCACTTTACAAATTGGCACTGGCTGGGCTATATTTGCATTACTCACTCTAAAGAGAACCAGGATTAATCACAGCCAGATACTTCCTTTCACTCCATTAGGCAATGGTGCTTCCAAATTACACTTGAGGAGAGTTGTGACTGCACATACAAACCACGAGCCTCAAAGGGACTTGCACAGTACACAGAGACTGGAATATGGAATTCTGTTAAATTAAATATTAAACACACATATTTTAAAACAAGAAGGCAATATGTCTAATGTAGGGCTCTGTAAATGAGACGATCTCTTAAGTCAGACGTGGAACACTGAAAGACACAGACTGGAGCACACGGCGCTTCCTCCTGACTCCACACCACTTTGGGGTGTGCTTTTCATTTACATGAGTTACTCCTGATTCATGCTGGTACCAGAGAGAGCAGAATGATGCCCTAAGACTGTGAAACCACACACCAGATGTCACATTGCTGGTTCATTGATCAAATATCCTTTATTTACCGTCTAAATGGCTTCATACCCTGGTAAAAATACTTGATTGGTTCTACTCTTTTCTACTGGTCCATTTTTAACTGCTCAGTTATGAACGTTTTAAAGCATGAAGCAAAGAAAATAGGCAGTTTTTCTAAGGTTAAATTTCCCATTTCTGCATTCAACTCTAGGTTACGTAATAACAGCTCTGTAAAATAAAAATATACTCCTGGTCTTTGAAAAAAAAAATAGAAGTTACAGGCTTCTGTGTGATGTAACGTACCTTTGAAATCCTGTTGGTGTCAGATACTGTATTTTCCAATGGATTTGACTGTAACTAGGTTGAAATGTCATGTAAATGTAATTTGTGGCAATTTACTTGTCCTGAAAAAGGCCACAGAAACAGTGCTTAGAAAAAGTAAAGCCCCTTTCTCATTTCTCACTAGTGTAAAAGTGCAGCTGTGTATATGTTCAGGACACATTCTCTTTAGTCAGTGGTGTATTTTTTACTCCTATAGTACTGCTGTTCCCAAAACATTCGTAATATGGATGTCATCCCAACACCGTATGGGAGATTTTAAATGTTCCTACAGCTATTTTCTTAGCTGGATTGGATATCAGCAGAAGTAGAGTTGGACCTAAAAATAACACCACCAGCAGTTCCTTCCAAAATAAAATATGATTTATAGCACATAATAGCACAGTGTGCTACCAGGGAAATTATATAAATAACATAAGAAATTACAGGGGACTATTCTATACCATCAGGTTAGAGGAAAATTTCTTCGTTACAATTTAAAGGGAGTTCTGGGAGATAACCTGGCCTATCACAGAGTAGGAAGGATAGGTGAAACTATGTTACTGTTGAATGTTGCCCTCTGTCTGTAGGATATATATGAGTGTTCATGAAAGAACAAATTTTGGTTTACATTGGCAGTAATATATAATTTTTGAAAAAACCAAACTCAATAAAATCATCATTGGCAGTTAATATGATGCAAGGTTACTAAATGCATGAGTTGGTTATTTCTTAAATTACAGAAAAAACACTGTTTGATAAAGTAAAATAATTTCTAGAAGGATTTGCATAAATTGCTCTTTATCTAACAGTGAGCAAAAAAATCTTAAATTGTGAAGAAGGATTCAAATCTTAAGTCCATTTTGAAGCTCACATTTTATAACTACTGTTCTCCATTTAAAAAAAAAAAAATCTTTAAGAAGAAGTACTTCACCAAAAAAGAAGCTTTGAGCACAAAAAGTCCATTGAGGTAAGAAATCATCTGAAGAAAAAAAATGTTATGATCCATTTTATTAAGAAAAAAGTTCCTGAAAGGAATGACAGTAAATGAATTATGTGTGGCAAAGTTGGTCTATACAAACTGTTTTCATGCTCAGGTCCCAAGCTGCACCCTTTCATCTTGTAGCCACACAGGGAAACCTTTGGAAAGTCAGCGACCTTTCTGAAGTTTTCACTGGACTTTTTTGTAGCTGTTCAGGTTGGCCTTTTGCTTCATGGCTCTTCCCATTTCCAAGTCAGACTCTTCATCTCACCTTTACTCCACACTTGTCCTTCATCTGGCTTGCCCTTTCTTTGCCTCAAATCTAACCTTCCCTTTTCTTTCCATTTAGTTTATACTTTCCTAAGCTAGCTAGAAGAAAGAAGCTGTGGTATTTGTTTTCTGCTCTTATGTTACTTATCCTGCTTTGTTCTTTCCTATTCATTCCCCTTATCTCTTTGAGTTGTGAAGGGCAAATCCAAAATAGCTGAGAGGTCTTTTAAATACCAGCGCTGCACAAGGTAGTTGTGTTCTCTTCTATGCACTCGATATCCCCATCTCAGTGCCATTTCACGTAACTTCATATCCTGGTCTGCAACTTGTCTTCCTTGTCCTTCTGTCTCTCGTGTTCCCTATTTGCTCCATCCCTTAATATATACTCCTGCATTTCCAGAAAGGCTCAGCTCAAGCTTCAGCCTGGAAAGGAGACACTCATGATCTAGTCAGATGTCCTGAAATGCCTGAACTAACCCAGGTGCAAGAAGTCATTTCAGGGTCTGACTCCTTTTCTCTTGGCAATGGCACATTTCAAGTAAAAGGCAGGTTTTACTCCTTCGTGTCCTCAGCACTTTCTCCTACTTGGTTGAGTGCTGCACAGCTCCGTGTGGTAACTGTAATCCCAGTGGGAAACCTCTGGTTTTGTCCACACAGCGAGTTAAACCTCAGGTCTAGGCACTTGCCTTTAGTTACTGCACCCTAAGCTTTCAGAGACATGGAGAACCTATTTTTACTTTCCATGTTCAGTGCTGACTAGAATCTCTGTTTTATAGCTGGTGCTTGGGAAATAACATAGCACAACCAATTAGTATCATCTCATCAAAAAAAGCAAGTCTGAGGTCCTGTGTGTACACCAACATAAAGCTTTCTCATAGTTTTAAAATTTATTTAGTTGCCCTGCAGGCTGTGAGTATATTTAGAGGGTATGTAGGGCCCTTAGAACCCTGAGAAAACCCTAGAATGCCTTCAGTCTTCTTCCACTTCCATTTCCAGAAGTTTGTTTTCCCTGCTTTGTAGCACAGCATTGAGCAATAATTACCATGTTGATAGCGATGCTGAATGTACTCGCACGGAAGGGAAATCGTGCTATGTGGAGCTATTAACTACATTTGCCCCGTAGCACTTCACTGCTTTGACTCTGCTGGGATTTTGGCTATGTTTGAGTTGGTTTCTGTTTAGATCTCCTGAGTGGTGACTGTGTAATGCATCTGTGGGGCTGGAGCAGTATTTTAATCTTTATTCTTTGACTGTAGACCCAGAAGATGGTTGGCCCGGCTCACATTACCTGTAGGGCTGAAACCTTGGAATTGAAGGCTTATTTAACAATTTCAAAGTCTGCTCAGTCCAAAGGATTTGGATTTATGCCTTTTAATTTAACCAAAGAAAGAACTATTTATTGATTTAACTTTATACCAGCTCTAGAATGCAAGTATAAAATATTAAAATCTTTAAATACCTCAGGCAAAAATCTTGTTCACATAATTTATGTAACCTGAGCATTGTGGCTCTGATCCAGAAAAACACTTAAGTGTAGATTTAAACTTAAGCATGTTAAATAGACGTGTTGAAGTCACTGGCACAGTTCATGATATCACGTTTAATGTGTGTAAAGATATCTTTAGGCTCCAAGGTCAAAACCATCAACACTTAGGCCTGGTGCCCCAATGTTTTGTTGTGAACATGTATTACCACTATAACAACATGACTACAGACAAAAAAATAATAATAAAACCCCCTTTTTGCACTTCTCTTAATAATAATCTCTTCATATTAATAAATATGCTGAATGTCTGTGTGTAAAGTGAATACCACCATTGCTCAGCAATCTTTCTTATTTTTAGCAGTGTATGGGCAGGGTGTGCATTTGAGGCCTTCTGCATAAGAGATTTGTGCTAATCCTGGAGTTCTTTGTCCTTGCCATGCACACGTTCAGTAAGACTTTATCTCTTTTAAGCCTTGAAAGCTAAAACCTGGCTCTAAGAAGACTTCTTCCTGTATGTCAGAAGGGATTTGGGGAGATATCATATAGAAATGAGAAAATAAAGACATAAGAGCATATTTTGATGCAGATTATAAGATAGTAGAGACCAAGGCAGAGTAGCTCAGGTGACCTGAGCTGGCTGAGTGCATCCTTACTGTTGACCCAAGTATTTGAAGATACGTACTTGAAGAGAGAAAGTAAGGCTCATGAGAATATAATACATGTGAAAAAGCACATCTGAGAGATATTATATGTAGCCTGTGATCTGTTCTTGATTTCAGTGTGATTTTAATGACCCTTATATTTCTGCACTGTTAGCAAAATATTTTTGAATCACAGAGTGGTGCAACAATGAAGCACATTGAAGTTACATGTAAGGGAAGCCAATGCCATCCTTATTTTAAGACATGATGTTGCATTCAAATATATATTATTTTAGAAGATCATAACATTCTGGGAAAAGAAAAAAAGAATGTTTTTCATAGGAAAAGCCTGCTCCTGTTGAAGTGCTGCTATTATCCACAAATACTGAAAGCAATATTTATCTTTGTTTTGAAGACAAAATGACATGCAAATAACATGAGGAGACAGGAGCTTTTTAGTGTAAACCGGTAGGTACTTAATTGAAAACTGTTTTTTTCACTTCTTAGGAAATACAAGATAAAGCTTAAAGCCTTTTTAATACTCTTTAAAAGAGATCTTACATGGCAACCAGTCATATTGGTACATGAAAAGAACCGCAGTCTCTGATAAAGATCCTCTTTTTCATGTTTTCAAACAGCAGCTGAGTACCATACTGTGGCAGCAGAGAACAATCTGAGAAAATGAACACGGATTGAAAAGGCCCCAGTTACATGACATTTCCAGTGGAAAAAAAAAAAGCCAGCCCTAGGCCCACAGTCAAATATTTTCACTCAGAATTCCCTAGGATTGTGGACATACTTTTCTACAGAAAGTGTGTTTTTCTGAGCAACCCTATCTGATGTTCTAATAAATGTGTAACATGGAGAAAGACAAAGGAGAGATACCATCCATTTCAGGAGTTTTCATGAGTGTGCATGAAAGAAAAATTTGTTTAAAAAATTATTTTCCTCCCATTTATTTTTAATTTCTCATTAATTGCATCCAATTTTGCACTTAGTTTTAATTAGTTAAAATTTAAGACGACTATTACTTTCTCAATTTCTGACAACTTTGGGATTTTATAATACATACTTTTTTTCTCCATTTAGATTTTCTGCCTTAAAGTAGATTATAATAATGCATTAATATCCGTCATTCTATTTTTAATCAACTTCTTAATTCATTAGTAACAGCTGCACATTGTTAAATGTTGTTTGTTTTTCCTTTTTTCCCCTTTTTTAAAATCTATGTTACTTAGAATTATTGTATTAACTAGTCTTTCCATATTTATGAATGCTGCACTGTTCTCAGCATGGAATAAGGGAAAATCTCATGCCTGTCTTTAAAGAAAACCCTTTTTTTTTTTTTAACTTTTTCTCTGACAGCCTCCAAAATATTGCATAAATATCAGTGAGTTAAGGTTCATAGCATTCTGATTGCAGTGACGTTTTATAGGAAAGGAGACTGTTGTAGAAACCTGGATTGCTTGGGAGCAGCCTGTGGGAAAGCCTTTGGTGTTCATTTTCAGAGGTCAGCCATAGCAACCAGTTAATTTAGATGCAATTCAGCACAGAATCGAGCCTTCCAAGCCTTGTCAGGACCCTGGACAGCGCATCCGGCCGGGTTTTCCCGAGGCACTCGCGGCGCCTTTTCACATTCACTCCTGAAAAGCTGAAAACACAAACTTCTCTTTTCAGAGCTCCTGATACAAGCTCTGACATTTACACCCCAAAAATGAGTTTAATGTTTTGGAAACCAGGCCCTATTTGCAGCTGATGATCTCCTCAATTATGGCCGTGGTTTTCAGGAAAAGAGCCAGAAATGGAGTCTGCTATTTTGCACAGCTTATGTGATTCAAGACCTCAAGTCTGTTTTTCTTATTTGCCTTCTGAGAATGAAAAATAGCCCGTAATGTGTTATGTCTGATGGAAAATTTATAGGGATGTCAGAGATGACTGATTAAGGGCACTTTATAGATTAACAGATGATGACTAAAACAGAGGTTGATGGTACTGTGGTGAAAAAAGAGGGGATATTTTGGAAATACAGTGAGATCCATCAAGAGTTGTCTGAGACCTAGACATAGATATTAATCCAAACAATGAATATTTCAAAGTCTGAAAGGTACTGTGTAGAACAAGAATAGTGTTGCTGCACAGAACGGGGTGCTCAGCAGCATTGCATCTTCTTTGTCTGCGGTGAGTGGATATAATATAATCTCCTTCTTGCTTTAGTCTATCTTCTTCTCTAAAGCTTAAGGAAATGGTCCAGATCCTTGGCATGGGCTAAGTAATCAAGTTATCACCATAAAGTACATTGCTATCGTCTGTGTGGGGACCAACTATCTCTTACAGGAATTAATGATTTAGAGTTTCCTAGAGAACTTATAAAAGGTTTTGGGGTTTGTTTTTTCTTGTTTTGCTTTTTTCTTTAAATTGTAGTGGCCTTTTATGGAGAGTCCAGACAATTTATATCCTTGCTCTCAAGAGAATAAACTGCTCAGAATATGAACTTAGGAAAACAGAATATGTGTTCCAAAGGTGTACTTTTCTGCTGTTGTAATCATCCTTACAAGATACTGTGGCAGCACCAGATTTGCCTTCAGCTCCAGCTGATTTTGAAATCCTTCAAAGCTTTAGGAATAAAACTGCACATATCCTCTAGATTTCTTTTATAGAAATAGATAAGGTTTTGTAACAGCAAATAACACTGCAGAGCTGAACAAAATTGTCCTCCTGTAAGTGAGATTTGGATGCACTCAGGCCAAATAAGATTGTAGACTCATACTACAGAGACTCGTAGGAAAACAGAGGAAAAGGTATTACATTCCCCATGGTCAAACAGAATTCTTGTCCACCTTGGCTGAAACTCCCATTAGCCATGGCAACAAAGGAGGGAAATACACAGCACCAGATAACATCTAATTTAATGCTGACAAAGAGGCGGGATACATTGATCTGTTTGGAAGAAAACTTCATTCTTTTCCATTCCTATAATTCAGGTTTTCTCATTACTGGACACAGATGGCAAAATATAATTTTATTAACTATGACCATTTGTTTTGTGGTTCATCAATTAAATTGCAGAGATTACAGAGACTGGTTCATGCCAGCCATTAACAGAAACAAGTTAGTAGCTAGAGCTATACTGCAAATGGCTATAGATGTTGCATACAGTGCTTCAACATCATTTGTTGCTATGACAATAATGAAGCAGAATGGCTGTGGTCTCTGAAATCTCAGATTTTTCATCTTCTCAGATAAATACAGGCAAATACAAACTTCTTTTAGAAATCTGGACTTCCTTTAGAACTACAATGAATTTATGTATGCCACTCTCTCTCTGCTCATTAGAAAATTAAATCAGAAAAATAAAAAAGGAAAATCAATGTATTGCAAAACTCCTGGACAGCAACCACTTCCTGTTCCATGCACTGCGAATTCAGTCTGAACCATCAGGTAGGACCAGGAAAAGTAAACTGATGGTTCCTGTAGCAGCCATCTCCAGAATCTCCTGTACCAGCCAAGCAAACTTTTGGTAGAAGTGAATGAGAACTGCAATGTCAAAAGCTTTCCGGTTCTCATCTGTCTTTCCTTATTTGATAAGAACTGCACCTGTGTTCATTTTTTAACAAATTGAATTCTAGAAATGATTTCCACCCCAGTTTCACGTAGTTATATGTAATGGCACAAATTTCCTGACATGCTTAATCTGAAAACTTACTTGGAAAGAAAGAAGTCCTCTCCTGCAACTGGTGACCACAGAGTAATTGGCTCCCTAATCCCTTTTTTAAAATAACAGGGGAGTGACCCTTTTTTATGTCTATGCATTTTTTTGAAATGCAGATAAGCTCTCTTTTCTTTCATGCAGTCACAAATTATTAACTTTACACAAAATAATGCTGAATCACCAAGAGAGGTTTAGAAAGACCTTAGACTGATGATGATTAACATCCCTAAAAAATTAATTCACAAAAGATACCTTCTTTGATTAGCTTCAGCAGTTGCTCCATGTTGTAGAAAGGACGATGGCCTGTACTCTGGCAGCAACACACACTGTATAACTTATTGGGAAACATCAACAGGAGATGTGTCTTTAACACAACAGGGAGCCCACGTGCACAGACAGTTCAGAACTGGGCTTTTCTGGGAATTGTATTGCACAGAAATTTATTAGAAATCACAAAGGTGTTTGAACATATTCTCTCTTTGATTCAAAAATACCCCATAATGATGATAAGGGAAGGATCACAGCCTACTGCATAACAGTAATGTGTCATGATAGTGAACCTCTGGAGCTGATCACACATCATCAGATCTCCCTGGCTGCACTTAGCACTGGAGGGAGATGTATTTCAGCAATGATCATAGATATAATTCCTTATCGCAGCTTCATACCACATGTGTGCTGGGAATACCCATCTGCACCCCTCTTTGCAGCTAATGCAAGCACAACATTTTAGGTTTTGTTCCAGGGACAGTCCAAGTTTAATCTCTCTGGGAGACACCTTCACTCTATCAGAGTTGTGTACACTGATTGTATGTTGTTTACTCAAATGATCCCAAATTCTAAAAGCCTGGGAAAATTCTCCTGTTAATAGCAAACATTTAGCCAATATTGCTTCTTTTCAGAAGTCCATTGCATCTCAAAATATTACATGTGGATATATCCTGAGTTCAAAAGGTCATATTCATCTCAAATATGTCAAATATAAGTCAAAACTTCTTTCTTTTACATAAACTGGAATCTATTTGAATGGCATTAATTTCTATAAGGAAAAATGTGATAATTTTCACATTTCCTGTCTTCCAATCAATACCATTTGAAATATTTAATGTTTTAATGTTGCTAATTTTGAACAACCTCTCCTTTCCATTTCTTTTCTTTTTTTCTTTCTTTTACATTTTTAATTGACAGAGCATCTGAAAGTGCCACAGTCAAACTGAGTATTTAATAATACTGGATTCAGTTTCTATGGAGTTGGGTAAAGGCCTTTTTTTCACTATTATCAAAACCACTTTTATTGTTCCTCTCATTTTTCATGGCACCTGCACTGGAGCATTGGTCACAACCTCATTACCCTCGCCCTCTCCAAGTTGCCTTCCTTTGGAGTGCAATGTCAGTGGCAGAGGCAGCAGGACAAGATCTGATGTCTGGCTTCTCTGCTGTGCCTCACGACAGCAAAGGTTCTCCTGGAATATATCTAGATGGTTTGTTTGTTGTTTCAGAATTAACCAAATCATTATCTCTGTCTTTTCCTAAGCTTCCTGCTACTTTTGAGGATAGAATTTCTAAGATTGCAGGAAATCTTTAGAGATCTACTTTCATGCAGCTAAATTCTTCAGGAATCGTCTTGACTTATTGGCTGTTTAGATGGTTTTTAACACAGGTTTCCACTCTCAACAAAATCAAAGATGCCACAAAAGAAACGGAGACATGAAGTTATTCCATAGTACCTTGTAGGTACATTCTGACTTTGTTGAGTAAATCAGTGAGGGACCTATTGGAGTATTTAACATCCTTTATGTGGTGAGGATTGTCTTGTGGTTTGGATTTCTGTGCATAGAACAGTTCTGACATAGTTTCTTCTACAGCAGAGCAAGGATTAATTTGTTTAATTTACTGTGTGGGAGTTTCTCCTAGTGGCGTGCCCACAGAGGCAACTGAGCATAAGGAACATTAAAGCTACGTACAAAGAAACTTCTTTTTCCTGTAAAATCACCTTGCACCTTCCTGGACCTTGTGTTTATATAATTTAAGATGGCAGAGAAGATGGGAGCTCCAGAGCCATGGCCAGCAGGGAAAGCAGGGAAAAACAAGTCTTTGATAAAAACAGATGAGATCATGCGGTTACCAGGAGATCCATGGAGATGTTTTCAGTGGCTGTTTGTCTTTCAGTGTCACGGCTGAGCCCATGGTGACACACAGCCTTTGTGCTTGCCTCACGTTCAGAAGGCACTTGTGACAAATAGGGTCATGTAATGATGATGCCTTACCAGATTTGGGAATATGTATTGCTGCCATTACTTCAGAGGTCAGTTTTAGCTTTTTTCAAATCAGGGTGCAGTCATCTTCAATCACACTGTAAATTTTGGGAAAATGTTTGTGATGAAATTTGGGAAATGTCTGTGAAAAATATGCAGAACCATTTGCTGTTTCTTTTTCCCATATATTGGTAGTGTTTGAGCTAAGGTTGTTTCTTTTCTTTATGTATTACAAATTAATATGAAGTACAAGAGCCTTAGAGCAACTGTGCAAATCAAAGAAATCGTATGTGTCTGTGTTTGTCTTAAAAAGGATAGAAATGCACAATCCTTTCCTTGATTCTGTGAATAGACACTAATGTGGGTCATGGCAATAGTTTCAAAGGCAATTTTTAATATTTTAGTGTCTATAATCCTCTGCAAGTGAGCCAAGAAATGCACTCTGGAGTGTCTTCATTCTGCTTGAAGTCATCCTCAAGTTCCTACTACACTCAGTGTAGTTTCTTTCACAAGAAAGGTGGTGCTTGAGAAACTGTAAAATTTGTATATAGTGTTGCATTTTCAGAAAGGATATCCAGCCCCTAATAATCAGCAGTTTATTAATTTAAGACATCTATTTTAATAAGTCCCCAAATAGGATTATTTCCCGTATCTGTTTTGGAGACCTCTGAGCATTTCTTGGAAGAAATGAGGTGGTGAAGAGCAGCTGTTGGAATTCAGGGATGCTAGAAAGGGGAAATATCTTATAGTCACATAATCCAAATATCTAAAAAGAACTTGCTTAAATCTATCTGCCATTGTTAAAATTCTGTGTTCCTTGTAAGTGCCTACTTGTTCTGGAAAGAGAAGTGTGTGCATTTGGTTTTGTCCATCAGAGAGCTCAGAGACAGAATAATGTTCAATCATGAAGTTAATCCCAGCACAACAGTTTCTACTGAAGTGACTCTATAGAGGATTTATTCTCCCATCTATGCAGGTGAATAAAGAATTCTTTTAGTGGGTGGTGCAAATACTGTTGTAGAAGAATAGACCCCTTTGTATTAAAATTACATGCCTGGGATTTTAACATAAAAACTGAAAAATCCCACTGTGTAAAACTGACTTAAACTCAATTTCCCTCTCCTCCTTTTACAATGTCAAGATGCCTGAGTGCTCAAGTGACTGAATAAGTACTAAATATTTAATGCATGGAGGTTACATTAACTGAGTCTTTGATCTGAAACTTCTTAAAAACATCTTAAAAGCCCTTCAAAAACCGGTTAGTATTTCATTACAGTCACTTAAAATAGATTTATTTTATCAAAACATCCTGTCAGAAACCCCAAAGCTGTGATTAATAACCTCCAGCATTTTGACTAAAGCATCTCCTAATACGGGTTTCACAGTGTATCAACAGATTGCCTGTTGTGGGTAGGAAATCACCAACCCAATTGCCTCTGTCAGGCACTTGCAGGTGTTCAGAGTGTGTCTGCTGAGAGTTTGAGCAGGTATGTACAATGGAATCCACACTGGGATTCTGCATGCTTGCTGCTGCTCCAATAGAATGTCTCTCATGTAATTCTGAGATTAAATTAACATTTTTTCATCGTGGAATAAATTTATTTGGGCAGTTTTGTACAGATGTTTTTGTATCGTAACATTTACAAGCATTTGGGCAACATGAGAAATGGGATAGATCAATAATTTATATCATCCTGGGAAACTCCTGCATGTTTTTAATCTGTGCAGCATAATTTGAGAGCATCTCTGGCTGTGTCAAGGCTCTGCCCTTTACATTGTTTTTATTGTTCAAGGGTAACAGACTGCAGTGTGAGCCTGTGTGAGTGTCTGCTGGATGTGTAGAAGATGGAAGAATACACAGAGGCAGGTTTCTATATAATTCATTTCTGCTGCATCCAGCAGCCCTCCTGTGCAAGAGCTTGTCCCACCCAAATTTACACTTACCCTTTGTTGTAGATTTCCTTCTCGTTGGCTTTGTGCACCTCCAGACCCCGCTCTGAAATTCCCACTGTTGTTATTTCATAACACAAGATCTTGTGTCCTAACACAACATGAACACGAAACTTGGGATCTTAAATGATTAATCGCAGACCACCTGGTCACTCTGGTGCTGAATTTTGAAATGTGCTTCTGGTTCGTGAGGTTTTAGCTCATAGCCATTGTTGCTACTTCTTAGCTTAAACCTGTTTAACCAGTGGAAAGAAACTGAAACAATCAGTTTGGTAATTGTTCTGTTTCCTTCTCCTCAGTAATCAATAGATTAAAGTAAACCATTTAGTGTATTCTAGGATAATAAAAGAAATTAAACACTGGTTCTGAGTTCACTGTATGTGCACATGGAGTCATTTGCCATTATTTTCTCAAAACAAGAGTTAAGGATTTCTTCTCGAGTCTCCCACAATATTAGCAAAAGGCACATGGCTGAACCCTCATGAACCACTTTGAAAACACATTCCTTGTTTCTTCAGGGAAATGCACTTTTGTCAGTGTATACCTTGTGTAGAAGATGTTTTGCATATAAAAACCACGTGGAGATTGAATCCTGTTATATAAAGCAAAGCTGGCTTTCTGTGGAGTTCTTTGTAGTACCAACATTAAAAGGGTTGTTATAAATAAGAGTGGAATATAATTATAAATGCCCTTCTGAGGAAAAAAAAAATCCTTGATTACCTTTGAATTCTTTTGCCCTTTAAAAAGGTTATATTTAACTGGTTCAGTTTCTTACTTGATGTTTCAGTTTCCCAAGGGAAATCAACCTCCAGTACGAACTGTTTCAATTGGGTTACATGACTTTACTTTGTGTCTTGCATTTGTTAACAGACAGGTTATATAACACTGCAGGCTAAATATACATTGCTCTGTTTTCAGCTACCTCTGGTACTCCTGTGTTCAGAGGGATGACCAGAAAAGTGGGAAGTGGCTTTCAAAAGTTCTGCTGGAATTAACCCCTCCTGCTAATAGCATAAACTTCTTGGAAGTAGAGACTTCAGGAGTAGTATGTGGCTATAAATCTTAAACTATAAAAATATATTAAATATTTTTATGTGCTACCTGTCACCCTTGAGGTTTTTTTTTAATGACTAAAAAGAAGTGGGTCAAATTCTGCCCTTATTCCCCATGGCATATAATCTGTGGAAGCACTATTGACTGGAGCAGAATTTCCTTGAGTTACTCATGTTGTAACTGAGAAAGTAATTGGAGTGCGTGTGTGCTGCTTCACTGAAATGCAGGAGGCTCAATTCTAGGGGGATCTTTTCAATTTCTAGGTAGTTTGGTGTTGAACAGCTTTAGATTCATTATTCTTGTATTTCCATCAAGTAATGCTTTCCTGGTAGAGGAGAAGATGAAAGGACCTTTTAAAAAAATATCAATAACAAAAAAGAAAGGAAAGAAAAAGGGGCTTCGTCTGGGCTTTTTTCTTCAGTCACTGATCAATAGCAGCACGAGAGAACCGTATTTAGAGAAGCAAGGCAAGCAAGCAAGAATCTTAACTAACTAGCAGGAAGTTGATTGTAGCATGCTGGTGTTCAGGCAACTGATAAGAGAGGAGGAAACATTTATGCTGAGAATCAGCAAAAACGGGAACATGTTTTCCCACATGCCTATTTCATTTCACAAGTCCAACATGCTGCACATAAGCTCTGGAGATAAATTTAGAGTAGTTTTGTTAATTGCATGGCATTAAATTTGGAATGAGATGAACAATGAGCTATGGCAAATGATATTTTGATTCACAGTACAGTAGTGTTTGTGTTTGAGATTCGTGGCAGAAGTAAGGATCCATTACTGCATGGATTGGCATCAATCTCTGTGTCCCTTGGGGTGCAGGATGGGACACTGGAGGTATCCCCCAGTCCTTGTCCTGGCAGCCAATTCCTTGCAATAGGAATGATGTACATGAACATCATTTTTACCTGTAGATTCTCAGAGAGCTCAGTTAAAACTTGCTGTGTTTCATTCTTGTACTGTCTATATATGACTGAAAAACGGGCTGGGCTGAGACAATGCTTGCATTTTAGAGCTGAAAAAAACGTTATGGCCTTTTTTTCTTTGTTGAATTGATTTTTTTTTCCTTTTTTGTTGGTATTTATTAAAAATGCATATTCTACCCGGAATGATTCCTAGAGTTTTTTGGAGCACTGCTGAGTAAGCCAAACTAAATATATATTTCTTTAGAGGCATCAGTGCTCTTGGCAGACACCATTATTTTTGCAGTCACTCAATAATTGGATTTTTAAAATAAAGTTTTTGTGTTCCTTTTAGTGTCAGGTCAAAAAATATTAAAACAATTACTTTCAATTTCAATATGCAATAGAAGAACATAATTAAAAAAAATTTTTACAGAGCACTTTTTTCTGTCCCCCCCTCTACAAGTTTATTCCTTTTATTCACTGTGAGCATGTCTTGCCTTAAGTTTACTTAAAAGTTGTTTAAGAGGCAGAAATAAATCCATCTCTACCTTCTTTATTCTGGTTTCCTCTGTGCCTGAATTTATTCTATGTTCAGTGAAGTCAGACTTCTAAGAGAGTTGGGAATTTTGAATTATATTTGCAGTTCTGGAGTGGTTGTATGTATTTTTAGTAAAATGCTGGCATGCTTTGTAGGATTTTTCTTTTCCTGTGGTTCTGTTAATATTTGCACAGGAAGTTTGAATTAGAATGATGAAATATTCACTCTGATGCATAATGATTTGATCCCCTTCACTGCTGCATTCTTCACAGCTGGGTTTTTTTGCTCATGCTATTTTGCATATGAACATTTATCATGCAATAAATTGATTTTCCTGTCTACTATTCTCATCTCCTTAAACCTGCACATTCCTGCAGTGTTGATTCTGCTGTTCCTTACTTGTCCTATGCATAATTTCTTAGTCACGACTAACTTTAGTTATGACTCATTTTGTAATTCTTACAAAATTATTGTAACATTTTAAAATGTGCTTGTTTAATGCTCCTTCTTCAGATAAGCTATTGATTACTTTTAATCCTTGGGAAGTTATTTTAGCTCTTTAGGTTCTGAGCAATTTATTTTCTATTCAACAAACTGTTGTAACAACTGTCTTTTGCCCAAAAAAACCTTTCAGTACTTAAAAGACTGACATGTAATATTTTATGCAGGAAAAAGATTTACTGAAATGTAGTAAGGCTGTTACCACAAAACCTTAGCTGGCAATTAGCTTCAGGATTAATTTCTTGCATGTGCCCTCTCTGTGTGGCTGAACTCTGGGATGCATCTGATCCCATTTCTTGCTCAGCTGACGAGGGGAGAATGGGAACCTGCCTGGAGAGAAGTCTTCCCCTGCCTTGCTTTTTGCATAGTTGTTATTTTAATCAATATTAGGGTAATAAAGATTCAGTGTGATTAAGGCTTTCTCTCTTTGCAGCAGCCTCTAGAGACAATTCCTTGTCTGAGTTCAGTAGGTGCCCTGAAGGTCTGTGGCAGCCCTGAGTCTTTATTGCCTTTAACTTCTCCCCCAGCTCTTCCTGCTGTGTCAGCTGAAGCATTTACAACTTACCCTCTCTGCTATTCAGCATCACCCAAAATCAATCTTGGCCTCCTCTTCCCCACTTTGATTTGCTGTCTTAGCACACCATGTACCCTGGTATGCAAATTGTTTCTTTAGTTTTCATCAGGCTTTCGGTATTTGGATGTAAAATTCTGTAATTTATTTCAGAGGTAACTGGTATGATTTGCTTTTGTTTGACTTTGCTTGAAATTATTGGATGTCACAAATAATTCAAGGAAATAACTTGGGAGCAGAAACTTTTAACCATTTTTGTTCTTCATCATCATTAATATTGCTCTAACATGCAACCTGTATACTCTGTGGTTTTAATGCTCTTTGCATCAATGTTATCTCTGTGTATGTGCAGAAAAGATCCCCTAAACCTCCTAATGCAAAATAATTCTATTTGTGGCCATATGGGAATTAAACTTTCTTTCCCTTACAATTTTCATTAGACAGAGGCTTACTGGTACCATGGCAGAATGCTCAAATAAGCATTTTAATGTTGAATAAAGGTCAACACACTGGAATTTGAAACCATTAATCCTTTTGCTCTTAAAGCAGGCAGAACTTTTACAGACTAAATAAGGCATTAAATAGCAGACTCTTAATGTTCAGAAAAGGAGAAACATACCTTCAAATTACCCATTTAGATTTCTAGAACTTTTCATTTTCTGTTTTTTGAGCAAAATAAGTTTTGAGGGTTTTGGGGGAAATGTGTTTTTCAAATTTTTTTTTTTTCATTTCCCAACTTTGTATTGGGAAAGGATATTTCTGAATTCATAGAGCTTTGGAAAAGAACTCCAGTGTATGAAAATACCATGTCACAGTGGAGACAATGCCAGTATTTTCAAGTTGCAATATCAGTCTATGGGTGTAGACATCCTCCTGTTCAGATGAAAAGAAGTTCAGGCTCACTTTAAATTAATTCCTGGACTTTGAACAATTGTGGGATCCCTCTAGGACATCACAGACTGTTAAATTAAACCTGTATTGCCTTGGGTTGAACTTTTAACCTATGTGTGACTGAAGTCTGTCTTTTGGGACAGCATCCAGTCTTGATTTCAAGGCATCAGGAAGCAGAGTACCTACTGCTTCCTTTGGTAATTTGTTCCAGTGTCTGATTACTCTCACTGTTAAAAACATAAATCTAATTTTTGAGTCGAATTGATCTTGGATTATATAATTTATTTTTTTTTCCTCTGGTAGATAATTTTTTACTACAAGATTAAGAAATAATTTGCTTCGATGGAGGGACAGAGATGGGAAGTTAATGGTAATGGTAATGCAACACATTGCAGTACTTGAGTCTCATTTCAAGATATTATATTCAGCCCTCAAGTATTTTCTGTGGCTTCTTGCTGTGTCTGTTTCAGTTTCTCAACATCTTTTTTTTAAAATATAGGTTCTAAATTTCCATCATTTTGTTCAGCTTTATAAAATACTTTACTTGGAAAAATATGGACATTTAATTCTGCTCAGTGCCCTCAAACATCATGGGCAAGGATTTCATTTCTGGGATGTTTCAGTAGGACTCATGGGATCACAGGAGTGGGAAGGACCTTTGGGTAATCTGGATCACCCTTTTACTGTGGCAAGATCCACATTTATTTTGGACAGATTTCCATGTTATTTCTGACAGCTTTTTCCAGGAGTATTCCAGAAGTTCCACAGGCAATCTGTCTTCTCTGCTGTTTATTGCTTCTTACTGCTTGACAGTTTTTTTTCCTAAAATCTAGCCTCAGTCTCCCTGGCTGCTCTTTAAGTCATTTATGTCTTGCCCTATCTAACATCAGCACAAAGAGCAGTTTACCAGTTTTGTGGTTTGGGGCTTTTTTTCTTTCTTTTTTTTTCCGGTCTCCTTTTTTTTGTTGTTGTTGTTTTTTTTTTTTCTTTTTTTCTTTGGTTGGGTTTTTTGTGTGTGTGTTTTTGGCTTAGTTTTATTGTTGGTTTTTTTTTTTAAATGTATTTTTTAATTTATTTTTTAATTTTTAGCACCATTTTATTTATACCTGTGTTTGTTTTCCTTGTTTTAACAACCTCAATTCTTACTTGTCTTTTCTAAAGCATAAATTTCTTCTGGCTTATCACAAGTTGGTCCTCACTTTTTGGAGGTGCAGTTCTTCAGACTGGATCAAATAATGCAGCTGCAGCTTTCCGGTGCTGAGTAGAAAGATTCTTCTGTGTCAAGCAAAGTAAAACTAATTTATCCATTACAGTAGGACATTCATCTTTACTGGAGCAGCATGATATTGTTGATGGATTATCCAGCTCGTGATCCGCAGTAACTTTTAATTTTCTAAAGAATGGCTACCAATGTCAGTGGTTCTCCATCCCAAGCAGTTAATTTTTCTTGGCTCAATGAAGTGCTTTGCCTTTATCCCTACTGAACAAGCACTGTGGCTTCCAAATCTGATCTTTAAATTCATCAAGGTTTCTCTGAATTCTGGTCATTATGAATCCAGTGTATTTCTAATGCCTCTGAGAAGGATATTGTCACGGCAAGTATGTTTGTGATGCCATTTTCTTTGTCATTAGTCAAAATCCTAAATGCTGACAGCCCTGGGAGGGCCTCATCCAGATTTTCACTTGAGGTGACTTTTTGAGTCGATAGGAACATTGCTAATCGCACCCCAAGTATGATTTTCTGATTCAGTGTTGCACCCACTTTGTACTATTTTCATCTGAATCATGCTTCCATGGTTTGCTTAAAAGATTGATAAGTGGGAGAGGATCAAAAAGAGTCCAAAGTACAAATGACATCTGATGCTTTCCCTCTGTCCACAAGGCCTGTTACCCTATCAGGGAAGAAAATTAGATTGCTCTGACATGATTGTTCTTGACAAATCCATGTTGGATGTTATACATGTTCTCATTACCTTCCAGGCGCTTACAAAGAGTTTGGTTATTTGTTTCAGTATTTTTCCATGAATTGAAAATAAGCTGATTGGCTTATAGTTGTCAGGCTCACCTTTTTCTTTAAAATGGTTTTTAAAGGTAGACATTACACTGGCCCTTTTTTAGGACTCAGTTTATCCATTGTCCTTTTAAAGTTCTCAGAGATAAGCCCTGATGACTTTGAGGTTCCCATTTAGCTCTATAAGTACTGGTGGATGAAGTTCATTAGACTTAGCCTGTTTAAAAACATCCACCTTCCCTAAATACTCTGATTATTGTACCTTCCCTATCTGAGGCTCAAATCTGGCCCTTTGTCAGTGATGTTAATTGTGATAGGTACCTGATTACAACTGGCCTTATAATAAAGACTGAGGTGAAAAAAAGAGATATTCATTATTATTTTGGCATAATCCATCATGTTTCACTTCTTCCTTAAGGAGTAGAGTAGCCTTTTCCTCTTACTGGAGTATCTATAAAGTGGTTTTTGTTAGCCTTGTTGTCTCTTCATGTTTGTGTCTCATCTACATGCTTATTTGGATTTTTCATTCTAATTCCTACCAGATGGATAGTTCCTTTCCATTGTTATACCAGTCCTTTTTCTGTAGGTATTTTTATTCATAAATGGATACTTTCATATCTCCTTGCATCTAGACCATAGAGTCTGAGGTGGTCCCAATAACACGGTGACCAGTTTTCTATGGTCAACCTGCCCCTCATCATCCATCAGCTCTCCAGCTCTCTGTTGGCCACAGATGACAGCTGTAGTACATCCACCTTTTCTTCTAGATCCTCAATTCAAAGACTGGACAGTGTTAGTTAGTACCTGTGTTTTGGGATTTTCATCAAACACATCTGCATTACATGTTAATTCTTTAATTACTAGTTCTAGGGAATTTTCTTTAATTAGCATTTCATGCACTGAGCATATGCTTTATTGAATTCATGGAATTATCAATTTTTAAATCCTAGTGACAATTGGAAGTAAGTCAAAAGCTTCATGAAAATATTGCTGCAGAAATCAGTTACATTTCTTGTCTGCACTGAGATTTTTAATTTTATAGAAATGGAAGTCACCTTTCCAGAAGCAGAAGCTGGGAAAAGGAAAGGTAGGATAGAAAGGATGGATTAGGATGAGTGAATGTCTAATATAGATATACACAAAAGCATTTTATCCATAACAGATTACAGAACTTTCTTTGTGACATGGGGGAAACCCAAAGGCAGCACAAGGAAAACCCATCTCTCTGCAGCTTCCTTCCAGCAGTAAAATTCCTTAATGTCTGCTCTGCTGGTTTTCTTATCCCTCTAAACTGCTCTTTGCAGGGGTGCAAAGTTCCACCAAATTAATCTTGCTGCACTTACACCCACAGCTTGCCACAGGGAAAGCCCTAAGCCTGTTCCTTGCCTTGGGTCTGCCCAAGTGGTGCTTTGGAAGGAGGCTCCATTGTTTCCATGATCACACTTTATAACGCAGTGCTATTGCTTCTGACGTTTATATTGACTGAAGGGCAGCTTCACCCAGGGCTGGGATTGCTCATAGATCAAAGGCAGATTTGCCAGCTGTCACCAGCCCTGCCCAAAGAAATGAGATGCATTGACAATTATGATGCTAAATGCGCTGTGATTGTTTATAGATCATTTTTTGATTTAACCAATTGGAGAAGCTATAATATCTCTGTGATACAACAAATATAAAGAGGGAATAAAAGATTTGATTAATACTGAGAATTAATGAGATAGCCTATTTGCTCACAAGGAAACCTGAAGGTTAGTCGTTCATACTCCAACAAAAATCAGACTTTGTGAGATCATATTATAGTTAATTGAAGAAGGCGAATTCTAAGGATGATACCATGTGTAGCCTTGTTTATTATATGAGTAGAGCTAATTTGGCAGCTTGGATTTCCTTGTGTAGAAATGTACTTCTCTCTGTATTTGGAGGATGGCTGTGAATGTGGCTCTGTCACATTTCATTACTTTAGACTTTACTCTGTTTCATTTCAGTCTGCAGCAGAACTGCTTCTGAAATGGGATTATTGACCCCTACCATTGATCATGCTGCCCCAGTGTATGCGTCTGTGTGTGCACAGTTAGCACTACTATCAAAATATGTACATCTGAAGGTAAAAATAATACATGATCTGCAGGGTAAACAATATCTGTGGATCTTCTCTTTCTCCTTCTTTTTTTCCTCTCCTTTTTATTCTGAGGCTAGCTTAGTCCATCAGTAGGATGAAAGGAAAAATTGCTACACTTGTGTTAAATTTCCCCTGGGAAAGTAAATTATGGACAAGCCTCCAAGGACAACCCAGAAAGAAAGGGATAAGATATTGATGCACACTGTACCTCTCACTCTTCCTTCCTTGTCCCACAATTGAGCACTTCAATGAAAAGTTACGAGTTCTTTGTTAAATTGAATTTCTCTTCTCCTTGTCTCACAATTTATTGTGACGCTGAAAATTTTATAACTTGGTAAAAACTGGCAGCAGCCCCATTTGTCCCCACAAAAGGCTATCCAGGTTTGAACAGGTTTTGAAGCAGAGCTATGAATGCTCACACTGAAAGACAGATAGTCATGCCAGTTCCCAGCTTATTATAGGAATATTTAGTTACTGTATTTTTTCATCCACTTTAAGCTTTATATTTTTGGGGGTGTGCAGAGAGAGGAGGGAAGGAGATGGATGGAAAATCAGGATGGAAGAGGAAAATTTGGGATGGTTAGTGAGTATCCTTGTGCCAGCATCACTGCAAGCATCACCTGCTGATTTCTTTAAAGAAGTATTGACAAATATTGTCTCCTAAATTTCATGCTGCAACATTTTGGTGGTCACCAAGACCTCAGGGGTCAGTTTTAAAGGGAGACTTCAAAGATTCATTTCTAAGCCTGTTCATGGATGCTTTGGGTTTGATTCCTAGGCTGATAAGAATTCTGCTTGTTTTTACTCCCCTAAGTAAAATCTGTGTCTTTTTCCTCAATGTGTATTTTAATAGAGGACAGGAGAAAGGATATGTTAGATTTAAACTCTGCTGGATTTGATCATGATGTCTCTTTTCCTGGATACACCATGTATGCCACCTCTTGTATCAAATCTAAATGTTGAAAAGAAATTGCCTTTTCTTTTCCCCCAGTAGCTTTCTCTGCAGTCATGCAGGGTGCTTAATTCTGGTGAAAGGGAAAGCAGGAAGACTGACATGCTACATGACATTCCAGTTATGGAAGAAAAAAAAAAGTTAGCAGATTGACAGTCCAATAAAAATACACAGAAGGTTTTTCTCCTTTCCAAGGATGCATGTGTGGGAAAGTGAGAGAGGAAAAGGCTGGGAAGGGTGAAATGTAATTACATGTAGGCACACACATGTAAGCCTATATGCACAGGCAAACATTAACTCAACAGGTAATAATTATTTTCAAAACATCTTTTGCCTTAATGTTGGCAAAAATGGTGCCATTTTCAGTGCTCTTCATCTTAGACTGAGGCTGCCATTCGTGTGACAAATTGGGAAGAACTTCTTCTCAATAAGGTGCTGCAGAGGAGAGAAGTCCCAGCTGAATGAGCAGGAATTGTTTCTTTCCTGGTGCACCCCTAACACAGAAATAGGAGTGATACTTTGCTTTCATGGCTCTTGGATGGAAAGACAGGAATAGGAGGAGATGAGCTTAACTTTTGAAGAGAGTAAATATCTGTAAATGTTTAAGATGGAGGTATGGATATTAATCAAAAGATTTCTATGACATTGTAGGAATTCTTTTGACTGGCAGTTAAATGATAGAATATTTACATTGTATTTTGGGTTTGATGCAGTGGTTTGAGCTTATCACATGAAAAAGGCAGGGGTGGTTTGGATGAGTTGACCTTCCTGAGGATGACTGTTAGTCTGAAAGCACAGAGATTTAAGAAAATTATGCCAGTCTCAAGTTAAGCTGTGGCTTCCATTCATACAGGAAAAAATTGAGGATTGGGTTATTTTTTTTTTTTTGCCACAGATATAGTTCCTCCATTTGCAAAATCCTGAAGGCCCATTTGGTGTTTTTGTGAGAACACTGTGTAGTCTGGCCTCTAAGAAACCACTTCTGCACGTTCTGTTTGCATGCACAGTGAGTAATGTGATATTTACCTGTAGGCAATGGACAGAAGAGGAGGAGAGGTGAATATCAGAGTGCTGGTGTTGGAATTTGGGGTGCAGAGGCATTTTTGAGACTAGTAAAAGTGGGGTGGGTGGTGGGATAAGGATTGGAATAACCAGTTGTAAGAGAGGTTGTAAAATGGGGTACACGTGTGCATTGTGAGAGAGACACGAGGCACAACTGTTAGATAGGAGAATTTTGAGAATAGTGCCCTAAATTATTAGAAACAACACTTCTCCTCGGAGTCTGTAAATAGTACCAGGATAATCTTTAAAATTGCTGAATACACTGTCCAGATATTCCTTCCCAAAATGCTCGGAAATGTTGGACTGCCAATAACAAATAGTAAATAGCCCTAGTGATGCATTCCTTATGATTGCTTCTTCCAGTTAAAGAGTACATTCATCTTTACATGAAGAAGATGAAAGTTTTAGCTATTACAGTATAACACTATTTATTGCATATTTGATACATTAGACACTGACATTTGTAGCTTGTATGTCTATATAAATAGTTTACTGTGAATAAAGAGAAAAGAAGTATTTGAATTCTACTGCCATATGTTTAGGGTTTGTCTCTGGTTTGTTTTTTTTTTTTAATTTTGGTTTAGTTTCATTGTTTGGGGTTTTTTTTTTGGTTTTGGGGGATTTTTTTGGTTTGGTTTTATTTTTGTAACTCTGGTAGTATCTTTCAAACAACACTTTACTAATAAACAATATACCTCTGTGTTTTCTGTCTGCTGTAAGGAAGAAAGGAGATGACAAAGATAGAACATCTGATCTGGCATTATATAACTATATTACAAGTAAATGCTTTTTGCCCTCTGTATTTGCCACAGCCTTTCTTGCTTAAGAAAAAATCACTGATTTTTTTTGTCTAAAATGGACAGTTCTTGCATCTTCCATTTTCTCATGTTCTTCACTACTTCTGCTAAGCCGGGGGGTCATTGTAATGCAACAAAAAGTATAACTTTCCAGCACTGAGAATAAATGAACATGAGAGAAATAAACACTAATGCATAAACACGAGAATAAGTTTTGTTTGGTAGCTAAACCCATCTTTATAGACTTTGGAATACTTTAATTCATTCTTTTTCTACAACTGTTTTGTTGAAATGTTGGTAGTTTATTAAGGAACTCTTTGAATATGGTGTATTTTATGTTCATATGCATTTGTATGTGTGCAGCCAAGCCCTTGGGAATGAGGAATCCCTTTCCTCCTCAGAACCCACAGAAATCCCCATGACCAGGTGGAGCAGGGATCACCTGAGCCTGCTGCCACCTCAGTTTCTTACCTGGGTTTGGAAGAACTTCTGTTTACTCCCTCCCCTTTGCAACTTTTGGGAGAGCAATTCCTCCTGGCTTTGTTCAGCTTGTGTGGTTAGTCAAGGAATGACATTTAGTCTATAGTACTGTTTAACATTCCCTGCAGTGTGAGGGGTGTATGTGCAAAAGCTTGAAGGAGAAAGAAATCTAACAGTTCTTGCACAAAATGTGTTGTTCCGACCTACCTTTTCAACCCTTTTTTTTATCAGCCTCTCCCTCAGAACACTTTATGGATTTCCAGGGAAGTGGAGGCTGAGATTAAATAATGCTGTACCATGTGCAATTTTCCTTTATGGTAATAGGACTTGCTTATTTCAAGGTATTTCTGTGTCTCGTCATAGATCTCAGTGACTGCTTTTCAGGTTTTGACTGCGTGCACACTTCCAGAATTGTGTTTGTCTGAATGCTACAAATCAGAGAGAAACAGTTAAAGAACATTTTTGTGTGTGCTCTCTTGCACTGTTAAAGTGAATAAATTTAGTCATTGCCTTCAAAAGCATTGCCAGGTATCAGCTTCCAGGCTTGCCTATGGATGATGACCATGTGATTTATTTTTCTTTAGAGATACTGCTCTGTGACAAAGTTCTAAGCAAACAGCAAATGTTCATTTCCCCCCTTTTTATTCTTTTGGCACCTAGTTTAAATTCCTGTCAGAGTTTGTCAAATTGTCAGGCATTCTCAGTTCTACTGGACTTTCACAGGAACTGCAGGTATTTAGCACCACCAGACTTGGAGACAATTGTCACCAGTAAGCTCCTGAAAGATGAGACAATAGTGACTAAGTTTGTGATTACAGTTTTGGCCTTGGTTTCTAAGTTCCTACAGCTGAAAAAATATATGTAGGCACAAACAGAAAGTTATATTTTGTGCACTGCACCAGCGTGTTCCATGAAGTGACTGGAGATCCATCATAGTACAGATGGAGTGTCATCCAGGGCTACTTTAGCAGAAGAGTTAATGTGCTGTGCCATTGTGTGCACAGAAAAACCAAGGTCTTAAATGCAATGGTCAGGCCATTCTGTACCTCTGCTAATGATTAGAATTACTCCATTTCAGCAAATTGAAAAAATGCATTTAATTCTCCAAAAACTATTTTCTTTGTCATCAGCAATGCCAAGTCTCCTTTTGCCTGGCTGGGTTAAGAGCCAAGCTGCTCAGCTCTGTCAAAACTCAGGCAATTCTGAGTGGGTGCCAAGGCAGAACTTGCTAGTCTCTAGTCAGCTTTCCAGCCACAAAATGCTGAATGAATGGGATACAAGTGGCAGCTGAGGTTCACAGCTCTGGGTTTCGCTACCAAAATTCCTCCTGATTTCAATTTTATGCCTCCAAGTCCTTTTTTTAGACAGAGTCCCAAGCGATGTAGCTGACATTCCTGTCAGAATACAAGCTCTATCGAGGCAAGATTGTTTCTTTCCTCACTTAAAATGGCATACACAAAAATGACTGAAAAGTCTGAACAGAATATTTCTGTGAGGGCATTCTTGGGGGCCAATATGATCATTCATCTTTTAAACAATAACAGTGTGAATATTTATTCTCAAAGGATGTCTTCACTGTACAGCAATCACACAGTTCTGTTTTCTGAGCAAATCTGAAGTAGATATGCAATAGACTTCCATAATGTAATTTACATTCAATATCCAACTGTGATCTTAGAGCCAACTTCTGAGCATCTCTGTGCTTCATTGTCCCATGGCACATACCTTCTGTGTCAAATCCTTTGTTGGCTTGCAGTCTTTTAGGCTGCACAATTTGGCAGCCTGAGTATACACAGTAGGAGAGGAATATCTAGGTGACTTACCTGGCTTGGGTCTGCATTCCCTGCTGCAGAGTGTAGCTATGCACTAAATATTCTCAATGCAGTGGCTTGAGAGTCTGTCAGGAGCTGAGCCAGACCCATGGTGAGTCCCAGGATTGTTGTTCTGAGAGTAACAGAGAACACAGAAGATGCTGTCCGCTTCTCTCATTGTGAATTGTATGTGCCATTATCAGCATCTCAAAAATACCCATTTACATCTTAGTTGCCGAATCAAGTGGATGCTGCTGTAATCAGCTCTGTGTTTACCCTAAACAGTGTGTGTCCTTATTAGTGCCTTTTCAGTCCCCTCAGACATGCTGATATTGATTGAATAAACATGGACGATAATCTCGATTAGCGATAAGCCGTGGTACGCACACATCCCCTAACCTTGCTGCTGCTGTCAAAAATGCTGCAAGATTTCATTTACATTCATTGCCTGGGTATAAACCTCACAGGGTGGTTTTCTCAATCTGTCTCTACATCTTCTTGAGAGCTGTGTGTGTTCTGATCTGGTTCCCCCCGGGTTGGAGTAAGAGACCTGTCCCTTGTATTTCTGTTGTCCTTTTCACAAAAGTATCTCAAAGCAGAATTGTGACAAACATGGACCAGGAGAGCAGCCATGAAGCCACACACAGCCTCACCTCCCTGATCAGGGCTGAACAGACTGAGTTCTATATCCAAATGAAATTGCAGGAGCAAGTTGAGATAGAGAGAAAATACCAGACTGGGAGTTTGGCTGGGACATATTCCATTACAGCAACAGCCCTGGATTGCTTAATTACAAGAACGGTCAGGACAGTGATTCTTGTGCTGCAGATGAAGGATCAAGTTTTGTACTTTCTAACACTATTTCACAGGCTTAGTTCTGACTCAGCTGGTGACTGGAAAACCATGACCTGCTGAGTCATAACTGTCTTAAAAGAAAGGTTTGTTTACTTGTATTTTCAGTTCCATGATGTTCTTATTACTCTATCAGTAGGCAGTGTGTGAACAGATAGGATTTCAGGTTTATTCAAAAGGTGTTGGAAACTAAGGAAAGGGCTCAAATAAAATGCCTCCATACTTTTATTTTTTTTCTTCCATATTTCTTTTTTTTTTTTTTTCCTGAAATAGCACACAAAATACCCACCTGTCAAAATGCTGAACATGTGTGCTCTGTTCACTTCTTCCTCGTGTAGGGAGCACTCCCATCCATATGTGACCTGTTAGGTGGCTAAGGCAGAACGACACAGCAAACATGATCTGTTTTCTTTGACTTCACCGTTTGCTATCTTCCTGCCTTTCATGGTTTCTTCATGCAAGCAAAAATATTTTGTGAAGCATAAAGCCCTGTGGCAAATGCTAATCTAACCAACAATCAAGAGAATAATTGTTTTGCAGGGAATATTCTCATTCTGTAATAGAGAACAAAAGCCTTGCAATTAAGACAACAGAGCATTAATAACACACATTTATCATTCTATATGAGCTTATTATTTCCAGTCCTTTGCAAATAGTTCTAATTTATATACCATTCCTTACAAAGCTGTATGTTAATGTGATCTACACTGCTGTGTTAGTATCTAGAAATATTTTTAGCATCTTGCACTATAAAATTCTCTGGATTCTTTGAAGGAGAGTGCACAACCTTGAAATTCCTGGAACATACCCTTAACTTAGTCTTTCTAGCCTGGTACTCTCTACTACCCTCTTCCTCGAAGTCTAAGAGCTGGATTATAGTTTTCATCTAAACCAAATCAAATCTCTTCATTTTCAACTCAATGTTATCTGGCTTCTTCCTCCTACCCAGCTCATTTTGCCCTTCATTCTCAGACATTTCTTGCTCTCAGCTGGCTGTTTGTGCTTAGCTGTTCTGGCAATCCCATGCTCCTACACGAGAATCTGTGCTTTTTCCTACACCACCCCATATGTCTGGGCTATTTTTCCTTTCTTGGTCAATCCAAATAAGTTTCCATAGCTGGTTCTCATGCATAATTCCAATGTTACGTTCTCCTTTGCTCCCTGAGACAGATGAATTTACTGGGAATGAAGCCACGGCTTCATACTGGTGTCTGTCGGCTAAAGAACCACTGGCTGAATTCAGAGGGGAGAATAACTTGCATATGTTAAAGTGCCATCACTGCTAGTCTGCAGATGTGAGTACTTAATACAGAATTCTCACCAAAAAGGTGGCTTTGTTCCATTTTAGCCACAGTCCATATGCTTTCCATATGCACCATTCCCCAATATGTGTTTTGTGTGTAGAAAGCTGAGTGGGAGTCGAATGGTTCAAATACTAGTGGAATTTATTCTTAATAATCTCTTCAGCAATGTATAATTTTTTGTTTTCTAAATACTGAGGACTTGAGTGTCAAAAGAGTATTTAAAAATATTGTAAAATCATATGTATGAATGTGGTTTGCTTATAACTAATTTTTTGTCTTTCTGTGGCTGTTGCAGTCTAATGCAATTCTCTGGCTAAGATTAAGGGAGTGAGCATACGAATAAATTAGTGATATTTAAACAGAGGTGTTAATTTGCAATGCATGAGCTGCTCCATAGTAACTGCATATATGTGTGCTCTGACCTGGTGATAAATGGAAGATGCTGTCAGTTCACACCAGTTAAAGTTAGTCCAAAGAGAACAACTCTTCTTCAGAATGACTTGTCTTTTCCCTTTAGAGGGTGTTTTCAGAGAGCTAATCATGAAGGAGTGCTGCTACAGACAATGTAAAAGACAATCAAAGATAAAAAATGAAGTCAAAAGTGTGACAAAAATATTTGCTTATTGGATCTAGAATAAAATTCATCATAAATTGAATGAGATAATTTTCCCAGCATGGTTATTGGTTTTGCAGAGTGGAAAGTGTGTAACATCTTTGAGACCAAGCCCTTCTATTTGATCTTCCTTCCACTTGTTTAACTGCAGTTTGTTGGCATTGTTTGAGATAAGATTCAATTGTTGGGAAGTGTTTCCAGTACTGCTTTAGATACCCTTGAGTAGCTGATCATTCTCACTGGGATAGCAAATAGGGCAGAGATCCCCAGGAGACCAACACCATTCCAAAATGGCAGAGGGAGGCTCTCGAAGTTACACTAAGTAATATATGAAATATATGAACTTCAATTAGAATTTCTATTGGAAATTTTTCGTTGCTAAGTCGTTTACTTTTATTCAGTTACTGATACATCAGAAAAATTCACTACTTTTCTTAACCAGTATTTGTCATCTGTAGACTGAGGATACAGACAACCTTCTATTACAAACAGTTTTTAAAGTAAAAAGGACTTTTTAGCAATCACTAATAACTAACTTTTAAATATTTATTGTTCTAACTTGGATTCCCAGACCAGCTTTATCTAACTTCAGCCCCTGTGTAAACACCTTTGTCTTTGCCAGGTGAATTACAGGTGGGTCAGTGGACCTTCCTTCACAATTGGGATTATTTATCCAGCTGTCCTGTCCTGGTTTTCATCACTTATCACTAACTATGCACATATTCATTATTTCATACATTCCAATGGCAAAAGAATGTGGAGGTTAGATATGGTCCCACAGCAGAAATTGCAAAGAATGGAGATATGAAAGGGAAAGTCAAAGACTTCAGAACATTATATTAAATTTTTATCAATATAACCACTTGGAGGAAAAAAAATTAACTCAAAGAATAAAGGGTTATGCCTCTAGAGACACAAGTTCTGTATCAATATGGAGAATGAAGGAGAAGGACAGAAGCAAGGGGTATATATGTTTTTGTTTCATTTGTTGGAGTTTTTTTGTACCTTGGAAGACTGAGTTCAAATTTGAGTTTGACTGAGATAAATATAGCAAATATATTTTTGACTTTTCCTTTCCCAAACCAAAACAAATGTTTTGCTCCAGGGCGTTTTTGGAATGTACAATAAATCAGTAGAAAAAGGAAAAAAAAATATTTAAACACTATCAAAGTGTTCTTAAACATCCATTGCCAGAGAATAATGATATTCTAATGCTACCACATAATGTAAAAGGAAAATAGGACACTTAGAGAAAGTAGCTTTTGAGATAAATTTGACGTATTTATTTTGGAGGGAAGAGAGAGGGTCATATGAGATTGTTTTATTTTATTGATTTGAATTTATGAGAGCTAATAATTTCTGTGTCATTATAGGAATGTGACATGACATAGTTATTTTTTTGTGCCCCTTGGAAGTAGATGGTGAAACTTGGGTGATGGAGGCAGATCCTTCCTCCACTGAACCAGTGGCAGGTGTTTGCAAACCAGGCAGTGGGATTTTGGCCCCTTTTTTTTGCTTGGTTGTTTTTTTTGTTTAGAGCAGCTCCAAGAACTCATTAGACAACTGTGTGTCATTTCATTCAATCCCATGCCAACCTAACCAAAATTTGGGATAAAGGTTGTATTGGAATGTGTATTTTTCTGTTCGTCTTTTTATCTGAGGGGTGACATTTTTTTACATTGCAGGCACATTGCTAATTTGGTCTGTTTTTATAACCATCACATTTCTGGCTAAAGGAAACAGAACAGGCTTCAGTAGGAGCTCTCACACTGTTGGGATCTGGAATCATTGCAAATTAAATGGCGTTATGTAAGTTTGCCCTTCAGAAATTTGCTTTGGGAATTTCTAAATCCAAATAAAAAAGTCCTTTGTTGCCAGTTAATGGAAAAGTTGCCACCAAATGATATAAAGTACATGCTGTTAGGTATTAGTGCACAGGCTCCACAATGTTACTAGGGGGCTAGAAAAGCTGGATTAGCTATCTTTTGGGAATTAATTTGTTTATATCACTAAGTACGTGGTCAACCATACAGCAGTGTGATTAGCTGCCATGGATTTCTGTTGGCACAGGATCACTTTTACTCTGTCATGTAATTATTGTATTTTAGACAGGTTAGCAGAGGAGAATTCTTAGCCTATAGTTACTTACTCACTCCCCACTATCTTTTTGGGGAACAAATAAAAAGTAATACCTCTTTCCACTTTTATAATCTCCCATTACAGCAAGTATTCTCTATCTCAGAAAATACATGAAGACCAGATTTTGCCCTCTGGACGCCTGCAACTTAGCGGTCAATCTGTAAAGCTCCTGTTAAGCAACAGAGTGACTTCTCAGTATTTTTTTGTCCTTCATCTCTGTTCCATTTTAAGGATAAGGATCTAAGTATCTGAGTAGAAGCAAAATGAACTACAAAATGAGCCATGGCTGATACTTTTGTTCTCTGAAGTCTGGATTAGTATAACTTTGTTTGGTTTTCTCACATATTATAGGCAATTTGTCAAGTAGATAACATAAGTAGAATTGTAGTTTTAAAACACTTCTGATCACAATCTATTTGGCTGCAATAGGAATGTGAAAAAAGTTGTAAATTGGTTATTACCCTGAGTGCAATTTCAATATAAAAAAAATCCTCTTAAAGTGAGACAGAAAAATGAGAACTTAAATCAATGTGAAGGTGTGTGCTGACTGTTACAAACATAAGGTGTTGTTGGTTTCTATGTTATTTTCTGTGGAGGATAAGAAGGATCACAGCCCATTCTCTTGCTAAATCAACAGACCTAAATTACTGAGCCTGCTCTGTCCCAGCATATGAACTGCCTGCAGTAGCCTGGGGCTTGTTTCCTGCAGCAGGAGGAAGGAAAGCAAGGACAAAATTGTCATGGATGATTGACCAGACTCTCATCCCAAACAGCATAGTGTCAGGGACACCATGTTGGAGACTACAGCTTTATATATGTCTAATTTGACCTTGCTGTGTGTTGAGCACAAAACCAGGTCCTCTCAAGTGTGAATTGTGTGAATTGTAATCCTCTTTAAAAGGACGAGGTGACGTCTGAAGAACAAAGATAGGGATGTTAGTGTGGGACCTACACATTCAGTCATTTATTACTGAGCACAGTGGAGTATCCTGAATGTATGGTGTCCAGGGCTGCCTGAATTCTATAGCATATTGTGTGTACAGTATTCTGCACAGCCTGGCAAATGTTAGTGAATTCAGTAGCACTTCTGTGGCAGTAATGACATGTAACCATCTGTGATTTCGCACCTGCAGAAGCCAGTGTCAGCTGTTGAAGTTCAGCAGCCCTGGCTTTGCATGAGTTTATTGCCAAAAAACTTGCTCATTTACTAGCCATGGAATTCAGATAACCCTTTCAGTGAACTTAAAGCTCTTGCATATTATGTGGCAAAACAACAGTTCAGGGGGAAAACCTCTACCAGGGTGCCTTTCTCAGTAAATGCTGTTTGTACACTGCAGTGCTTCTATAGAGTAGATAATTTTACATAAAACTGGTAGCACTGCTGGTCCTGGGACACTGCTTAGTGCTCCCACTGGTGCTGTGGCCTTTTCAAGCAGGCATTGGATTAATGCACTCAGGGAGAAAAGCTCCCCTCTGAAATATGGAAGAGGTAAACAGAGGCACAGAACGGCGAGCTGGCTTTACAGGCTGTACTGCAGCACCATGGGGAATTCAAGATCAAAATCTCTCTCTCCATTTTCCCACCAGCACCTTAAACACTACTTTATACCATCTGTCATGAAGATGAACAGGATTGGCTGCTTTCTTCTGATTCTGCTAGCAGGCACTCACATGAAATGATTTCATATAACTAACTGCGGAATAAATAAAAACTTGTTTATTCTACTAGCAAGAGCAGTTCTATTAAATGGGAACAGATATCAGCTGTTTCTTACCAGGATGTGTGCTGAGCTTGGTATTTCTCACATGACTACCCAGATTCATCACAGATGTCATTGTATTACTTTCTATATCCTTTTACAAAAGACTTTTGTGGAGATATTCAGACTTTATGGCTGGCAAAAACACCATCATCCTTTTCACTTGAGTCCTACTGCATGGGCAAAATATGCAATAAGGGGATGAAAGGTTTGTGGGATGATGGGACGTGACACATGGCAGATCATTCAGTCTCTATCCCATATTTATGGGGCAAATGCTTTAGATTTTAAGGTGGATAAAAAAAGAAAAAGTATTTTAATGTCTTGCTAACATTTCCCATCTTCAGAACCTCTTTGTTTTGTCTAGAAAAGCTTTTGCTAGGAAGAACATGAAGAGGATATTTTAAAATAGAATTTTCTCATATTTGAAGTTTTTCCAACATGCTAATAAAGTCACATCAGATACAGTCCAAAGTATTCTTCTTTCCAGTGGGACAATTAAAAAGGTTCAAAAACAATTATAATTTTTGAGTAGTGAATGAATCAAAAAATATTAGTTGCAAAAATTGGCCTAACATAATGGCAGTTTCCTACATGATGACAAATGTAATAGCTATGCCCAACTTACTGACATCAGATAAATGATCATTTTTCCTAATTCCTTCTATTATGCGATTTAAAGAAAAAACATAGATTTCCAAGAACACACAAAATGAATGAATGATTTTCTTTATCGTGGAGACTGGGGGGAAATCAATTTGTTTAATAATAGTTGGGTAAAAAATGATAATGACTTAAATGATGTTAGTCACAGCCTTTGAAGCTGTGCTATTTCAGCTGCAGAACAGGAAATGATCTATGGCCTCTGGAGGAGCAGACAATGTAGAAGGAGAGAGCCAAGAGAAAGCCACATCTCCACACTGGGAAAACTCAGGCAGAACTCATGAAAAGTTAATTATAAAGAATCCACACTAACTTATTTAAATCTGTATCTGTCCCTTTAGCCCTAATTAGGTTGTTTGCAGTGTACGATCTTACATGTAGAACTATTAAAAATATTAAGAGTTTTGTAAACCTGTCAAAAAAACAGCCCCTTGGCTTTTAGAATTAGGAAAATAAATCCCTTGTCTTGTGTTCTAGAGTATCAATGCACTTCTCTGAGTATGCTAATAGACCACGAGATTGGAGGCTTAATTAGTAGTTAACTCTGTTGATGAAGAGACTCAGTGCTAACACCTAAGAACTGGATCCTACTGCCAATTTGTTTCTAGTACCATAAGTTATAACTAGAACTTTTTTCTGTAGTTGTTACAGAGCTTCTTCTCCACTTCTCGAAGTAAAGATCCTAATGGATGTAATGAGTATTTATAGCTTAAACCATAACAGTGCGTAACCTCTAGGATCAATGTAATTAAGGGAAATCAATAACAATAGCAGAATCTCAATGTGTCAGCATTTAACCAGGAGTTGGTAGAGGCAGTACCATGCAACACATCTTCAAGATGAAACTGAATCTTTTTCTGTGCTTGTGGTATGGTGGCCATTGTTTTGCAAGTGGTTCTAAGGTAAAATGAAAACCATGCTGTGGTACTGCGAGTGTATTATTTGGTAGAAATAATATTATGACTTTCCATACCGCATTTGTGGTATTAGAGCTGTGCAAGAGCCTAAGATCTCTGCTGAGGGAAGTCAAAGGTCTTTGAAACTTGCATTCTGAACACAACTTTCTTATAATTATTTTTAAGGAAGGCTGGAACAATATTGTTTAAATACTTCAACAACCTTAATGTTTGCTGCCAGTTTTTCTTCTGCATGTAACAGCGAGCAGTTTTTTCTTGATCTAATTCTACTGTAATTGAATTTGGAGAATGTTCTTGCAGGGAATTTTCTGGACCTGGTTGCTGCATCTCACTTTGTGTCCTGGCCTTTTTGTTTCTTTCCATTCTCCAAAGTCTACTTCTTAACTTTTGTCATGTATATTTTTCATGTTCTGTGCCATTTCTTACTGTGTTTTAGGTCATTGAAGTGCTTGAGATTTCCCCAAGTTTCTCTCTCACTAAAATGAGCACACTTCTTGCACACTGGGATGAATTGCACTTGTGTCTTTAATAGTTTTACACTTGCTACCTGTGCTACACAACACTGCAGCTCATGGTGGTTATTGGTCTTCAAATTAGGCCTCTGTCTTTATTTTACTCTTCTCTGCCTTTCCCTTCTCAAAAGTTGTCTGATCAATGCCTCCTTTCACTGCCCTGATCAATGCCTCCTTTCACTGCCCTCTTCCTTTCTGTAGGTTTTAATCAGATCTCAGACAACTTTCTATGCATAATTTCTCCCAAGCCTTGCTGCTCAATGGAGCTGTGGTGAGGTTTTTATTAGTTGTTTAACACTTCCTTTTACTTCTGCTTATTTCCTACAAGCCTTGCATTAGGATATATATTCATCTCACACCAACTTGTTTTTTGGCTTGAGATTCCTGGAAAGAAAACCATCATCTGAGTGCTCCACTCCTTTCTGGTAGTTCCTAGAATTTCATGTCCATCTACATCCTTACACAATTGGACAAGGCTAGGCAAAAATGTTAGATTTGCAAGTTATTATTTTTCATGGCTAATATACACAATAATTGAAGTAACATAACTGAGATGGATAAAAAGAAAAATTACATGGCGCTATTATTTTTTTAGAGGCAGAAAAAAAATCTTAATTGCTGATGCCTGTGTAGGCATTGACTTTTAGAAGTAACTGCTCTAAGTAGCAATGTCATCCCTTCTTCCTCGTGTCTTTTACAATGGCTTTTGTGTAACAAGATCAAGGGTTAAGTTGAATCAGTTATCATCCACTTTTTTTTCCTTTCCTTAAATACTTCTTAGTCACTTGCTCTGAAAAGGAAGTCAAGAGGCAAACAGCTGAATTTATTCCTAGATGCCATGTAACAATTGAAGGGTAAATCCTTTCCTCATATTTTAAGCTTTCCCCAGACCTTTACCAGAAGAAAGCATTGTGGTTATTCTCTAAGTCATAGTTATTTGAGATGAATAGTGCTCAAACAGGATATAAAAATAACACTCTGTGAGATAATGAGGTAATTGGAAAAAGTTAATGCAATGCAGTTGAAACAAGTGATCCAAAAAAATTGGACAAAATTGTTTCATGAAATGATTCATGTAACTCAGCAGACTGCTAAATATTTAGGTTTTCTTTTAAGCATCTCCAGTATTTACAGAGATAAAATTAATACACTTTTGACTAACATATGAGCATCATTAATATAACACATCTAGTACTATGAATTCAGTGAGTTGCAGGGCAGAATCACAAAGTACTCTGTATTTATTACCTACACAGGTATTTAACATATCTGCTAAGTAAGGTTACCTCAAGTTTTCAACATGAAGGTATGATGAGAGATTCAACCCAGAAAAATGCTTTCTTCATAACACTGTCAACATGCACTCCAAATGAACACCAAAATAAATAGTTTCATGAAACCTTTCATTTTTTTAATAAGTCAAAATACACTTTTCTGACAGTATAATTGCTTTTCATACTGGGCCTTAAATCTCCACTACTATAAAAGAATAATGCTACAGTAGATCATTTGTGAAAACTTAATGAAAACTGAGTTAGTGAACCTCGGACTCAGTAGACCTTGAAATTCACTTTCAAAAACTAATTTGCAGTAAATGTATGAGAAACATATTTAGACATGATAAACTTTCAGTCCTCTGTTAGCTAGGTGCAGAAGTTTATCTTGATTAACTATTTTTTCTTTTAATTAATCATTCATGGAGGTAGTCAAAATGTTGTGGGTTATGTGTCCACTAGTGACACTCATCCAACAAGAGCAAATTTATTTATTTTTTCTTAACTTGCATAAATAACGTAATAATGCAAATCATGGTGTTTCTTCAGTAGCCTTTGATTTCTGTATCTTATTGATTACTGAAGATCAATGAGGTATGTTGATTATAATTTCTACAAGTTAAAAAATATAAACTGTGTTGGAAAACAACTATTTAAAAGCTCTAAGCAGTAATTTTATGTGGACGTAAATGCTTCACGTTGCCATCAATCTGTGTATGAAATTGTAACAAACACAGTCGAGAGATTTTTCACACTCTTGCTTCAACATTCTGCTTCCTGTGGAGCCCTTGTGTTGGAGGGAAATGAGAAGAGAGTTGCACTGGTTTCTGTGGGAGATCCATGATCAAGGATAGCACATGATTTCAGTACACCAATCTATTTTCCATTAAACAAGAACAGGTTAGCTCAGAAATGTTCGTGCTCATGAGTTCTGCAGTAAGGCACCCTCTTAAAGAAGCTTCCTACATCTGAAAGTAAACAGCATTTTATTAAAAAAAAAAAAAAAAAAAAAGAAATGTGCAATTTCAGCACTTCTTATCTCAATTTTCTAGTGCTCAAGGTGAAATACTCCAGCCTGGTGATGTCTGACTTTCTGACTGGCAAATGGGCACAAGTTTTCTGTATTTCCTTCTAACTGCTAATTCCTCACTTCCTTCCAGGACTTGCATCAGCTGCCCCCGCAAATTGCAAAGAATGGAATGATGGCTCTGGTGGTGTCAGAGAGATTTATCTCTGGTTCACTGGGAATGGGTTGCAGATGGGTTATATGGGGTTTAATATGATAAAGTTCCTGTTCATGGAATAAAAATGATGCTTAGAAGATGCCACTGTGATCAGCTACTTATTTCAGCTTTCAAAATCTCTTTCGTAGTATATGAGAAAAATTTAACATCAAAAGACCCTGGAATTCCAGGTTTACAGTCCAATAGGTTTCCATGACAAACTTTCTGTGCGTTTGCTTTCTCGATAGTTTTACTAAATGTAGGAGGGTGCAATCACTGGATTACCAGAGGAAGAGAAGGAAAGCACAGATATGTTAGTTTTGTTACAAGAAAATCAAGTTCTGTTTAGCTTGGCCTACTGATAAACAGAAATGACTAGATTTTATTGTCTGATCCATTGCAAAGCCTTCAGTTCTGATAATAATTAATAATGGTGAACAGTTACACAGCCATTGCTATCAATAACTGAGCCCTGCCTAAAGATGAATAATATATATTTAGCCTGATTTTAAAGATGAAGTAAACAAGATGAATGCTTTTCCCATAGTCACAAAGGAAGATAGTATAAAGACTAAGTTGTTTCTCAGACCCATTCCTCATCCACAAAGTCTTCATTAGTTTCTTGGTTAAAGCTGCAATATGCTCTAAGGTCCTTTGGCATATCCAGGTGCAATAGGTGATTTCTTGTTCTGCTGTAACTCCTTGCATCTGTATCAGTTATCTTGAAACCCACTGATAAACTTTTATAACCATCTTGTACTTAATATTGTGTCTTACATTTCTACCGGGGAATTTCTTTTTGAATGACGGCTGGCAGCTCTTACACTAGTCAGTAACACACTGATCAACGAGAGCCTTGTGTCCCTGTTTCATTACACTGCTGGGAGGGTGGTTTGTAGCCCAGTGGTCCATTCCTGTTCCCACTGTGTTCAGTGACAGAATTCCATTGTACTGAGAGGCAGCAAGACCTGACCCCGGGGCTCAGGCCAAAAAAATATGTGAATATGTTTACCTTTAACATAAAGTTCCTCCTCCCTATCCCTGCATGCCTTTAAGGAGCTGAATAGAAGCTGATTTAATGAAATGAACCATCTCTGAGTAAAGTGCTTAATATTTACAACAATAAAGTGTTGTGGGTCCAAGTCATTGCTTTGTAATAAAAAAAAAAAAAAGAGTGCACACAAATGCATTACTTGCCAAATCATCCAAGACTTGAGTGTTCCTTTCTCTTTCTTAATTGGATAGATAATACCCTAATCTGTTCGGTATTGTTTCACTTCTATCTATCAGTTGCTTAAAAATACTGAAACAAGGTTATCACAAAACTCCAGATTTGCCCAGCTTTGTAGCCCAAAAGGAAATTATTTACAGAGAATGCTTTTCCAATCACCGCTCTTTAATTGGCTTGAGTGGAAATAAATGACACAGATCAGTTGCAATTTTTGTGGAACTTTTCAGTGTAAGGTATGTCATGGTGATGAAGTGGGTGTGATTGAGCAGGACATGTTTTCAATAACAGGTATCAGCAGGATACTACAGCAGCCATGGATCTCTCCTGTCAGCCTTTGCCCACTGCTGCTCACCATTACCAATATGAACCAAAATTATTTGTCCTATGAACTTCTTTGGGCGAACATTAGAGCATTCTTCATTTTTTAGTGGTTTATAAAAAGTATATATAAAATATATATGCTTTCTTTACTTTTGAAAAGTCTGATAACAGAAGGAAAACTTCTTTCTGATAAACTGGAGTTAATTTCATACAAAGAGAGAAAATATAGCTAAGTTCCTTATAGAAGACTGATTATCTAAAAATACTTATTTTTTAATGCTTCCATATTATAAGCATTTCTCAAGTAAAAAAAGGGAGGGGGTTGGTCTGTCATTAATGTACTTTTATCGACTGATATTGAGACAGCACATCATAAATTTATGTATCAATCAATCAATGAAACATCTAGAACCATCTGAGTTTCACAAAGTACAAGACATTCCAGTGGCTTTTTATTTCCCATCACTTGCACTTGCGTGGTGGCTGCTGAGTCCTCTGTCTCAATCCAAGCCAAGAACCAGGCCTTGACATCATTGTTCTTGGTTTCTGGAAGCATGTGGAAGGAAGACCTTCCCAGCATGCACAAAATAAGGCAAATTAAAACCACAATGGGATTAAAGTAATGCCTCTTATTGATTTCACCTATTTAAGTACAGATCCAAAATAAGAAATAGAAATAGTTTAATTACTTGGTCAGCAATCCATCACCGAAAAGACATGGGATTATATGCTTAATCATAGAGATATTTGCTGTCAAGAGTAGGTGTAAACTGCAAAAGGTGAGGTGAAGAATGAGGGTTTTTTCTATGACGAATATTGGTTGGCACATTCCTTGCTGGCACAGGAGAGGGATAATGCAATATATATTGCTTTTTAATCTTTTCATTTCTAAAAGAGCAACAATCCTGGCATTTGTACAGCACCATTAAATTGCATTTTCAGAGCTTATCAAACAGTTGAATATGCAAAGCATCATTTTATGGTTACCTGCTTCTCCTGCTCTCAGGTTTTGAGTTATTGACAAGCCTCCTGACATCCAGGGCATTTTTCCTTCGTTTTTTGACACATGTAATACTGACACATCCTGGAAATCCTTCCGGACAGCATCAGCCATGACATGCAAAGCTGGCCTTTAGCTGGTTTCTCTTGCTATTTGACCTGGGATTTAAAGCCTTTAGACATGGCATATCTCAGATTTAGAATGAGAGACACGGGTAGGACTCGGTGTGACTGGCAACAGGGAGGAAAGCTGTTTCCTGAGGAGTAGTGCCTGCACAGGATCCAAACTGTGTCAGTGTGATTTTGGATATAAAAAAACTTTCAGTCCTAACTTAAGCTGTCTGAATCATCCTTCCAGATCCAGGAGCATAGTTTGCAGGTGTGGAAATTAGGCAGCTTGCTTCTTAAAATAAGATGTGTGAATATGGCCTAAGTGCCTTAAAGGCAACTCATTTTTGTTCATCACTGCTAATTGCTAAGTGAATTTCAAGGTTCTTCATTGTGCTAATTACAGGATAGCGAGAAATCCCGGAATGACTCTCAGTGAATTCAGAGAGCATGGCTGTCACTGTATGCCTCAGTCTTTAATTATGATAAAATTACAATGGGATTGCCTAATTTTGAAAGTTAGTTTTTAAGGGGGAGGAAATTAGACCCAGTTCCTGTCCCCTGTGCAGCAGCAGGGAAAACTACTGTTGTGTGCCAGCCTTGTACCAGGCTGAGTCATCCTTCAGATGATCAGCTTCATTACAGATGAGGGCCGATGAATCCAGTGTGGAGGTGGTGTTTGGCTCACATAAGAGTTCCACACCTCTGCAAATCTTCTTCTCTCTGTGGCCTACATCCACTGATGTACAGAAATAGATGGGTAACTCTTTTCCAGGATTAGTTCTACTGACGTTGGAAAACACAAAGTGTTCAGTTATTTCTGCTTTAAGAAGCACACACTGAAGAGGTTTTGGTAAACAACCTGCTTTGCATTAGAATGGAGGGAATCATAAATTTTGATTGCTGTGGAGAAGGCATTTCCAAGAATTCAAAGAAATGGTCTGTGGCCATCAGTTCCTGCAGGCACATGTACAAACACAATTGAGTAAGGTAAATAAAATACTGACCACAGATACTACTGACATTGCAAATTATTTTTTTCCAATTTGTTCAGGGACCTTTTATTTATAGGAAGTCTCAGATACATTTCTCAGTAAGTCAGTAGCCTGTGGGTCAGTTAAAATTATGCCATTAAGTTAATGTGGCAAAGAGAAAGAATCACTGCAAAAATAAAGTAGATTCTAACATATTCTGTGATAATAATGAGGCCTGATCTATATTCCCTGTTTTGAGCAGCTGAGTAATAAACCTTGTTGAGACTTTGCTTGATTGATAGATGGCTTCTATCCAGTGACTCCAGATAAGACAGTAGGGGAAAAGCAGCTCAAAAACAAAAGGGAAAAAAATAAAACTGATCTCAGGCTGTTATGGTCTGATGGCTCAACGTGCTACTGGTGTCTGCCAGCATATTGATTCTCCACATTTGATAGCACTAAACTGCCACTTTTACCAGCTGAAAGGATGGGATCAGGAATGACAGAGCAGAGGGAATCAGTGCCTAGTTTCTGTAGCTTCAGGGTAAACAAATTGCATGGCAACAATTTACTTTTGATAGGGATAAAGGAACCCAGTGAAGTTGACCATTGGTTACTAACCTCGTGTTTTGCACTAAAACCTTGAAATGATTTTCTGCTTGTTGTTGTTACTCAGCTTTACAGAGATATTATAATTTAGAATGAACTCACAGGATTCTCTGTGTGAGTGTTATTGGCAAGCTTACCAGATATGTGTTTCATGTGGTATTGCTTGGGCAGAGACAAGTGGTGTAAATCAGTATTTTCATATATAAATGAAGCACGGTCAGCAGTATGTTCTACACAAAGTGGTGACTATGTTTGAAAGAACTGTAGGACAAAAATGATTAATGGTTTACCAAGTAAACCTCACAAATAATTTGCAGCATGAATTTTGTTCAAATTTCTACAGGATTAATTTGGATTCCATCTCCCTATGCATAGAAACTCCTCTTCATAGCACTGGGTGTCCTGTGCATGGAGAGAGAACAGAATATTACCGAGGGTATCTGCTGTGTAAATGGCACATTGGTTTATGTTCAGGAGCAGTAGTAGAAATGAATGAAACTCTTGAATCACATTAATTTTTATTGGGTTTTTTTTTGTGTGATTTTAATTCAGCGAATGTTGCTTGGAAAATGTGTTTAAATATCTTATACTAGAAGCTGTGCTGTGTTATTTACAAGGGGTCATTCCTATTCCTGGATTTTAAAGGGAAATATTTTTGTCCTCCAATTATACATCATGATTAGCAGTCACACTAAAGATCTTTGAATTCTTCCCAGGTTTCCCCATGAATAGTTTAGTTTGCTACTTGGCAATGTATTATACTCTTGGATGTGTAGTTGAGGAAGATGTAATCAGGTCAGAGATACATACCCATATCTGAAAAAAAGCCATTTAGACAATATTCCACAGATGTTGCAAATAGTCAGATTTTACTATAAATGAGCAGTATCTAGCAGTGTGCAGGGAGTAATGTGGAACGTTACAGAAGGCTGTATTTCCTGTGTGTGGGTTAAAGATTTAATCCTTTATGTAAGATGAAAGGCACGGTAGGTTTCTGAAAGAGTATATGCATTCACTGAGCCAGAGAATAATTATAGCACAGTGAGTTATAAAATTGATGTTTCTATGTTCAGTTTCATTGTCTTGTTGTAGCCTGTGTCTTAATGGATTAATTATCCCTCCATTAGTGTGTTTACTCTGGGAGGTGGAGTAGTACCTGCTTTCATTTATCTGACTTGTTTTTTAACTCTTTTATGAAACTTGCTTTTTATGAAATCATTTGATTGTGAAATTTCCATTTCCTAGATGAATAAAAGGCGAGGAGAAGAAGGAATAGGTACTTCAGATTTGATTTGTATCCAGTTTTTATTGGATCTATTCAGGATTTAGACTTTTGCAGCGTTGCTGGTGTGGGTATTTAAAGGTAAAATTGTAATTTATAACAGGGAAATTATATATGTAAATTGGTTTACATTTTGTTATAAACACTAGCTTGTTTGTCTTCCCACATCCATTCTCTCACTGACTCAGACACCTAATGTTGCTTGAGACTACTGGGTTTCGTGGTGTCAGTCTCAGCAATTGTTATCAGTCTGTTTCAGCCTGTTTCTGCCTTGGAAACCTTTGAGAGCTTTGGACCTTGTTGAGATGATTGCTCTCTCCCCTTTGTCCATCCTTCCAGGAGAAATACCATCAGAGTGAGATTGTCAAAACAGCTGCCTGAGTATTGATTCAAGGAATACAGGCAAGACTTTAAATGAGCTGTAAGAACAGCAGATCTAAAAGGCTGGAGCACTGGTCTGCTTATCCAGCAGCACCAGCTCCACTCCTTTTTCTGTGTAAGTATGCTTGGTACAAAGATGCAAAGAATTCTAACCTCATTCTAGATTCTTACAGGTTTATTCCATTTCTTTGTACCTGCTCTTTCTGCTCCTTATTTCTGGCTGCTGGTTATATTTAGTGTTGGTGTGAAAGCCAGTCTGTGAATCTTACAGCAAGGAAAATTTCCTTTCCTACATGGAATGAAATAAAGACTCACAATAAGCTCTTGCTGTACCAGTTGCTCTAAACCAACTCTAGGTTTTTTGCACACAGTTCTAACACCTTGCACTGACAACTTTATTAATATTGACATTAATTTTGCAGATTTCAGTTGTGTGCTAAGATGAGGGGTTTGACGTGAGACTAGATCATGTAAGGGAGGATTACACAAGGGGAAACATTGATTGCTTTTACAAGCATTCATTTCTGCCAGGAAGTGAATCTTTGGTACCTGCTATACATCAGAACCAGCATTCCTTGTCCTGTGGACAGAAAATGTCCACAGCATGGTTTGCTGTGGGACTGGAAGAGCATGGATGAGTGATGCCTCTCTCAATTTTCAAGGCACTCTTTGGAGGAGCACACAGGTGAGCTGGACTCCCTCCTGGGGCTTTTCCCTTTGCACATCCACTATTTTGCAGATACAACCAGTGCAGAATGTGAAGGAGGCTTAAATACTGTATTTGATTTAATTATATATCATTATACCTCCTTTAAAATAGGCAGGGTATTGATAAAGAAAGAAGCATATATTCCATTATTTCTTTAAATTACAAGAATGAACTCTTCAGCAGAAGTGAAAGCAGACCATATGCCTTCCCTTTGGGTATCCCTTGGCACTGAGGTTCTGGCATCAGAGTCCTTCGTGTAGAAGCCAGCAAAAGATGTTTAATGGCTTTCAGACTCCGAAATGAGTTCTGCGGCCATGTGTGTCCCTCTCCAGTTGTCTGAGGAGATGAGCTTGAATTACAGCTCAGCCACTGCTGCCAAGTACTTTCCATTATTCCAGCAGACCAGGTTGCCAAGCAGGATTTATGGTCCTTTTAACTCAATATCAGGCGATGGAGCAGCATTGTGTGATACAGGCTGTATACCAGATATTCTTATCAATGGAACAGGACTCTCTAAAATCAGGGAGATAATCAAGTCTGTAACTCTCACATTGGTAATTGGCACCACTCAGAACACAGTTAAATATAAAAATACAAGCTAGGAGCACAGAAGAAATGACTTTGTTTTTGCTGTGGATTAAGTTACTATGCAGATCATACAGATTGCTTTCACATTAAGATTTTCTAACCTCCTTTCTTGCCCTCTGTCCACGAAGTTTTGAATATGCCTGCAATACAGTAGCTCTTTTGATTGGGGACAATCTTGATAATTACAACTGAATATTATTTTTAATCAGTTGTGATCTGAGACAAAGCTGGCTTTCGTGTTGCTAATAGAGATGAAACTCTGAATATATTAAGCTTTATTTTTCATTCCTGTGAACAAAGACATAGTTATGATATAGAAGTAAACATTTACATTCAGCTGTAAAAGAACAATTGGTTTGGGGTTTTTTTGTGATATTAAGAGTCAGTTTTAGCGTGAACCAGAAGCCTATCTTTCCAGTTATTTATAGTCAGGGAGAAAAAAAGGCAAATCATTTTAGAGTGGTCTACATATATTTGCAGAAAAGATAAGCTATATAACTGCCTGTGCTGTTGTATGTACTAATTTGAATATAATGAGCAAACTCTCACCTCACAAAAATTGGGTCCTGGGGGTTAACATATTAGCTTTTTATCTCCAGCACTATAAAAAATGTCATTGCCATGCAGCTAATTATATTAAATAGTTACAGATATAAAATACATTGGAATAGTAGTTTAATAAGCAGACAAACATAAATGGCATTGCAGCTATAATTTTCTTGATTCTTTTTTTCCCAAATATCACTGATTTATAAGATGTTTTGAACGTCCTTGACAGGGACACAAATAGCACTGCTGACCTTTAGTGTAAGCTCAAAAACAACAGCAGTAAAGCACAGGTAAATTAGAACATGGCTTATGTCAGTGTGATTACAGTACCTTTGTATAACCAAATAAAAATTAGAAACAATAAACCAAAGAGCAACATTTGTTTTTTACTGTTCACCATGAAATATTCAAGTGTTAAAGCAAATTATTCTTATGTGATAAATAACTGCTGGTAGATTTTACTGGGTGTTGGACTTGGCTTCCAAAAACAGTTTATGCAGTGAATCCTTTAAAAATCTAATTCTTTTCCTGTGTCTGTGCTGGACACAAGCTTCTATATCCTTTATGCCATATATGAATCTTCTCAGATTCCAAAAAATCCCTTTAATGGCATATCTGGTGCTCACTATCATGAATACATGTATGTTTTTCCTCTTCTATTTCATCATATTGCTTGAGAAGAAAGGCATTGCATTTATGTTATGAGGCAATCTAACTAATGGCTAAATTAGTGATATTCAGAGGACACCAACTAAAGCTAAATTTATATTGATGGTTACAGTTTCCATTAGATTTCTGGATGACTAAAGAAACCAATTATTAAGCTGATGTAATGAGACCTGATATTCTTATGTTATTCTACCATCTCAGACTGTGCTGAAACAATCCATCTCAAGTTCTGAAAAAAAATCCACAGAAAATACACTCCCAACTATACTAAACTCTTAGATAAATAAAACATGACTTGAGAAAACCTATACTGGAAGCTCAACTGCTTTCTCACAGCGGTGTCAGTCTTCATAGTGTGTTCATGGTTTGCTAGTAACTCCATTTTCAAATCTGTTCCTTTGGTTAGCTTTAGCTGGGTTTAAACTTAAAAGAAATCCTAAGATAAACTGCAAAGAAAGACCATTTCTTCTTCACTTTATTAGGAAGGGCTGCAGAGCTGCTGCTTTCCCTCTGCCCCTTTCTCTGCATCTGTAAGGTTCCATTAGATGTTTGCTGCCGTGGGTGTGGGGAGTGAATGCCTCACACATTTTCTGTGGAGTGTCGTTTTCTGTCCTAAATTGCATCCATTTGACTTATTTGCTAGCATTTTTATTTGAAGCAACAGAAAAAACAGGGTTCTGGTAATGTACACTAGGGCTGAAAAGGACAGTTTTCAGTGAGGAAGTCTTTTGGGGATTTTCTTATTTGGAGGAATTAGGATTTGTTCCTAATTTGTTCCTAATTAGCATTTGTTCCTCAGAAATGTAGGACTTCTTTTCTCAGTTCCATGGCACCATTTTGGTCTTTTATGTCATCTTAAATTTCCCTTCCAGAGAAGTTTTAGTGGTTAAAGGATGTCCTGTTAAAGGTGATCGGGTGGAGGTTAGATGACTGGCCTGCAGATTTTGGAAAGTGATATGAATTTCTGCCTGGTGGTTTTCTTCTTTTTCCTCCTCTGCCTTCCTGGAGCACCTGGGAGGGGAGGACAGGCATTGAATTTTGGGCACTGCAGGGGATGGGATCATCTCTATCCTGGTGCCCATTCACTGGCAGAGATCCTTATGTGAATGGATTCCCATCCCCACCATGGGCAGGTCTGTGGGAAGACCTGGGCCTGTGGAGATCTCTGGCTTTGTGCACACTATTCATTGTGCTCCTTTGACTCAAGGGCTGCTTTGGTTTGTGTAATTTTACAAGCTACTGAAGCAGGACCTATTGATATTTAAAAAATAATTAAAGCAGTCAGAGTATTGAGTATTAAAATGCTGCCTTTATGCAGTATCTACTTTTCATATTACAGCATAAGATTTTCACTCTACTTTTGCTATTATGGATCCATTACATGTAAATGAATGAATACTATTGTTAATAACCATTTACAGCATACAGTGTTAAAGTTCCAAAGGAGCTATTAGAGTTTACTGTATGCTGTGAATATATATGAAGAACAATACACAGACCTCAGCTAAACCATAATGAGTGCATTGACATAACATTAGCTCTGAAAAGAATCTAAGACTCCATTGCATGTGACTGGCAAAACAAAGAAATTCAGGGTCCAGAGACCTCTTCTTTAAATCTCCCAGCTCCAGTGCTGTGTGATGGGTATCATTACTGGTAACAGCTGTGCAGCACTGCTGGTAATGGAGTATGCCCTGATTACCTCTTGCAGTGTTTAGTTCCCTGTGTCAGCCTGATGTAGTGCTGGGATGGCCCCCACGTTTGGGTTATCCTGCATATCAGCATGCAGAGTGTGCAGGGACATTCATAGCTTGTCTGCTTTGGAATATTTTAGGTAGAGCACAGTCTGGGTTTTGTGTATGTAGCTGCATTTTTGTCACAGGGGTGTAATGTGTCTCTGTAGCAATCTTAGAGATTTGGTAACACCTTCAGCAAAGATACAGATCTAAGTAAGTTCAAACATGCAATATGCTTACTTCAAACCACTGCAATATGAATTTCTTCTGCTTCTAAGACAAGTCTGGAGATAAGTTTTTCAGAGGTGAGATACCTTTTTGGCTCCTTGTTGGTTTGTTCTAACACTCCAGTGACAAACTTTATGGTACTGCCTCATTACCAGAGTGGTAGGGAACAGCTCAGAGGGAGCAACAGGAGCTCACACATTGCCTGTTCTTACATCCATTAGCTTGACCAAGGACTTCCAGTTCCTACTTTTTCAATTATATTTTGTGCTTTCGTTTATTGCTTTTGATTGCAGCATTAATCTGTTCTGGAGGAAATGTACTGAAATTCTTCATGTTCACTGACTACTCTTAGGAATTACTAGAAATGGAAACTTAAATGGCTGTCCAAATCTGGTGCTAATTCTAATACCCTTGGCTTTTAACATTAATCTTAAAAACTTTTCTCCTTGGTGATATTTTACTGACTTCCCACAAGATGAACCAGATTATTGCTAGCTGGCACAGAGTTTCATGATGAAGGTCACTAAGGTCATCCTTTAATTTTACATTCCTCTGAGCCAGTTGTACTTCTGAAAGTTTCCCAAGAGTCAGGAGCACTATCTAACAAGCAATCCCTGTGAAGTTAGAGTCCTTGCTTTTCTGAAATGCAGGTGGAAGGCAAGTGGAAAGTAAAGTTTTGATCTTTGGAATCCAGACACAATTCTTAAAACATAGACAGTTCCAGAGGGTATCGTTGCCCAGAGCTCTCTGACTGTCCATAGCTATGTCCTGCAGAACTCAGTCCTGAGCTCAGGTGGCTCAGTAAAGGCAATGGTGACATTACATTTGAAGTTTTAAGAACTGATTTTCCATCACACAGAAAAGGTGAAATTCTTCCTCTCATGACGTCGGAACATGAATTAAACTGGTTAAGCCAAAGAAAGGATAATAAAATGCCCATAGGAATTTAAAAAAAGAGAAAAGGGAATATCCCTCTGGTGTCACTGATAAACTTCTTCAGACCAGAGCGTGAATGAAATGGAGGGGCCCTGCAGCAAAGCTACTTTTCTCTTTGGGTGTTAGTTGAAATAAAAAGGCAAAAAGTATGCAGACAGAAACTTGCCATATCTGTCATTTATTTTTATAATTCTGGGAGGTATCAATAAAACATCTAAATAGCAAATTCATGGTAAGTCTGTTCTGTGCATTTTTCCTCAGTTATATTGAAGATGATCAGTTAAAACCTCTCCTCTCTGTAGTGTATGTTTCTGGTGGAGCAAGGTGTGCTCAGACCTCCATGAACTTTTCTGACACACACAGAGCCATCAAGGGCACTGTTAGAGCCCAGCAGCATTGCCAGCCTTGTCCTGAGCTGGTGCCCACGCAGTTTTAATGAGTAGCCTGCCTGACAACCTCAAAAAAGAAACACCTTAAAACTCATACTCTCTCCTTCATAGTTCATCTCTAGTCCAAAAGCAGTCGTCTGTTATTTTCGTATCTGTTTTCTAAGCACGTCTCCTTTAATTAGGTCCTGTGCACTTCTCAGATTTGTTTCTTTGCCAATATTAAACTGTTTTCTGTATAGCGAGCAGATTCCAAGGCAGATGTCCAATCTTTTTGGATTTTGCTTACTGATTGTAATAAATTTATTACTTCTTCTATGCAAACATAGAGCAAAATTCTTTTGTTGAGCAACAGACCTACACTGAGTATCTGTAAAACCATGTCAACACAGCAGGAGCTCGGAAGCACTAGTGGTAAAAACTTCCACTGTGGCATTTCCATTTATTTTACTTCAGGTTTCTGGGTTTTTTCTCTCTTTCATTTATTTGACCAAGAATTTGGCTCAAGCCTAAACTTTGTGTTATATGCACTCCATTCAAAATGTTCAAGGAAACTTGTTCAGGAGACTCCTCCAACAAACTCAATACCCAACCAACTCATAGTTTAGAGTGTAAATCAAGTGTATATCAATAAAAAGTTAGAACTAGCAAAGGGCAGAGGTAGATTTGATTAAGTCTGGGTTATTGGAGAGTAGTCTTTCAGCAGATTTACTATTAGATACACACAGAACCAGATTTTGTTTGTTTCAGATCCCAAACAACTCAAACCTGCTCAGGGAAAGACCAGAATAAGATTAGGCAGGAAGGATCAGACTCTTGACTAGTATTCTGCGCTTTTAAAGAACTTCAAAAAGGAATAAGCAGAGAATAAGTGCCTGATTCTATTTGAAGCTGGTGTCACCTGAAGAGAGGGTTCCCAGAGGTGCAGGCTGCACATCTGTACCTTGAAGGAGTCTCTGCAGACCCATCAGCCAGTGCTGTACCTGTCAGCTCTCTGTATTGTACCTGGTTTGTACATATTATAAGGTCACATTCTACATTCTATATAAAAGAACGTCTGTGAGAAGAAATTCCTGAACTATTATTAGAGAAATCTGCTATTTTTTAAATAGATAGAACCATTGTGAGAATCAGCTTCAATTTATGCCTTATTTATGCATCATAAGTCCATTCTTATGCATCATAAGTCTCTACTGAGTTTTGTGGACCAACTGGCCACACATGGGGTCATTCCCAATGCACGTGCAGTGGTTTGACTGGCTTTGTTTCCAGGCTGGAGAGGCCTTGGAGCAGCACCATTCCCAGGGCCACCACGCTCCTTAGCCCTGACCATGCTCAAAGGGTCCATTGTGCAAACCCACAAATTCAATGAGCCTGCCGGAATGGATGTAGTTACACATGGGGTGACCCTGCTGAGCCCAACCAGGGTGTGTTGCTGTCAGGCAATTAACTTCCCAAAAGAAAGAAAATAGGGATGTGTCATTTAGGCCATTCTGTGCATTGTCGGCGCATACTGGAAAGGAGAACAAAGTACATGCTCTTAACAGCTAACAGGAAGAGTATTTGTTTGTTTTCTCTTTGTCCCTGTTAAGGCACTCTCAACATGCCAGAGCTGAGAACCTTTAATTTATCACCTTCCTGTGCTTGGGGCTTTATTGCACTCATTGCTTAAGCTAATGCAGGTGGTCGTGCCCTGCTTTGCAGCTGCTTTTGCTGTTCCTGATGGTTGCAGTTCAGGTTTTTTGCTCTGCTTTTATTTCTTAGACATAGAAATTGATGCTTCTGTTTATTTCATTTGCATTAATCAGACTTTTATCATATTATTGCCACTTCTCTGCTGTGACTCCAAAGGAAGAACAATGTTTATTCCCTCTGCCCAGCAAGGTTTAAAACTGATTCTCTATACTACAATTGTTCTTTGTTTCTTTATAATGTGGCTTCATCTATTGTTTACAGTGTATTTATGAGAAGCAGAGACTTGATGCCTTTTAGAATTAAATGCCTTCATTTTTTCTAAAAGTCTCCTTGTGTTTTTGTAAAGCACTAAGTATCCTGGTGGTGTTAGAAAAAAGGGTCATGATTATGAGCACAAGAGAGAGGAAGAAAACTGTCAATCTAAAAATGGTTCCTCTTACTCAGCAAATCCCCTCTCTATGGATTCTGAGCCTTTGGATGGTAGTGACACAGAAAGCTTCTGGTAATCTTTATTGCACCTGTTCACACTGAAAAGTCAATATAACTATGAGGGCTTAAGCTGGATTTCACTTTGATCATACGTGTTGGTATCTATAGCTGCAATCTGGAAAAGAGCTGCTGAATGTGGAGTACAATATTAATTATCAATTAAGAAATCTAGGAGCTCTGTTCTATTTTCAGACATTATTCATGTACCTCAGGAACCAAAATCTCTTGGCATGTTCACAGCAGTGGGATTTTACGGAGATTTTTTTGAAGATAGTGGTTGTGGTCATGTGGTGAAAGAAGTTGTTTACAAATAACTCACACAGGGTTGGGGCTGGTACCCCCATAACAGAAATCGTGTAGTTGTCATTAACAGGAAGGACTATGGTTAGATTCATGTTAAATTACACTGAAGAAAGTAATGCCAAATTACAGCCATTCCCATGCAAAGAGATGAAGGGTGAAATTAAAATTTTGCTGAAAATAATATGCTAATATGGAAATGAAGGTCATTAAATGAAAGGGAGTAGGAAGAAACAAAACAATCAACTTGATATTAATTTTTTTAATACTAAAAGTTACAGCTTGAACACTCAAAGGGCTTTTCAGACGTGGAATGTGAACTGCTTGCATTTTCATGAGACCAACTTTAAAATAATGTCCTTCCTGATTAGCACAGTGAGCATCATTGCATTTAATTGGGTAATGACCTCTGCTTAGTGAATGTTATAAACTAGAGTGAAATTTGAAAAGAGGTACAATAGTAAGCTGCAGTAATCATGTTTCTATTGGTATTGCCAATTTGAAGATCATGAATGATAAACATTAAACCACAACATGTAAACAGTTTTTTCCCTGCAGAATTTAGGCTCAGACTGATCACTTGTCTCTCTTAATATGATTTGTCCTGGCTATTGAAAACAAGGACTCCTCCCTCCCCCGATATCTCTTCTAATGTAATTAGCATCTAGTCAATAATGTTCAGCATTTCATTTTACCGCTTTAATTAACAAATTCAATTTGTTCAAACCGCTGTGAAAACAAATTAAAAGCCCAGTGAATAAAAACCTTAGTGCCAGAGAGGTGTCTAAGGTGTTCACCAACTCTTCCTCTGTTAAAAGACCATCTTCTGTGGTTTCCTTCCCCCTGTGAAGATGATGGGGATTTTCCAAACTTGGTCTGAGTTTTTTCCACTGGAGCAAGTTCAGTTTCATTGTGGTGGGCTTTGTCTGGATTTTTAATTCTGACAGAGATGGTTTCACACCAAATGCCAAGTCCAAGGAACAAAGAAATGCTGTCCTGTCATGGTGAATGCAATGTGAATGCTGAACATTTATTTTTAAGCATTTCCAAATGTTCATCACCTTGGCTCTTGCTGCACCTCTCCCAGTCTGCACCAACAAGTGCAAGACAGATTTTTGGTGCAAATGCAGCAGAGTCTGTACAGCCACAGCTGCCTCCATAGCAGCCTGTGTGTGGCCAGGAGGGAGCTGCTGCTTTCTGCTTCAGCTTTGGGGAAGTGGAGTCTCCTCAGGTGGCAGCACTGGCTACCCACGCTGGTCTCACACCTCTCCTGTCACCACCTGGGAAGCCACCAAAGCCGTGGCAGCCTCTCTGTCCCACATTGTCATGATTTCCTTTTAGTTTTTCCCCCCAGTTTCCTTCGTAGATGACAGCATTTATTGTACAAACATTGTCAGAGCTCTGGAAAGGTTGAAACAATACAGATTGAGTTTAATAAGTACTGTAAATGTCCCGCAAACTTGGTCAACAGACCAGCGTGTATTTATATGCGCAATAAACACAAACACAGGCAACTCCCATACGGCTGTTTGGAGGTCGGCCTTCCCTTCCCAAAAAAGGTCACTGGCAACTGTGGGCTTTCTGCCAACATGCAGCATTTAGCTTTGCAATATTCATGCAATGGCTTTTTAATATTTACAGCTTTAGATTTAACACAGCTCTCCTTACGTATTCTGATTGCTTTGGCTTTTTCCAAGACCTTCCTGAGGTGGCTGTTTGAGAAACACGTTTAAGAGAGCAAATGTTAGCTACAGAGCAGTGCTAGGGTTGGAAACTGAGGCTGCTGAGGTGAATGTCACACCTCCACCAGCCAGAGGGGCTCAAGAAAATTTGTTGGCTCGGATTTATTTTGCAGATCAACATGGAAGCAGTGGACTGTGCACGCAGGCTCCCTGTGGTGCTGGTTTGTGTGGGTGCTGTGGTGTATACCACACCATGAAGTTTAGGCTGTGAGCTTTTCCTCAGCTGTGGATCTAGTTTGAGTGTCTCTTTTTTATTTACCCCTGTATAACCTGTCTAATTGCAATATCATAGAATCAAAGTCACAGAGAGGTTTGGGTTGGAAGGAATCTTAAAGATCCCCTCATCCCACCCCCTGCCTTGGGCAGGGACACCTTGCACTAGATCAGGTTGCTCAAAGCCCCATCCAACCTGGCCTTGGACATTTCCAGGGATGCAGCATCCCCAGCTTCCCTGGGAAACCTCTTCCAGTGCCTAAGTCACTGAATATCAATATATCAATCAGATGTCTTTGAGAGATTTAGTTAAAATTGGCTAGTGGGTAGAGTGATGATAGAGAAGACTGACAGGTTAGAAGAGATTTGTACATAAAATTCTTCAGGTTGCCAGGCTAAAACAGACCTTCAATTTACTGTGTTTGCAATGCCCTGTAGATGATGTGCAATTTCTGAGTTTGGAAATATGTAGCCTTTACTACTCCATTGAGTTCATCTCCACTTTTAACGTGCTCTGAAGTTCATTATACTGCAATTCGCCAACATATCTGAAATTTTATTTAATATGATCATGCCTAAAATTGATCTGGTATTAGCTAGAACTTTACCTGCTCGTTGTTGTACAAGAAAAATGGTAGTATTTACTGCAAGCTGAAGTCTGGAGGAAGTGAACCACTGAAACCTGACACCTTGTGATGAGTGAGAATATGAAGTGAAAAGCACGATCATGTATTAATGTAAACAAATGGATGCAAGAGCTTTCTGAGATCCTCAAATGGGGGTGTTTAGAAAATTAATGTTCATATTGTCCCCTCTAATTTCTCCTCAGTGGAGTCACCAATCCCTATCTTTCATTTAAAATTGCCATTATAATATTTAGCGACTGGTGGTGTTGCCTGAGCAAATCTGTGTCTAGTGGTTGCCTCTCTGCTCAGTTATGTATAGCTCATGCCTCTCTGTCTCTCTCGGTTTCCTTTATTTTCTCTTCTCTTTTTTTTTTCAAATGTAACCTCATGCCAAATGGTATAAATTATCCACCCATCTGTCCCCCTTCTTCAAAACCCTGAGGGAAAATAGATCTGAAGCGTAGCTCATTTTCACCAAAAATGCCAGTTGTAATAGATCCTGACTTTTGTGTCCACTTGTCTTGTGGCTGGTGGGAAATCCCACAGCCTTGAATTTTCTGGTAGCTATGTTGGACCCTTTAATTAGCACGTGGCCAGTTGTGCCCCAGCTCAGGGATGGCAGCAGGTCCTGGACCTTGTGGTTTTAATCTCACCTGTGACCAGTAGAGGAGCTCCCCCTGCCTGATACTTCTACAGCATTTTTAAGTGGATGAACCATTCACATTTTCCAGATATTTTCTTTGAGGTTTAAATAATTTCATCTAGTTATATATCTGCCCCCCCGCCCTTTAATTTTCTGTCTTGTAAAATAATAATAAGGAAACTGATTTTGCTGCATGAGTCAATTTGCAAATCAAGCAGCCTTTACGTTATTTCCCTGTCTGCTGAGCTCCTGCGCCACGTTTCGCTGTCTCGCGTTCAGCTTTCCCCTACTCTGTCTTTCCGACTTGTCAGCTGAAGCTGAAATGCTAATTGAAATCGAATGGGCCTGTCAACTGTGCTGCTCTCCCCTGGTGTGCTGAGCTGCTCTGTTCACTGACTGGGAGGATCCAAGGCTCGGGGGAAGACGCTCTTCCCCTCGGCACCACATAGTGCAATGAGCCAAAATTGTGGTCCTGTGTAGACTTCCTGTACTGGTGGCATCCTCCAAAGCCGTGTCTGTAAACCAATCTTCCACTTCTTCCAAAATGAGCGTTAGTGAAGGCAGATGACCTTGAAGCTGTTCTGAAGTCCTGGAAATTTCTTCTTTTTAGCCTGAGTCGTTGTCAAATGGGGAACTCATCAGCTATGCTTCCACCTTGCTCTCTAATATATTGCCTCGTCTTCTGATTGAAGAGATAAAGAGAATCAGATCTGAGATTAGGAGGGCTTCAAATGTAGAGATCCTTCAAAGATACCTAGCCCTGGTGGCACGATGATTTATATATTATCAGTAGAGCTCTGCAGCTGAGGTGAAGTGAACTACGTGGTCTTCCATACCTCATACATAAAAACCTTTTATCTTTCAAAGAGATCCATGTGACTCTGACACCAGTCTTCAAAACCTATACAAGGTGTAAAAGAGCCCATGTTACACTGGGGAACTTCAAGGAAGAAGTAAAGCAAATAATTTATTCCTCCTCATTAATAATGGCACTCATATTAGGTGAGAGCTTCATTACTGGGATTGTAGCCAATATTTCCTCATCGTTGTGTTAATTTTATGTAGCACTACATGAATAATACACCACCAACAGCACTCTCCCAGAATTTGCTGTGGTCAGTAAGATCTACCCTGGCTGAGCCCAAGGGTCTTAATAAACCACATAATTCTGGCCCATCCCCAGGATATGCATCTCAAAACCCATTTTCATCAGTTTGAAGCTCACCTGTTCACATTGCTGTGCCACTGCATTTATGCCTTCAGTCATCCAGTGAAGTATTATTGCAGTTGTGCACAGGAACACATACTTAGATGTTTTTTGACTTTCACTTCTGTTAAGATGGAACTGCGATAGGTGCCCAGTCATGATAAACACAAGTATATAAGCAAGCACAGAGAAATTCGTATGCGTTTTGGTATGTGAACCTCTGGTATTCTTTGAAAATATTTCCTTTGACTCTGTAGAAAGTAGGTTAGCTGGAACTGTTTACCTTGCTACAGAAAGAATTTCCAGATAGCAATTTTTAGTAAAACAAATTTTTAGTCTTTGAGCTTATCTTAGTGTGACAGCTCTTCCATTTCAGACAGATTAAGATCTTTTCCAAAGTACTCTGGATTGGTGGCTATCCAAGCATATGTCATTAGGCAAAAATGAAGGATAGATATTGAAAGATGTATTTTAGCACTCAGGTATTTGATGTTTCTTTTCTAAAGGGACTGGTTTCTGAAATATTTTTTATGTTTTAACTAAGCACACATAGATATTCTTTTAGGAGACCTATTTAGCCCTGCTATCCCACAGATCTGTTTACTGTGTCCCCTAGCCCCAACATGACAACACCACCTCTTCCCCTCTTCACAAGATGTGCCCCAGGAGATCCTCTGGGCAGAAGAAAACAAACTATGGCTTGTCTTGAGTTTTATGTTCATGCTGGCTATCAGGTATTGTTGCCAAATAAAAAGTCTGGAAAATGTAGACCTTGATGCCAGAGGGACACTATGTTGGATCATTGCCTTCGCTTGCCTCCAGACATCAGGAGGAAATTACCAATTATTGAGACTTAAGTTCTTTCAAATGTCACTGACCATCAGGTTCAAAAGCATGATCTGCATTATACCAACAGATGAACTGATAATTCTGCCTTGCTTCCACAGAAAGCCAGCACTTCCTGCAAAGACTGTATTTAACGCTTGCTCCAAGTGTTAATCTAGCAAGATGTGTAGACTGTTTGCCTTTAGTTTGATACCAGTAAAACAAAGATAATGGTCCACCTCAAAGGTGCATTGTCAAGATTAATCGATTAATTTTTATAAAGTTACTTTCAGCTTCTGAGATAGAAGTCTCTAAAACAATGAAAAGTATTATTCATACTATTATTATTTTATGAGTCATAACAAGATATTTCTTCCTCTTTATAAGAATTCCAATAAGATCTCCTTTCTTTATTGAACTGAGACAATGTTTTAGGTTCTCCTGTTTCCTCAGAAACTAACTACAGTTGCTGGAGTTGTCAGTACATTTTTAAGAAAATGGCTCAATGTCCAATTCCTTTTTAGTTGTTAACTGTGTTGATTTATAACCCTAATCTGACAGACACCCAAAGATTGATACCTTCCAATTACCCATGGTTTGTAATGTCAACTTAATAATCATGCAATTTCTACAAGCTCAGGTGGATAATCACTGTGCTGAAGCCGAATAATTTGTGGATTTTTTTGTTTCCGGCTTCGGAGAGATCCATAAAAATGCATTTTAAAAAGAAAAAAAGAAAAGAAAAAAAGAGAGAGAATTGATTAAATCTAATTGATGTTTTATGAAGGTATCTGTTCTAATAACTTTAACCTGGGTAGGAAACAACACAAGTGTGTTAAATGCATTAAAAGGTACAGATGCGGAGTTCCACGGGCAAGATGATCATTCCAAATCAAATGCATTAGCATAAATGCAGAAATCTTAGCTTGCTGCTTGCCTAACCAGTGCCAGATTGGAGTGACTTGTAGCTATCACTCAGAGGCAGAGGAAGGTGTTAAGAACATGTTTAAATGAGAAGATGATGGCAGCTCTACAAATTTTGACAGTCAGTTTATCTGAGGCACAAGTTCCTTGCTCTTTGTTCTTCACCAGTTCCCGAGGGGCTTGATTTTGAGAAGTGCTGAGCACTTGCAGCTTCTATTGACTTCAAGTGGAGTTTTAAGTGTTCTGCACTTGTGAAAATCATGCCCAACTGGATTAACACAAAGAGGTTTTTCTTTCAACACCGGCCAGAAATCTCTTTTCTTCCTACCTGACGTTTTCAGCAAAACACAGTTACTATTTCCTAGCAGGCAAAATTGTGTTATTCTATTATGTATTTCAGTTCCTCAGTGTCTTAGTGAATACATGTTAGGCTGTATTATGCATTTGTACCATTTCTCACAGAGTCAAAGAAATAAGAGATGGAAAAGACCTTCTAGGTCAGCTGCTCCATGTCTGCGGTAGGACAGCATTGTTCCTTTCAATAAGTTTTCTTGTGTTTTGTCCTTCCTAAATCCTCGACACATCTTTGGGGTTTTTTTACAGTGACAAAGGCTGCACAACAGTTTATCTTTCCTTCAAAAATAATACCTGTATTTGTAAAGAAAAGAGTGTATTTTTAATCTTCCCTGCAAATTGAGATAATTATTCCTTTTGATTTGACAGACAGAGGCAGTTGCTGTCATTATAAATAGGGGTGTAAATGCAGGATGCCTTGCAGATTATATTTTGATTTAAAAAACCCCAACCCCATGACTGCATAACAAAGGAGATCTTTGTTTTTCTTAATTTCTGCTCTTTTGCTGTTTCATGGCCTCTGTCTCTCATGATTTCTGGATGCTTCTCCATTTTGGCTTGTGACCAGGGAGGCAAAATACCCCAAGGAATACATTCAACAGTGTGTTTTAGTTCCACATTCAAATATATGTCTTTGGCCACCCTCTTCCGGAGAAGTCATTGCAATAGACATAATGGGCCATAATTCTGCTATTAAATCCAGCCTGATGATAGGAAGAAGTGTAGTCATTCCAGTAATAAAACTGACTGCCCAGTACAATATGGGCTTTCTCCCTCCCCATCTGCATTAAATATAATTATTGGAAGTACAATCTCTGGATGCATTTCAATAAAATACTTTCCCATAGTACTGTTTTCTAGGGCAAAATAATTTGTTGTCTGTGCTAGATGCCCTTGTGAGAAAAACTGTCCTGTGAAATTTCTGTTATTTAGAGGATGAATCCCTCTAAAGTTTCCTGATATGAAGATAATATTCATGTTCTTTAAATTTTCATTGTTATATCTATTTAAGATATAGTACCTGAAGATTTCTGCTTTTATTATTATTATTAAAATGACTGACTGAAAACTGAAGGAGGAAGATAACCTTTAATTTATACTCCTTCTCAAGAAGAGATCTTTTTATAGTTGCATTCAGGTCATTTTTTTTTTCCTGTGGATCATCTATACTATTAAATGGGGTTTTATTCCAATTCAGGAGACACTTCATCTTTAAACCTGTACTTACATTAACTTTTGTACATGGTTGCCCAGGCAACAATGTAATTGCATGAAACAATGGCATTCTCCTATGTACCATTTATGGCAAGTTTGCATTTGAAAAAACTTCTTGTCTTATCATCAAAGCAGAATTTGTAACCTTCTGACAGCTGAAGGAATGTTCAGGGGCCTTGATTCATATTCATTTTCCCTTGTAATTTTAATGGGTACCATCACCTTTCGTTTTCAGGGTATTTCTTTTTTCCCCCCTATGATAGTGTTTTAAATGAAAACTCTAGAGCAAGCAAAAGTGACTGTTTAAAAAATAACTCCCAGAAAGGGCTGCAGGTACCATTCTTCCAGCTTGTAGCCTGTGAAATTGCCACTGTTTAATTGATCTTCTATAAGCTTATCTTTCCAGTGAGATGTACCATTATTGTACATTAATCAGTGCCTCCAGACGTTATCACTGAGGTAACCAAGAGCTAATCAAGCAAGAATGGAGCTGGCAGACGCCAGGATGTCACGGGTGCCTTGCTGTGTATGAAGTCTGTCAGAGTTTCAGCTTCCAGAGGAACCTGTTTTCGCAGGGCTGCAGACTTTGTGTAACCTTGTCATAGCAATGGAAGAAGGGGCAAAGCATCCTGAATATCAAATAGTTGGGCCATGCAGGGAGCCAGAGCTCCTGGAATCCTCTGGATGGCAAAAATCAAAGTGACTCTCCACTAATAATAACAACAACAACAACAACAACAACAACAACAATTATGCTATTTAAGAATAAACAAAATGTTGACAACTTGATTCATTTTTAAATAGTTTTGTAGGGGAGAGAATTTAGCCAAGCAGATTTATGGTAGAAAATATTCAAAATATATTAATCAGTCATTGCAAAGTGCCACTAGAAATTGATTTTATTTTATACCTGCTCATCTAGAAAAAAAGACCCAAAACAACCACGAGCCACTGAATTTTCCTGATCGTAATTTCTGTCAGCTAAATACCATATTATGAAAATAACAGCACAGGAAAAAAAATGGAGAGGTGTACCAGATTCATTTAACCAATTTAACTAAAACTATGCTCATTCTCGCTGAAATATCTGTGTGATGCTTTTTTGTCAGTTGACAAAATCTGCGATTTGGGATAGAATGGAGCCTAAATTGTGTAGAGAAGCAGCTGAATCCTCGTGCCACAGGTTCTGTCATGTGAGACAAGTTCCAACTGATGGCATGTCTGCACTGCTTCTCTCTTGCTGGCACATCGATGCTTCTGTGGCATCCTTCAAAAATTTCCTCCTTCCTTCTTGCTGGGGGTGGTAGAGAAGGCATCAGCTGGCATGCAGGGCTGACATTAATTTGTGGGATGTTCCCCAAAGATATCCAAGGACTTGGAACCAACAAGTGCATCCTCATTGTACCCCTTATTAGATTCACTAGGAACCAGACAATGGAGTGAGAACAAGGCTTTTCCCTTAAAGCAGAGGGTAAAACCAGAGCCTGTGGTTGGTTACCCAGAACTTCCAAGCTTGGTGTTTCTGGTGCCCCTTTCTGCAGCCTGAAGCAGCAGAGAGGTTTTCTCCCCACACATTTGTAAGGCACTGATTTTTGTGCCACTTCCAGTTGCACTAGATGAAGAGAACTGCTTTTGGCAGACACAGCAAACAAAGTCACTGCCATACAGTTTGACTTCTGCAGCTTTTCTCCTTCAGACTTCAATAAGTCACTATATTTCTCCTGCCCTATTTTCTTCCCAGTCCCCAAGAAATTGTAAATTAAAGAAATACAGTGTGAAAGCATTAATAAGCAGATTTTACATAGTTTTCACTTTGTAATTCCACTGATTTTGTTGATGTATTCCAAATATAAACAGGTAACAGATCAAAATTTGCCCACTGAATACATATACAGTAAATGTAAAACACTGAACCAAATTGCCTGCTGGCGTACATCCATTGACAAAAAGGAGTTTTGCCAGAAGGTAGTTTGGCTCATTATAGCGAGTAATTTGAGTATTAATAAGTGGAAAAATATTACTAATCGTTGCTAAGCTTTATTGATGACATTCTCAAAACTCTATTACTTCCCTAAAGTGAACCTGCCAGTGCTGCCTTCCACCTCTCTCGGATTTCAGTGACAATTGTATATTCTTGATGGTTTGTAAGGCCAAGGTCATTAATGAAGGTGTTTTCTATTGGGTGGGAGAGAAGGATTGGTTTTGTTTAATTAAAAAACCCCATGAAATAGAAATACTGCAGAGGGATAAATGTTTCCCTTTCTGAATATAAACATCTTGGCATCACCTCACTGTTTATTTTCAAAAACTGCCTAAGTTTTGCTTCCATATTTATCTAACAGCAGGGGATCATTATCTTGTGACAAAGTTCTATTCCACTGACATTATCTCTTAATTAGAATTCATCCTTTTCTAGTTCTACGTAGTCAGCCTGTAGTTCCCACAAGTCCCATAAAGCAATGTACATTTTTGGAGGCAGAGGGAAGAGGGAAGGTCTCACAGACCATTAAGAGCTGTTTAATAAGCAGCCTGGTGTGGAAAGGGCTGCTTTTATTCTACATGTGCATAACTGTGCAGAATTGCTGATGAGGGCCAGTCTCTGCCTGCCCTTACATCACACCAAGTGACTTGGAGTGATGTGCCAGGCCAGGAAGGAGGGCACTGCTACAGAGGAGAAAATAAATTGCTTGTCTTCCTTAGGAGACAAGGAGAGGAACCTGCTTAGGGCTGTAATCACGCCACTCTTGGAAGGTTGTGCTGCTGATGGAGGTAAAGAGCAATGCTGTAAGGTGCTCTGCAGTGCATTGGGAATGTGCTCTGGGATCATAGTCGTGAATGGATCATTCCTGTTGTCAGGCAAGGTCACACTGCTGTCCCATGACTCCTTTTATAGAGATGAAGGCACTTGCAGCTCCTAAGGCATCTTTCCCTTCTCTCAGGGAGCACGAGCAGCATTATTCTATGAATCCCTTCACAACAGCAGATAAGCAGCCTGACACCAGAACTATGTGTTTGGGCGTGTGAAACAAAAAAATACAATGAAAATATTAATGTAGAGATGTTATGGCCCTTGCTCCTGCACTGTGACTTGTGGTAATCTATTGCAGTTACTTACAGCATCACTAAAAACATTTTCATGTTTGAGCAGAAAGCACTGAGTGAGAATACTAAAGCAGAAATCGCAAATAGAAATTCACAGCTCTATTTCCATGTCCTACGTTTCGGTGGGTAGAGATGTGAGTAGTCCTTCCCACTGCTGTGTGGACACACTGAAGTAATTAGCATCTCATATCCTGGGTGTGCCTGCATGAGAGAGAGCTGCAAAGCTTGGCAAAGATGAGGGAACACTCAGCAGCTGCTGTACAGTGTCTTTGCATAGTGTATTGCAACAAAAATCACAGCAAGCGGACAAAAATCAATGAAGAGCTATGGTTATCCACAGGGTGGCAACAATAGTGCCTGCTACTGGAGAAGTACCATGAAAAAATCCACTGTGAAACTCTTAGATGCCAGGTGTAACAGAGATCAAAAATATAGAAACATTCCCCTAAGATCAGCTCCTTGAATACTTATAAAGAAAAGCTAGAGTTCTAATTGCCTAGCAAGTTTCCCATAATATTAAAGCATATGCTTCAGCATTAAATTATTTCATTTTAGCGATTGTGAGGAGACCAAAGGGAGTAACCTTACAGCTGTGTGCAGCAAGGCTGTGGGGCTTTTTCACATTTTTTTCCTGAAATACAAGCTATTAGACATTGTTAAGGAAAGAACAATGGGGAAGACTGGTCCATGAGATTCATTAATTGTGGCAATTCCTAAGCTGGTATGATTTTTTGAAATGGTTTCCTGATAGTGTTTTGCTATGAAGTAGCTCAGGAGGATAAAAGAAATTTCCCTTAAGAGTCCCTAGTCTGTAAATTAGCCCAAGTACAATTTCACTTAATGTTCTTAAGTGATTTTGCCAGTTCTGCTTTTCACATTATTGTCATCTTCACTTAGACCCTGTAAACTTGCTCAGATGTTCAAACTCTCTCTGTCCAGAGATGCAAAAAAGAAAAACCGCAAAAAATACAAACGCAAACTCTCCACAAGTTTATTACATCCAGGATGTGGGGTCTAATTGAAAAGTTTGCTACATTTCTTTAATGATGTGGTGCTACTGAGACCTGTTATAACTTCATTGCATTGAATTTTGCAATATGATACTCCATTGTCAAATATTTCCTTTATCCTCATTAAGGCTATGATTCATGATGATATTACATCATTTAGACAAGTTCCTGAAGCAGTGTTCTATTATTATTTGTTAATTTATGAAGCATAGTTTCACTGTATCATCATACCTTATAACAATAAGGAAGGATAGAATATTAAACAACAAAATGCATCAGATACTTAGGGATAAGTCAGTTTATAGGAGACAGCATGTGTGAGGAGACAAAGGAGATGGATTACTTGCTGCCCAGGAACATCTGACAGTTTTCCCAAATGGAGTCTCTCCTTTTACATGGGCTCACATTCCTTTCAGTTCTTTGTCAGTGTGTTGCTAGGTATTTAATGTGAGGGTTTGCATTTCTTGCAGAGTCCTTTGATTCTGCAGACTTCAAGGAATCTTCAGCCATCCTGACTCTTTTCTGTGGCTTATAGAATCACAGAACAATAGAAGGGTTTGGGTAGGAAAAGTTTTTAACATTCAGCTAGTCCCATGCCATGGGCAGGAATGGCTCTCACTGGGTCAGGTTTCTCAGGGCCTTGAAGTCTGAACTCGACTTCTGCTCAGCAGAGGATCTTTGCTGAACCATCCAAACGAACCCAGCTGTGGGTGTGACCAGGGCATTTCTCTGTGTGCAGAACAGGGATGCAGGAGTTTGGGGAGGGCCCAGACCCAGTTGGGCAGGGTGAAAATGTTGGGTGGGGAGAGGAAGAAAAGTGAGATTTGTGGCAGAGGAATGTGTTGCTCCTCCTCTGTTTTGACTGACATGACTGGGAAAGGCAAGGCCCTCCAAGTTCCTGATGGAGACACTCTTGGGGAGCCTAAAGCTCCACTGCCAATTCATTATTTCCACTGCTTTGTGGCTGAAGAAACAATTTGGAGTGCAAAACTCCTTAAGTAAAGTTTAGTGCCTTTTCTGACTTCTGTGATTCCTAAAGAAAGGTATGAATTTCCTGACTGCAAATAGAGAGGAAGTGACTTGCCCTCTTCTGCATGTGTCTTTCTCTATTTTTGAACTGAATTTAAATCAAAATATATTTTTGAAGAAATGGGATTACTGAATAATGTGCAACTTGGTCAGTTTTTTTAATAAAAATAAAAATCTTACAAATAGAAAGAACCAGCTGATTTGAACCTTAAACACCTCAGTGTCATAGAAACCTTCATATTAAATTCACCAATTGAAAATATTTTTTAAAATAACATGTAAAATATTAGAGCACTAAAATGGTTCTCACATAAAGAAACTTAATGGGTCTTCCAAGAAAAGAGCTGTACTAGTTTGATCTTGTATGATGCATTTTGCTTTTATTTAAGGGAGGGAAATCTAAGTTTCTCAGCAAGTATCGAGGTCTGTGACTGCGTATTCATCACACAATGCCAAATAGCAAAGTTCTTACAAATAGTACTGCACTGAACATAGTGATATTTGTCTCCTTTCAAACACTGGCTGCTCCTAAATTCTTCCAATTCCATTTGTTATGAAAGAGAAGTATTAAAAGCCCAGATTTTTTTTTTCCTGTTTTCAAGTTCCCCATTAATGGTCATTATTTTCCTCCTTTTGTCCTTTTTTTCCCCCTTGCAATTTTGCTGTGAGTGATTCTCTCTGTCATCTTGCCGTAAATTGATTAATACTGCCCACTGATGCAGTGCACCACATGGCTAATATATCAGTTAAATGGAAACAGCAAACACCACCTGCTCCTTCAGGCAAATGGCACTTTGGAAAATGGAATGTGTAATCAATAGAATTAAACCTTAAGCAAAGCACTGCAAACAAATCCAGGGGCAAGGTCTTCGTAACTCTGTGGTATGAAAGGTCTCTCCTTTTTTTTTTTGTCTTTTTTTCTTTTTTTTTCTTTTTATTTTTTTTATTACCTCTTTGTCTTCCTTTCAGTTTCTCAATTCTCCCTGTGATATACAGTATTATCACTATAACTGTTGTCATACAGTTTGATACTGCTTGGATCAAAGGTGATTTTTCTTAGACGAGATGTTTTGGATGGGTCTGCTTCCCTTTGTATGTTGGAGAAACACAGAACCTATTCTTGTCAATGGCAGTGATAGGTAATAGGATAAATCCTTCCCATTGACGGTGAGATAAATGCTGCTTGAATTTAACTTTCAAATCTGCTAGAGACTGCTTAGCATTAAGGCAATTTCCTCGTTTGTGAGCACTTTAAAGATTAAGGATTTGAAGAGCAGATGCAAAAGACAAGCAGAAGCTTTTAGCTGATGTTAGAATGATCTTCCCCTAATAAATATTTCTTAGAAACAGCAGCACTGCTCAGCATTACTTCCCCAATGGAAGAGTGAAATTTTAAGATGGGTTTTAACAGGCAAGGGCAATAAACACAGAGGACGGAATAAGAACTTGTGCAATTTGCACACAAAGAGAGAAAAGGATAATCTGGGCCTGAGATCATTTGAAAGTAACATTCAGCTCCTTTGGGAAGGCAAATCATCACTAGGGAGACTTTAGGCTGCCTGACAGTGTCTAATAACTGTTTTAGTTCACCAAAGAAATAAGGAAAATGAGCTCTGCCCTTAGAGGTAGCCTCGCACAGATCAGCGAAGGCTCCCAGCGCACCTTCCGCATCCACGCAGTGCCAACAGCTGCAGACACTTCACAAATCCGTGGCTGAAAGCTCACGCGAAGCTCCTCTCACGCCATATTCCATACCTGTAAATTGCTACCCTTGACAGATCTGTGTTTGTTTAGAGATGCATTTTGTCCCAGATAAGGCCTGTCAAACCCGCGAGCCAGGCCAATCATTAGCGCGCACCGCCTGACAAACACGGAGCCAGCTCCAGTCGCATGAACACAGCCCAGGCCTACCTCACGCCTGCTTCTAACAACTCACAGCAGACTCCATTCTCTGTTTGTGGTGTACCAGTAATTACGTTCTCGCTGGCAGCGGCTCGGGTTCGGTTGCCAGGGCCCAAGCACCGTGTAGCAAGTGTTTTGGTAATGAATAAAGACGGCAATCAGCAGCAACCTGAGAGCTCGCTGAATGAGACAATCTGGCGGGCACTGAGGGGGTCCTGCTGGCTTGCTCAGATGGGCAGCAGGCAGGGATGAGATAATTGATAGGAAAGGGTAATGAAAGGAAAGGAAGTGTGGGTGGGGGCGGGGAGAGGAGAGAACAGATTTAGAAAATAGACAAAGACTTTGACCTTAAAGCTAATAGGCTACTTAGGATATTATTTTATAAAGACCAGGATAAAATGAGCTGGCAGCTGAATGTCAGCATTAAATAATCCTTTGTGTGTGTGTGTGTGTGTGTCTGTGTGCACACGCCCATGTGGTGGGCTGGGGGGGCAGGAAATCCCCATGCGCACATCTCAGATGATTTCTAGGAAATAATAGAAGCGACACTAATGGTTATCCATAGGATCCATAGGACTGCAATGTCCTCTTACCTACACATCCCTGCTGGAACGTTTTGAAGTCAGGGGGAAATTCAAGGCAGCTCAATTCAATGCGACCTAGACAAATGCATGTAAATATGGAAGGGTTTCATATTTCAGAAAATCGAGTCCTCATTTGAGACATATTCTATTCAATAAAAGAGTTTCACAGATTTTTAAAGACCTTGAACTATACTTACTTTGAAAAACAGAGAGAATATTTGTCTTGCCATCATCAAAATTATGAAAACCCTATAAAAAATCGCAGCACATTTTCAGTTGTATGATCTGGAAAAGGAGAGATTTTAAGAGTAACAAATGAAGTTGTATATATCTTTCTTTGCAAATAAATATTCTCTTAGGCTGAACTCTTGCAATATAATTATTCATTTAGCCTTCACAAGCACAGAAATAAGAATTATAATACCTGGAAAAAATCCATAATCTCAGAAATCAAACCCCTCCCAAGACACAAGAGACAGATTTGTTTTTTGAGAGCTGTTTCTCTGTAATTTTGCAGCCTTCTGACATCAAGCATGCTTCCTTTCAGCCTTATGAGCATAGCAAGCAATCACATTTTTGCATTGTTGTTTCACTGCAGATAGATAGATAGATATTTTAAGAGTGGACACAGAGTTCAAGGAAGACAAGGTAAGAAGATGGCAGTCTAAACCAAGTGGAAATATTTTATACTTGGTTGCAGGGCTTTGTTTTCATCCTCTTCCATACTTCAGGCATATATTTTCGCTTAATATTGACAAACCTGTCAGAGCCAGGCCCTTGAAGATTTCCTCTTCAGCAATCTATTTCCTTGTTTGGTTTTTTTTGTCGTTTAAACACATTTTAACACAGGTCATCTTTCCTAGATACTCAGGTAACATTTCAGGAAGATTTTTTGATAGTTTACTGACTCTGTTAAGTAACCTAGGAGTGTGGGATTTTGCTGTGTCACCTGGACTGGAATCTTTTCAGGTCTGATAATTCAGATCATCTTGATCTGAGGTAGTGCTTTGATAGGAAACCTCGGTATAGGACATGGATTTCGAAGGGCATATTCCTGGTGATTCAGTAACTAATGCTCTTCTGAACTTACTCTGAAAAAGTTGTTACAAAGTGCTCAGCTGTGCTGGATGTTCTTGGCTTTGGACAGAAGGAAGCAGCACCTCAGGATGTTTGCTATTGAAAATGTACTATGCTACTGAGAACTTACCCCAAATGCAGCTTTTCCCTGCCCAAATTTCAAACAGAAATGGTATTCTTCACTTTCTGGGATTCTGAAAAATTTCATGCTGTGCTGCTGTGTAGAGTTCATTAGTGCACTACTTTCTCAGAAATAAGGGAACGTGTTAGTGATAAAAGAAATTACTCCATGTAGAGTTTTACAAAGTGCTCTGGGATCCCTTTGATAAAAGATATTATATCAGACATTATGATAGGTAGTACTTATTAATACCTGTCATATTGTGACTTTCTCAATCACTTTTATTCTGCTTGGAGCAGTCTCAGGAAACTGTGTTTTACCCAATTTATCATAATTGTGATGTGACCCATATTGTACCCTTCCTCTTCCCAAGACCTTTGGAAATATATTATAGATGCTCTCAGTGACCTTTCCTAAAAGCTTTTTAATTGAAATGTTGTCATGCAGCTTCCATATTTAAGGTAATTTCATATTTTGATGGCCTTCGAGCACAAGCTGATGGAATATTGCAAAGAGGGAGGAGGGTAATGGAGTTGGTTTTTATGTGGGTCCATTTAGTGCTTTGCTGGACCTGCCAGAATGCTGCATGGTCTAAGACAGATGCCAGATTCATCTCCATTTTTAGTTTTACCAAATAAATACCAAAGCTGCAAAGACTTCCTGCAAGGCCAAATTGTACACAGAGAGAAGATGACTTGTTGCAGTAAAGTATCACAAAGTGTGTTTGCTTTTACTACTCCATCTTTTGCTCTCTGGAGTGTAGGAGAGGACTGTGTTGTGACAGAACTTCTGTGTTATTTTTGTAACTCTCAGCTTGGTTGGAATTTGTGCAGTGCTTAGCATAATATAGTCCTGTTAGGACATTACAGTACTCTAAATTATTATTGTTAAAAACTGTAATATTTGTGTCTTGGAAAAATGAGTTTTATGACTTGATTAAAATTATTGTCCAAATGTTTATATCTGGTTGACTGAATGCCTCTGTGGAGGTTTTGATCTTTACAAACACTTATGTTACAATCTTGTAAACTGTAAGGTAGTTCAAATATATTTTCTTAGGAATGTGGATCCAAAGATTTCCTCCAGGGCTCTAGACTGAGTAAGTCATATTCAAATAAGAGGAGAGAAAGCTACATATTTAGCAGTGGCTTCCTTTCAAAATAAACATTCGAGCCTATTTCCTTTTGCACATAACACAGAGGAGTATAAAAAACAGCACAGCAAGTAGGCAAAAGAGGATTTCTCCACTTTCCTGTAGGTAGGTATTTGTTAGATAGTAAATTATGATATTGTTCCATTACAAAAAAAGTCAGACCATCACAAAATTCAGAAAAGAATGTCATTTATTATAGTAGGGCAAAATGCTGTGTTACAGTCCACAGCTGAATTTATTCATGGTACAGCTTTTGTTGTGTTGGGATTTGCAGCAGTTCCATCTTATGACCTTCCACAGGTGAAGAACCATGGAATATGCAGAAAAGATCAGTCACTGCAGATAAAAAATTCTGCAGTGTTGCTTGGACAAAAGAATTATTAATTGGGCCAGATTCTCTGTTGTGTAGTTTTCCTTAGCTGTATTGAGTTCATTGACTGATTTTTATTGACCTTATTTCTTTGACTTCATCGTGGGTATTCTGATTTACATCAGCTCAGGATCTGGCTCTCGGTACTTAATTCGCACAATAAATTTCAGAAAGTCTTTTGAAATGGAATCTGCAGTGTAGTTAATGAGAGCTGATGCTTAACGCTGGATCCTTTCCCAATCGCCTGTTATGTGGCACTAAACATTATGGGCCAAGTACTGATTTCACATTTTTAAGCCAAATTCCTATTGACCCCAACAGGAGTTTCATGTGAGAAATGATAGCAGGATATATCCTATTATTTCCTGAGAAGGTCAGTGTTCTGATAAAAGTGGATGAAGCTGTCTTTTTCATAGCTGTCAAGCAACTTGGCTTAATGTAGTGATGGAATGTCACCATGATAATAGAAACCTGGCATGCCTGCCTTGGTGCACCACGTTGTAGCTGACCGTGAGTCCTTGTCCTTGCTTTATGGGATGGCTGAAATTCAGCCTGACTGAATGAGATATTAGTTACTGGAAGTGTGAGCAGCTCCAGTCAGAGGAAAATGTATACCTCTCACACCAACGCGTGCTAACCATTTATGTTTATAGTTGTATTAATTATTTGCTGAGTTTTTACTCCTGTATTTCATGTAGGAAACCCCTGAGTAGATTTTTGGATCTCAGGTAATGGTGGGATAATAACTACAATTCAGACACTGAACAGCATTAGCTGACAGAGAAAAATCAATCCATTGCTGGTCACTCAACATTTGTTCTACCTCTGGCAAAGAGTAAACACAATATCCTCTGAATTTGCTATAGCTGTTATTTACCATATTACAGTTCTGTGGCACCTCCACTTCCAGTCTGTGCATTTTTTCTGCCTCTTGATCTCCCAATTTGCTTTAAGTGTGCTTGGATAATGCTGTTTTGACTGTTTTGTGTTACCGTGCAAGGAGAGTGCTTGGCCATATAAACCACCAGAGGAGGGTAGAAGAGTATAAAATCAGAGCCATGAAAAGCTGTTTTATGCCACTTTCTCCCCTGCAGGATGGCTCAGTGTGCTGCTCCAAGCTGGAAGAGCATTTCTCCATGTTCTCCAGCTATAGCTTCCTCTGTAAGAACTGAAGCTTGAACTCTTTAGATGTCTCTCTCTTTTCTTCATTTCCAGCTGCCAGGCTCTCAGCCCCTGGGCCTGCACTCATTGCTCTTTCTCCCTGCTGCTGTGGATCTGCAGCTTGGTCTCTTGCCACAGTGAGTGAAGGCTCAGGCACGTTTTTCCCCATCTGGTGCCTTTTTTTGGCCCAGTCTTTATCATGACTCTGTATAAAAACCTGCTTGTTTTTCCAAACCACTTTTTCAAGGACTTTCATACACTTCATATGTTCCTTCTAAAGGGGTTTTAGAAGGAACCCCTTCTAAAAGGATCATTTCTCCTTTCTGCCTTTCCCTGCATATTAAAAGACAGAAGGATACAGTGGCTTCATAGCATTCCCAGGACTGCCCAAATCCTCTTTTGGGCAGAAGATTCAGATGCTTTTGTCCTGATGGTTCTTGGTCTCCTTTAGTTTGTATTTCAGCTTCTAAAGTTCTGTGTGAAGAGAACCCTTCAGATGAGCTCTGGGGGGAATGACACGTGGGGAAAAGGCTGTGGGGTGCCTTCTGTGGCATTTAAAATTCTTTTCTTTCCTTAGCAAAACTCAAAAGGAGCTTGCTGCTCTGTATCTTGTTACCCAGCAAGACAGGAAAGGTCAATAACTATTATTTAACTTTTTTTTTAAGTATGCATTTTGAGATGCCACAGATCACTTCTGAGCAAAAATACCATTAATCTCAGTATCTGAGTTTGAGAACTGGAGAAGAAAAGGCCAGTTTTGTGTTATTGTCTCCTGAACAGAATTGACACTCTTTGCTGTTATGTGTGTGATCAGCTGGCACATGCTACAAGGATAAGTTCCCTAATACAAGTGGTGGATGAGGAACACTATGCTCATCATCATGGCCTTGGATCAGGTTCATCTTGTCCAACTTGACCAACACTACACTACAGAAATGGCTAAAGGGGGAGCCTTCCCTTGTTGCTGTTGGGGGGTGGAACAAGGCAGGTGAGTTTGGGTCAGTTTTGTCCTGCGTTTTCACTAATGATCCAAAGTCCTTTGCATGCTTTGGCTTTCTTCACAGAACAAGGAGTTTTCTTTAGGGAACACTGGTGTAAAATGGGAGTAGATATTGTTAGTGAGCTGTGATAGCTACTGGCTGGCTGGTTTGGATTAAGGTATTGGTCTGCCTCTGCAGATGTCTACAGCCCTAACTGATTGATCCTTTTTTTAACATTTTGCTGAGATTCAGGCTAAGCTAGGAGCTTGATCTGGGGCTTTCTCAGTTATCAGTGAAGAAAAAGGCACTTCCATCATGAATTTGGTCTTAGGTTGGCTCAAATGCTTTCTGGAGCTGTCTGTTGTTCTCCCTCAGCTGTCTAGGTTCTTAGGGATGCATAAGATAAATAAATTAGGTGCATCAATTCAGTTACAAAGGCATGTGACCTCCTTAACCTAATCCAGGGATGAGTGGATCTAAAGCAGTGTAAAAGAGAGAGTACCAGGTTTTCTTTCCTGATTTTGGGAAGTACTTCTGAAGTAGTCTGGATTTCTTATCCCTCTTTGAGGTGTGTGCTCTAAGGCTGCAATGTGTCCCTAGTCTTTCTTAGCAAGAGGGGAATGGCAGGGGTGTTTGAGGAGTGTTCCTGTTTGGGTAAGGCTTGATTCCTGACAAGCCTTGTATTGCTTTATTATTTTAAAAGAAGGCTGCTGAAGTGACTAGCACAGAGGCTTCTGTATAGGCTTCCTTTTTGGGAAACAATGATCCCATCAGATTGCCAGTATGACTCATGCTGGGTGTTTGAATCATTTTTATTGCACTGCTGATGATGGCTTGGAAAAGTCAAGTTTTGGTCATCAATTCATTCTACATCTTTTATATTGACTGACTCTTGTATATCAGAAACATGGTCAGTTAGACATTTTTATGAGTCCAAGGAAAGATGTTCTGTGTAAATAACATATAGTAAAAAATAAAAAGCCAAATGTGCACATAGGACTTGATAATGTGAAAGTATGAAGGCTTTAAAGCTGTATTTTGTTTGTAGTATAGTAAATCAGAGAACTGGATAAAGAGGTTGCTCAGCTGACAGAAATAAACATTATGATAAAGGATTGAAAAGTTTGAATATTACAGAGACCACCTAGGTTCTGAAACAGCTGAGAACAGGCCATTTCAAGTAGCAAACCTCCCCCTTCCCTTTCTTTGTTTCTTTTCTGTCCTGTATTGTTTTCCAAATATTTCCATCTTGGCTGTACAGAAGGTTGGGGTGGAGAGACAGGGAATCAATTATATTATTTTAAGGTAGGTTTTTAGTAGCCTGGCAATGGTTACACTGCTTAGGCAGCAACGTAGCTTTGCTGTAGTTTTTCCCAGGATTTATTTTTCACTTTATAGCTTTTTCTTTGCCCATATTGCAACTATTTAACACCTCTCTCTACAAGTCTCCCACCTGATTTCTTTTATAAGTCTCAGCTACCCTTTACAACTTACATTCTCTTTACCTTGAAGCCTCGACTGAGAAGGTCTGAGAATATCAGGCAAATATGGGTTTGGGAGCTGAGAAAGAACAAAAAGAGAGACTTCCCCCTACAAGTTTTGCAGATGCTGTGGGAGCTGTCAGGGATACTTAGGAAAGGGACCTCAGTGTGGGCTCAGCACCAGAAGAACTAATGGGGGGACTGATGAAGTGTTCCTTTCCCCATCATCACTCAGATTTACAACTAATTCTGTTTAGAAGCAGAAAGTAGTTAAATTTGTGGGTTTAGACCTGAAAGATCACATGGCTTCTTTCGCAAAAGGATACTAAAATATATTCTATTTAAACACTTCAATTACCCATATAGAGATACTATATTTGAAGCTTTTTTTCTTTCAACATAAGCCAAATATCAGAATGTTTGCACTTTCCAATGAAGAAGAGTTTTTTTCCACTTTGGCTGTACTTTAACCACTACATTTGACTGTGTTTTAAAATCTCAGTAATAAGCCTCAAGAAATGCTCTGAGAAAACCCTGCAGTAGAGTCTGAGTGTGTTTATCTCATTTCACATTAGTTAAGGGTAAGGCTTGATGTAGTCCCATTATAATCAGTGGGACTACTCCCATTAGTATGGCAAGCAGGATTTGGCCCTTTGTTTGTGATTACACATTCTCTGCCTGGTCTGTTAGACTGAAGGGTATAATAAAATTAAACTATTGGATTAGAATGGTAATTTCAAAACACAAATCAGCAAGGGAACATGATTACATTTGCTTTTGGAGGATAAAGGGAAACATTCCTATTTCTCTCTTGGTGTATCTAGGCTGCCTAATGGAAGTAATTGTGTGTATCCAGAACAAGAATGTGAAAAACTGCAGAAATATGGAGAGAAAAATGTGCTCCTAAAAAGAAGGGAAAAAAACCCCCACAAATTCTTCTGATTCTTCTTGATGTTTAGATCAGCAAAGATTTCTAAAAGCTACCAAAATCATTAAGGGTTGCTCCTGAACAGATTTTATCTGTATAGGACTAAGAATAGTTTTTCTGTATAAATAGCCCTCTTTATCCAAAAAAAGAAGTCACCTTTTTCTTTTCTTGATCTAGGATAGTGACTACAACATGATGTGCTCTGGAAATTACTTCCAGTTTCACTTGATGTTAGGAACTTAAAGTTCATCCATCCCTGTTTTCCTCCAGCAGATGATGAGAGCATGGTTTGCAAAACAAATGCCCTCATTGAGCAGTTTGCTGTTAAACCTGGTGCTCAGTGCTAAGAGCTGGCTTTCACAGGGCATCTTGGAAATTATTGAAAATTGCCTTATTGAATTATGCACATTTTGGATCCATCTCCCAACAATTTGCATTTCAGCTTCTACAAAATTCTTTGAAACATAACAAATTAAGCTTCTGTGTTTTCTGTCAGGATAAATAGCATAAACCTCATTTAACAGACAAGCAGAACTAAGGCCACAAATGATTCATGCACTTCCATCTGCACTTGGGTATCCACCACCCTTTCAGCACTAGGAAAACCATTTTCCCTTTGTATTTCTGGTTTCCATTCCTCTCACCACTGGTCCCTGACACTTCAGATTCTTTTGCACTATAATAGGCTCCAGTATCCTTTCTCTGTGACCCCCTAAAAACATATCATATTACATTTTTTGCTCAACTTATCTCTTTTTATTTTTAAACCTACCATGTAAAGGTGCAATCTGCACATCTTTCAGAGCACATTCAGTTTTGCAGAGCGATACAGAAACATCAGAAAGGCTCTGCTGAGGTAGGCAGGGGTCTGTCTCCCACAGTGGCAGCAAGAGATGCTCAATAAAGAGGGTGGATCAGGCTGGCCACTGCCTGCAGTCCCTTCCCTTCTCAGCCTCTCAGCAGCCACCAGCATTCGATTAAAAAACACATCCTCGCTTATTCACTTCAGGATCTGTTTGTGGACCTGATGTGCCTGGAGTTCTTTTTAAACTTGCCAGTGCTATCTGCTTGATGGCCTCCTGTGGCTACAGATTCCAGAAGTTCAGTACCTGCTATTTAAACACTATAATTTTGTCTGGTTTAACCCTGTGTTTCACTAGTTTCAGTAAGAATAATAGCACCTGGTTTTAATTTGGTGATTTGGTGAATAACAACTCTGTGTTCTGAACCCATATTACCCACAAGCTCCAGGATTCTGTAAACCTCTGTCCCATCTTACAGACTTCACTACAAGCTTAAAAAAATCAGCATTTTCAAAAGCTCCTCATTAGGCAGCTTCTTCATCACCTGACTCATCTGTAGCCCTTCTCTGTACCCTCTCTCCTTCTGCTATGTCATAGACTCATAGAAATGTAGAATCACAGAATGATTTGGGTTGGAAGGGAACTTTAAAGCCCATCTAGTCCAACCCTCTGCAATGAACGGGGAGATCTCCAACTAGATCAGGCTGTTTAGAGCCTGCCCAACCTCATCTTGATTGTTTCCAGGAATGAGGCATCCATGACCTCTGTGGGCAACTTGTGCTGGTGTTTTACCACCCTCACTGTAAAAAATGTCATCCTTATATCTAGTCTGAATTGATTCTTTTTTAGTTACAATTTATTCCCGTTTGGTTTCCCCCTTGTCCTGCTGTTACAGGCCCTGCCAACAAATCTGTCCCCATCTTTCTTACAGGCCCCCAGTAAGTTCTGAAAGACCATAACAAGATCTTGGCAGAGCTTTCACTTCGCCAGGCTGACAAACACCAACTCTCTCAGCCTTTCCTCATAGGAGAGGGGATCCATTCCCCTGATCACCTTTGTGTTCTTCTCTGACTGGTCCAGGTCCCAGAGCTGGATGCAGTACTCCACATGTCCTTCCTAGAATGCAGGAACAAACACAGGATTCAAAAGATTCATGTTCACAAGGGTGTGTATAGCAGCAAAATCATTCTGGCTTGTATGCAACAGCTTTCCTGGTGGTTCCCAACATCCTGTCGGGGATTTTTTGGCTGCCATTGTAGCAAATACAAATGGGCAGTGAGTATTTGACATGTTTTTTTCTTAACACAGAGGGGGAGGAATGGAAAGAAGTAGTTTACTTAAGCTTTAAATTTTTCAGGATGGAGTCTTTAAATAATCATTCGAACACAAGCTACAAACTGAGCCATTTGACATTTTTCTAGTTTTTTTACAGGTCAGGGATTTTCTCTGCTCACAGTTTAAGAAAGCAACAGTAATGTAGTTCCACTGGTGATTAGGATGGTTTATGCTTAATGCCAGAGGTTTGTGGTTAGGAATGTCCAATACAGTAGGTTATCTTTAGTCTGCCTAAAGCAGCTTCGGTGTGGTTTATTCTTGCTGTTTTTCAAATTAACTGGTACTGAAATTGGACCAAGATTTAAGAAAGTGTACAGAGATCAGGTAGAAAATGTCTACTCCATTAAAATGATACTCAAATATTTTAAACATTCTGTCATTCCAGTGGCCTATGGAAGGCATATCAAACTCCTTGCAGGCCAAATAAAATGATAAATATCTTCCCTCTGCCTGATCTGCTTGCAGCTGTTGCAGCCTTCTGGTGTGATTTACTTACAACTTGAGGCATTTTGTTAGGGCAGAGAGACACAGTAAGCAGTGTAGGATTAACCAGAGGTGTGGGTGGAGCAAAGGGGACCCTGCACCAGCCCTGACCCAGAGAGTCCAGGATGTGCCCCTGGGCACACAGGCTTGCCTGGAGAGGCAGGAAGAGCTCTGAGCTCCTTTGCAGAGAGCTGGCCTTCCCACAGCAGCTGGAAGTTGTGTTTTGGTTCAGCCTACTGGGATCCCTGAATAATTTGCTCGTGGTCCTTGCCTGACCTAAGCAAGCAGGATTAGGTGCACAACAAACACAGATCAAAAAGACAAAACTTTGTCTCTCAGTAGTTTACAGGTCGTGGTAAATGGGATGACCATATTTTTCAGCCTCTCAGAGATCTGAAAATTGGATCTGAAAATTGCCAAGGGATCCATATTGTACCCTAATGAAGCAGTATATGTACTAAGGAGGACAGGTAGCTAGGTAGAAAAGAAGGCTTCAATCTCTGTTCAAAATTGAGTAAAGTAAATTTTATGACAATATTTTAATATAAAGAATGCTGAAAGTGCTTTTTAATAATCCAATATGTTGCTAAGAAAATAAAAGAGGACTATTCAAAAATATATTTATTCTCATGGCAATCCCTTTGAGATTTTCAAGTGTTCTCAGGTGAAGCTGGGTAACAAAGACGTACAATTGTCTCCCCTGCTTGCTAACGACTCCCAGTGATATTCATCCTTCAATTTCTTTGTCACTAAGTGAAGTAGGTAGTTAGTAATTAAACACATTGTAAAAAGAAAATGAACAGAAAATATTAATTAAGGATTAGGTAAAGCTTGCTTAAGTGAACACGTGCAAATACTGTAGGAAGGAAACATGGAGCTGCTATACAGAAAATGACCTACAGAGTTTGCTCTACTAAAGATTCACAAGGAATCGTGATGAAGGAAATGAACACAGCCTTTAGAAACTAGTGGGGTTTATTCCCATCAAGTATCTGGAATTTATAGAAATATCTTTTTAAACACAGAGTGGTGAAATTTACCTTTCCATGCCCTGTGTTAGGTTGAAAAGATATATCATTATTTTCAGAAAATAGAAGAGAGAGCTTGTAAGTCTTTTAAAACCATATTGGGACAACATTTTGATGTTGTACGAAACAGCAATTCAAGCAAAGGCAACTGATTCAAACAAGATATAAACCAATCTTACCTTGCTATAACCCACAGCATTCCTTAATGCTCTTCTGGAACATTCCTTAACTCTCTTCTGGAAAGAGAGCTAATAGTAAAGGAAATAATTTTCTTTTTGGTGGTGTAGTGGTTAAGCACACGGCATAGCAAGTTGCCGAGGCTCGGGTTCGATCCCGGCCAGGCTGCTCCCCGGGCAGGCAGAGCTCGTTAGCCCTGCAAGGGGGCAATCTGCCTACGTCCTGAGGAGGACCTCAGCTGCCACTGTCCAGAATCGCTTTGGCCCGGCAGATTGAACCTCGGGATTAAAGGGTGGGCTCAGATCTGCGCGCCCTGTGTCTCACCTAAAAAATCCAGTGCGCAGGCTGGGAGGTTTGAAAGGAAAGAGGCCTCCCCCGGATCTTCGTACGCGAAGACTGGCCAGCAGCAAAAGAAAATTTTCTTTTTATGACACCTGGTGTAGACAAATTCAGAAATCTCACAGTAAAAGCCCATCTGCAACATTCTCAAATTTCATGAAGCCTCAAGGAAGGCACTGCCCTGCGAGCCCCAGTGCCAGGGGTGGGTGGTTAGTGGCAGGACGAAGCACCACCTTATGCTCATCTACAGACACCAATAATTGCTCAGCTCTATCTGACAAGCAGACCTGGGTATGAAAACTGCCACGATACCTCAGTGCAGCAAGGCACGGGTGGAGTTAATGCATTTCGGCTGCATAAACTGCAAATATATATAATATGGCATGTATAGAAAGGCCACTGAATCTTTAAAGGGAAACAGGCAGAGCTAATAGGTTTCTTTGAATATAAACATCAGTATATATTTTCGTGACTCAACTCAGCATATTCTATATGGGTTGTAATTTTAAAATTAGTGGTTGAAGGGAGAGATAAGCACCATCAATAAATTAAACTGTAACCCAGCGGTTTAGTCATGAAAGGTTAAAATAAACTTGCTTGATTGATTATGAATTTTAAACAGTTTTTCTTCAATGTAATCAGTGCTCTACCAATGTCATTGCTCATTAAAGAAAAGATTTTCATTCCAACATTTGATTGAGGATGTTTTTTCTCATTTGCATTTTGCTTTCTACCGAGTAAGCATCTTGCCTTCAGAATTATTAGATTTTTTCCCCCCTTGTCTGTCCATAAAAGCCGTAAAGTGGGATGGAGCAGTGATTTAGAGGGATACTACATAAAGATTGAATGAAGATATTGACTACAGGCCCTAATGCAAACAGGACTGTCTGATGGACTGCCTTTGACAGGATGATGGAAGGGAGCCTTGTGGCCTACTTAGCTGCCCTTCTAATTGGCCTTTATGAATATTTAATGAAATCAAGATGAAATTCAATCAGAGCTTTTACCTGCTGAATCTTAGGGAAAAAAGCAGGGTATTATTAGATTTTCCTAGCCCTTGTATACAATAAAACTGTACTGAAATGTCTGTGTGTTAGTCAGGTGGCTGAGATATGCTTTTTATCCAGGGACTTGGTTTCTTCCAAAGGAATTAACCTTTTTACCACAAAAAGCAGCACGATTTTCCATTTGCATGCATCACTGGTATTTTATTACTGGCACAGTATAATGTTTAAGCCATGAACAAGCAACAGCTATTCCCTTTGAAAACATACCCTTAGCAAATTCTTAGTCTATGCCAATTTGAAGCCTTTTAGGGAACTTTGAGGTCATATAATAGTTTCAGAACTACATAATGCTGTAGCCTAATATTTTGTGCCACATTGGTTGATTTATGAGAGAGAATTTGCACGATCTCATTTCTCAAACATAATCTAGGTTGCATCAATAACATTAAATTATAGCAATGAGGTATAAAACAGTCTGACAGGCTCCTGCTGTAGTACACTCTTACATTCATTTAAATGTAGATTTTGTTTTTCTGAGTAGAATGCCAGAAAAGCTTTTCATAGAAGCACAATGGACAGATTAATGTATAAATGGTAAATTCAACAGTGAAGGAGGTTTTCCCCATTTTTAGTTTTGTGAATTTTATCTTTCTCCCCCAAGATAAGCTGTTTATTCACAGTATGTTGCTTTTATGCATTTTCAGTATCATTTTTTTTGGACAGAAAGGAGTTTGGTACTTAGAGATAAACACAGCATGTTAATACTAAGCAATGCATGAGTAAAACCTTACAGATGCGACTAAGTAAGAACATTTCAGTATCGTTATTTAAAGGCTTGCTTTTTCTAAATAAAACTAGTTTTGTGGGCATCAGGAATGCTCCCTTGGGTCACCTATGCTGATGTCACCACATATAGAAAAAGTATGCCACCACATACTTGAAAAGCAGACAGGTGGAGGTGCATGGATGAATGGATACCTGGCTTCCCTCTGTTCATAGGTATCTGTAACTCTCTCTCCCTGAACACATATACAAATGGTAAAGCTGTTAGGATTATTTTTACAGGGCTGCACATGAGGACAGCCTGGTAAGCTCCCAGGTTCTAGGAGCAGCTTCTATCATGGTGTTTTTACTTCCATGTGACTGGGCAAATATCAGGAATAGTAGTAAATAATGAAATAGCATTCATTCTGTGAGAGACCACAGGCCTGTGCTTTCCAGCTTCTTGCTCCAGCAGTGCCCAGTGGCCAGCACTCAGGGGGAAGTTTCCAGAGTGATCCCTGATCCTACTGAACTACCACCACTGAGCACTGTTCCAGCCATGGGGCAGGGCTTCTAGGGGGCCCTCGCAGGAACTCTGTGGGCTGCAGGAGCTGAAAGTAGTCTGAATATAAAAAAACAAGGGAAAAAGAGAGTGATAAATGTTACAGGAAAATTGAGCAGAGGGGCAGCACTAGTATTTCTGTTGGTATCTCCCTGAGCTGTGCCTGGATGTGCAAACACCTGGCTCTGGCTTTGATGACTCGGGCTGAGCTGACACCAAACATGCCTGGCCACGAGGAAGCAGCTACAAAAGCACAGCAGAGATGTGCCAGCACTTTCCTGTTCAGCTCTCACACTGATACAAACTTTATTTTATAATTGCATTCTTTCTTCTCCCTTTCAGTGTGTGAGCTGTGAATCTTGGGAGTTGGGAATTCATAATCAGGATCTAAATTCACAGAGAAAAAGCAGTTCTCCCCAAAGCACCAATCCTTCAGGTAGCTCTTTACCCAGGGGACAGACATCTAGTGTAAACAGCAGCCTACACCCTGATGACTAAAACCATTTTAGAAGCAAACTAAGTGAAGTTACATCAGCATATTTTGCTTTTTGAGTCTTCTCAGTGTATACAAAAAATTGAAGGCTGGAGAAGAGGGTAAATGCTTAGGCATGTATCTGCATGCATGAATGCTGAGCTAAGGAAAGTAAACTTCACAGTCCTGCAGAGGCTAAAGACTTTCTATAAAGGCAAGTACAGAACTGGCAATGAGAGCATGAGGCTCTCCACATCAGCCTTAATTTGGATTTATGCCAGCTGTACACAAGGATGAGATATTTCATCCCACTGGTAAGAGTAGTGTGTTCTTTGCATTCTTATTGTCCAAAGTCTTTGTGTAGTCTCTCCATATAGAAGGTGTAGGTAGCACATATCTTTTCAAACATCTGAGAAAAGAATTCACCAGACATGGTACCTTCTGCAGTGTTTCTCAGTAACCACTCGAATTATTTTGTGAAGCTTTGTTTAAATGGACTGTGAATATTCACGTCACAGATTTACTTTCAGTAGATTGAACACATCAGTTTGTCTTCAGATCAAACAGACATGCAGTGTATTTCCACACAGAGATTGGATTGCCTATTTAAACACAAGTTTTAGTGGTGATAATTAAAAAGAAAATAGGGTTTTGCCTAAAGATGTTCAAAACAAAGTAAATTTTGATGCATGCAAAGAGCAGTGCTTAGAAAGAGAAGTCTACTTGCTTTCTCAGAAACCAGTAGCCTTTGGACCATGAAAGCCATGACAGTGAATGATACTTTTTGAATGTTTTAGAATTCCCTCTGTTAAAATCAAAATGTACCTCCCTTTTTAACAGCTCACTATTCTGCACTTGATGCCTTGGACTTTCATCCAGCTTTCACTCTTTCTTGATCCCCTGGTAGTGACCTCAGCAGGACTAAGGCAGGATATAATTTACCAAGTGCACAATACAGTCTGAGGCTGATAATTAAGTTTATGTTCAAGTCAAATTCAGCTCTTCATGGGGACTGCATTCCTTTCTGATGCTGATCAGAAATGCAACAAGATGCTTTAGATTTGGGGAGGATTGCTGGCAGTAGTGAAAGAGACATAAAGTATATCAGTACATCCCAAAACATCTGAGATGAGTGGAGTGTGTCCTGCTTTAGGCTTAACATAATTCTAATAGAAAATTAATTTGTGACATATGTCTATATATTTCTTTTCTCATTACTTCCTGGTAGAAACTTCTGTTACTGGAGAAACTGCTGGTATCTAGAAATGATGGATTTGATCTGAATTTCTGTTCACCCAGGGCAGAAGTTCAAGTTGCTAATTATTTTGTGGCTAGTTACCAGTGTGTGAACAGGCAATAGAAATCAGAAGGGGCATTAACTGGTGTTATAGAAAAAATATTATTTGCTAACGCTTCTGAAATCCTACAGATTTAAAAAGAAATTGGTATTACTTGCTTCTTCAGCTATAGATTTAGAGACTGAGTAGCATTGGGGAGTTACTTTAGAGGCCTTGGCAAGGCTGGGAGTGGATGTGGAGCAAGAAGAAGGGACTTGGAACTACAGCATCGTTATGGTTCCTTCCAACCCAAACCATTCTATGATTCTGGGATTGTCCTCTTTCTCTCTGACCAACATGGACTTGGGGCAAGATATTCAGGAGTCAGGCAAGGTGCAGGTGGAGTCAGCAGACAGCCAAGGGCAATGCATTTCCCAGGAGAGGAAGCAGCAAGAGCAGTGCAGAGGTTGGAGAAGGCACATTTCAGTACCTGCTGCTGGAACCAGATGTGCTTTAACACCTTGTTTTACTGAAAGAGCCTAAACCAAATCCACCACAGCTTCATCTGCAAAATGATTAGCATGTTACTTTGTCTCCATGTTTAAAATATGATCAATTTAGATATATGTGTGCATTCAGATAAGAAGTGCTTCCTCCTTCCAAAGTTAATGTGGCTTTTTTCTGTGTTGAAGAGGTCTTTGTTCCTTATTTACAAAACTGAGAAGTGAGTAGTGTCAACTTCTTAGCTATTGGAGCTGAGATACAGCTTCCAGGATCTGCTCCCAGTTGTGTCACTGATTCTCTCTGTCACCTCAGGTAAATCACTCTTACCTCACTCCAACCATTTGTAAAAGAGTAACCACACCAAATCAGAGCAAAGAGCAACTTCATCCTGTAACCAGTTACAGCTCATTAGCTGTAACAAACACAGCATTGAGAGTTCCTAAAATGGGAATCCATGGAATTACATATTATGGCTTCATTTCTTTTTAAAATACCAGAAAATGGTTAAAGCCTTACTCTAAGCAAAGAGCTAATTCCTTTATTTCTTTCCACCCAAAAGTACCCCTGAATATTCTCATTAGATGTCCAGAAATTAAATAATTCTTAAATCATACTAAATCTTTCTTACTGGTTTGTGCTGGAGTGTTTCAGAGATTAGCTATGCATATTGTAAGAATTATTCATATAATATTTCAAATGTTCAGCCCTTCTGTTTCATTGAACTATTCTTGTCTCCTGCCACTTAAGAGTGGTAAATGTCAGTCAGATAATTCTTTTACATCATTTCTTACTGTGTATCCTTTTTGCCCTCTAAATGAGGAGGCCCCAGCCTTTGCTATGTGCTCTATGTCCACAACACTTGTTTCATCTGTTTCAAAGAGTTAACACTCTTTGAGATACAGCAAGCAGAACTTAATGCAGAAGGTAAAGAAATATTTTTCAGGCCTGGAGTATTAATGCTGTCTGATAATCAACTCCCATCTTTCTGCTTTACTGACCGGCTGTGCAGTTCACTCCATGTAATACATTGTCAGATCATTTGAGGATAGATACTACCCAGAAGCAAAGGACTATGAGAGCATTATCTGGTGCTTTGTATGTCCAAGAAGCAAATTCCATTTCCTGGATCAGACAGAAATGAAACCAATATCCGAGCCACTGTATTATCTATACACAAATTCAGAATGCTCTGATCTCTCACCCTCAGAACATGACACAAGATCTTTCCTTAACAGTTGTGGTATTAAGTTGATTAGAGATATTTTATCTAAGACTACCTCTGGACTCCAAAGCTCAGCAGTTAGAGCTTTTTCCCAATTTCATTTACTTTAATCCTGCTGTTCCAACAGAACTTCAGCAGAGGGTCTTCTCTTTCTCACATTTTGTAGAAAATAGAGCTGAGCTGTAAAACAGCATTTTATCCCAGCAATTCAACCCCAGCCCAATTCATTTGATTCCAGTCAGAATTGCATTGAACAGTGATCAGCAAACATTTCTGAAAAATAAGGAGTAAGCAGCAAATACAGCATGAAGCCAGTAAAGAGGATGCTTTCCCTGTGCATTGGATCAGAGATTTTTAAAGAATTAAACTTCGTGGGTAGGTTCTTCACATACACCTTTCTTCAGCAAACAAGGAGGAAAAGAAAGAGTATGACAACTGGAGCTGACAAATGGAGCTGATCAAGTTGAAGAATTATTACAACAGTCTGAGAACTGAAGTGAAACACAGTTTGAAATGAGGTATGAGACCTTCAGCTGGTATCAATCAGCTAATTCTATAACACCTGAAGAGTTGGCCAAACATCCTTGGACTACGATAGGACAAATATTTTTGTGCAGAATTTCCAGCAAACTGGATTTCTTCATAGCAACTATTATTATGAAAAGGACAATTAAATGGGAGGAGTGGTATGTTAATATTAATAAAATAATATAATACAATAAATATAAATTAATCCTAGAATATAGCCTATAAATGTTTCATTGCCATGAATCTAAGTAGGATGCATTTCAAGTAGAATGCATAGGAAAAACAATTACACAGATGCATGTACATTATTGCATTGCAAGGAAGTAAATGAAAACCTTAAATTATTACTAAATAGCTACAATTCTTTCCCCCCTTTTATTTTTGTTTTGTCAGGAGTAATGACTATGTTTATGTCCCAAAGGAAGGGAAATATGTATTAGTCAGACTGCTGGTTCAGGACTGAAGCCTATGACAGTATTTTTAATAAAATACAGACTATTTAATATCCGCTTTTTATGTCTGCACAACTTATAATTATTGCCAGCAGGCAAAAAAAGGAGCAGTAGGGGAAAAGAAAACAGTGAAAAAAATCTTCCCTGATCACTAAAAAATGGTATGAAAAGATAGGCAGGACATATTAGAGACAGTGCTTGGATTCAAGTGACTGGAGTGAATTGTACTAATACTGTGGGACAAGTAAACGTCAAAAAATCTTACAAAACCAGCATTACCTCACAGGAGATGCAGCATTTGTAAGATCTAAAACCTAAACCAGAACCAGTTTCAGCCTGCAGGCCCCTTTGGAGCCTGGACTGTGCAATTACAGGTACTGCAGATGGTGGAAAGCTGAAGGCACTATTTATTTTTTGGTGGCAGACCAAACATACTCACACAGATTTTAAAAAAAGCATCTCTTAGTTGCTTTGGTCTCTGTGTGCCTTCCACAGCACATTCTGTGGGTGCCTGAAAATGGACAGGTTTTCACAAAACTGACTCCAAGTTCAAGGGCCAAATTATCATTTGGCACAACTCCACCAACACTAATCGTGTTAAGCCAGCAGAAAGTTTGGCTCCAAATGCTGTCTGATCAACTGGTCTGTCCATAGACTCCAAGAAGCCCAGAAATTTTCAGCACAGTTTAATTCAGGGTGTCTAGAATGGAGTATGGGCTGTGGTTTTCATCATATAATCATTAGAGGTGGGCCAGGCTATGGAGTCGAAACACATTTATCTGTGTTACTAACCATTCCCCGTTGGAGCACTTGGCTCAAATTTGCAGGAGCTATGGAGTCAGGAATTTAGTAGCCAAATGCTATTTCTATTCCCTTAAAATAGACCCCAGAAAAATCCCACTCCCAGGAGCTCCTTATTGCACTGTGGAAGTCTGTTCACATTGCATTCCCAGTTCGTTCAAACCAAGGCACACTGACAGCTCTGGGGTAGGGTGGGCGATCTGCAGGATAATCAGCCTTTTCCATTTCAGCTTATATTGCCAGACTAATTTATTTCAGAAATACTGCTTCACTTCTTTCAGGGTTTTTAAGGAAAATGCTTCTTGGCTCTCAATGCTGATAGATGGATTCAACAATTGGTGTTTGTCACTTTTGTGTGCATTTTGTTTCCTTTCAGATCGGTTTAACGAGGTGGGTTAGCTTCTGTTTTAATTTGATGATCATAAAATGTGCTTCTTACATAATTATAATAAGAATTGACAAATATATTTTAAAAATGGCCATTTAGAGATTTATAAAGAGTAACTGGAACCAGTTTAATTGGCTGGCATTGCCTGTTTTAGTTTGCTGGATACAAATGGATGTGAACCTCCTTAATGTAGAGTAAATAAGTCCTCCAATATAACTGACATTGGATATTTACTTAGAGAGACATTCTGATTTCAAAATTATTCTCAACAAATATAGTTGTTTCCAGATAATTGAGACTGCAAGTTGCCACCCATACTGTTTATTTTGTCCTGCCTACAAGTTCCTCATTAAAGAATGTTGCCTATCTAGATGGATAACCTTGTCCCAGACCTTTTAGATAAATCCTGTTTCCTTTCCTGGTTTCAGTGCTGTCCAGCTTTTCAGTTCTATCTACCATTTCTATGAAATCTCTGAGCTCAGTTTTCACAGAAGCAGAATAAAGATTTTTAGGTGGTTTATGGGTTTTTTTTTCAGTTTTTTGGGTTTTTTTTTACTGCTACAGCCACAGGCTTAGAACATAATTTATAGAAGCATTGGTAACCCTCTCTCCAACTAAAAGCAGGCACTGCTTCTCTCACAGTGTTTGTGCCGATGTGGGCATACACTCCAAAGGCCTCTTTACTAGAAGGACTGATGTGAGAAAAGAAAACTCAGTGGTTTTCACAAGCAAGCCAGAGCTGGCATGCTCCCAAAAAATGCTTTCACTGGCACTGGTGCCCCATAAACACTGAATTCGTTTTCTCATACCAGGCTATTTATGATTCTCATGTGAGGCATGGCAGTCATTCATCTTTCTCACAGGACAAGCAAACAGGGCAAGGCCAGCACTAACACTGAGCATGTTGTTACCATTACTCAGAAGTAGATTTATTGGCATTGTATCTTTCAAAGAAGCAGGAGATAGCTCAAAGCCTTCCTCTACAGCAGCTGTTTAATAAAACTACTCTGCTCTAGTTGCTTTCGTATTTTAATCCCAAATCAACCACAGTGGGTTGAAAGAGGAGAAGCAGCACTACAGGGAATACAGACCTGCATGGACAGCAATGAGACGGAGAGCTGATTTCATACCGTTCAGCTACAGCCAATTTTGTTGACACTCTGTCTGGCTTTACAGGGATCCAATTCTGCATTCCCTCCCTCAGCCAAGGCTGCTCTTTATTTCTGAAACATATCTGTGACTCCAGGAGATCATGCTAATGTGTTGTGTTACTGGGGAGAATTATTCTTGTCTGACCTTATCAATTAGAGTTGGATTTCGTCATGAAGACAAAAAAAAAAAAGCACATCTACAGGGCACTGTACTCCATCCCAAGCTTGTTGTTTACAATAGATGAGACTAACAGCCTGTTTCTCTTATTTTAAGAAAATCCCAGTTGACCAGTTCAGCTTTGATGCATATCCTGTAAAGATAAGTGAGATGGATCCCACACAGTGTGACTTGACAGACTGCCATTTTCAAAACATGTCTATAAAGGGAAAGTTCTTCTGCAAACTTTGAGAGGATAGGGATGGCCCAGAAATGCTGAAATCCTACTGACTTCAGGAGAGCACCATTCCTCAATTTGTATGGTTTCCCTTCAGGTGTTTATCTACCTTTGCCTCCAGATATGCAAATTACAATTAGTCTCATGCCAGCATTTGTATTTTACTGATATCTAGTATCTCCTAGCTTAGTTTCTTAGAATTTCTTGGTTTTAGTATAATTACTCAGCAGAAGTTAATATCAGTTCCAGCACTAAAACTCCATGGTGGAGATACAGAACTTTTGAGTGAAAATGAAAGAATGCTTTCACCCAAAATTAGCTGAAAATCCTGTTCTGTACAACAAAGTCACTTCATCCCTGCATTTCTTGTAGGGGCTTAATTTACAAAGAAACTTCCTCACCCCAGCCATTACACGGAAAAAAATTAACATTGTGCTTGTAATTGCTCACATGAACTGCTTCCAAGCAGATTATTTTCTCCCTATACAAATGCAAACATAACTAACATCAGACACACCTAATTCTACTAGTTGAGTCATGGTCTGGTTTTTATCTGTTTCTGGAAGCTGGATATATACCTGTTGTATGAATTTGTTTGGGTCTATGGTGTACCTCTCTTCTGGGTCAGTCCTGACTGTTCAGTGTGAAGGAGTTGATTTCTTTTACTTTGTACCTGTTCTTGTGAAAGCAGAACTTGTGAGGCTCATGATGAGCATGCACAGACCTGATGACTGGAAGGTTGTAGCTCATTCTGTCAGAGTTTACTCCTCTCTCTTGTTCTCCACTGTGACTGAAAGTTTTTCCCTCAAAGCTGCAGAAGCATCACGACAGATCCACCTTCATATGTCTTTGTCAAAAGTTTTGTTATTTACTGAGCTTACAAACCTATTCTGTGTTACAGCACACCTATATCCCAGTGCAGTAGCTTGGGTTTTTTCTTTCTTTTGAGGGGAGATTTTTTCTTTTCTTTTTTAATCACTAACAAATTGTTTGTGCAAGATCTGCTTATGCATCTCAGCTTCTCCTCTTGCCTGTGCATCCAAGCAGCACAAAGGAGCTCCTAACCTTAATGCTGAGCAGGTGCCACACAACAGAGCCCCAGCAATGCTGGTGCTAATGAATGCAGGTATCTGGCACAGGCAGCAGAGCTGGATTTCAAGCTGCTGGAGGTGATGGCTTTACAGGCACAGAAAGAAGATCAGAAATTACAAAAATACTTCCATTCCGGACTGTTGCGAAGGACTCTTGTTTCTTTCATGCCTAATTCAAAGAATTTACCCTGTTGGATGTTTGTATCAAGAGTTCTTCCTGTTCCTTCAGGAGTCTCGATCCCTTACATTTCTTCAAATGTGTTCTTCAAGCTTTGTCTTCTCAAATACCTGAAGTTAATTGGATTTCAGAGAATAAACAGAATAAAATGTTCAACCCTTAACCTCCTTTCCTTTTGTTATCTCTCATAGAAGTTATGTCCATTAATGCTAACTGGCTTTCTGATTCAGAAAATCAGCCTTCTAGAATGGTATTATTTACAAGTTTATATTTAGTACCATTTGAAATTCATCTGACTTGTTTTGCTTGTTAGTTCTGCTTATGTAATGTGGTTTAAGTATTTCAAAACTCCTTTCCCTATTTTTAGATTTTTCTTATTCTATAGCATCTCTTGTTAAAGGGACTTAAACTAGAAATTGAAGTTTCTGCCTTCTTTCTTTACTACTGTGTTGAGAATCTTCCTACAAAGATTAAGTTTAAAATACCTAATCCAGAAAGAAGCATCAGGAGCTGGATGGCTCAGGGAAATGGCTGTCCTCATGTGCCTTCAAGTCTTTTCAAACTTTAGGGTGAAATTAATTTCATCTGATGACAAACCATAGTTAAGACCTTGTCTGAGCTGCCAATTTGGGCTCTTTCTAAGTTGCTGGTGTGTGCAAGGAAACACTAAAAGATGATTCACTCTCCCCTAAGATATTTATCCAAGAGAAGTAAAAATATTCATCCTATAGAAGGGATTTTATCCTTCCATTGATATTAAAGAGAGACAAGATAACTGACTTCCATTAGATGATTAGTTTCTAAATATCCATGGCTGTGAACTTCAGTTCACTCCTATGACACATGGAATATTCACATACACTATTACAAAAGTTGCTCACAATGCAAATGTGTGCACCATTATGCAAATCAGTGCACCAAATAATTTCTGAGCAAGGAATACAGCTAAGCTTCACTCAGGCTGCCTCAATAATACCAAGTTTTCAGTGGCTCTGGCATGGCAGCAACTTTTGAGGGGAGAAGTTCAAGTTGTACCCTTATCCTAAGCTCAGGAGCTTTGGTCTCCAGTGGACATTTATCCCTTGCTGAGCACAGTTTTCCACCCGTGTAGAGTTCACTGTAAAGATGAACAGAAAGAAAAAAAAAATGTTGATTCCTGAACAATGCTGAAAGATCTTGGCACTTATGTGCCAAGCCTGACTGTGGTGAGGCATCCTGAGAGGGTGATCACCTCGGGATGGCTGAGAGTGCTGAGAGTGACCCCAAGGAAGGCCTCAGGTGTGTCCTGAACTGCTCCCCAAATTGCCTTTCTTTGCACTACTGAAAGTGGAGACTGGCCACCTAAAAGTGGCCAGATGCTGTCAGTGCAGCAGTGCAGCTGAACTCCAGTTCCAAGAGTGATTGGATTCATCATTTCTTGTTTCTGTTCTGAAATTGCCTGTAATTTACAATCTAGGGGTACAAACTTTGAAGCTTTGTGGGTCTTGCTTCTAGGTACTTTCTGAAGATGCAGGTCTAGAATCATTTATGTCAAGTTATAATTTCTCCTACAGTCTTTAAAGAAGTATAAGGACAATTTATAAAATGTTTATTAAAAGTAGGTGCCTTTTTTCCTTTTTATGCCAAAGAAAATTCTTATTGTTCAATCTCTTTGAGTAAGTATTTTTAAAATAGCCTGGCTGTAATATATTCTATGTGTACTTGGGATCAAATGCAATTTCTTCTTGGAGATTTATATGTAATTATTTTATCCAGGCTCCTTCCCCCTTTAGCAATCTTAACGGTGCCCAAGGTTACTTTAGACCAACATTGATAAAATTCATTCTCTGATTAAAAAAGAGTCTGATATCAAAACTCTATGTACACTGTAGACTTCTATTGTTATAGAGTCCTTATTGTCTTGGGTTCATAGGCTGCAGTCTTTGGAATACTGAATTACTCTACATCTTTCTGTATTCTCTTTCCCTCTCTGCATTTTAAAGAGTGTTCATAAACCATCATTTTATTGATGCCATTTGAATACCAAAAAATTTGCAAATGCTTCTAAAAGCAGTGGATACCAGGAATGCAGCTACTGCTCAAAGACTTCCTTTAAGGTTCCCTGGTTATTAGCAAAGAGAAAAAATAAACCCCTTAGTGTTTTGGAATCGTCTCTCCTTTGAAACACTTAAAAATGTCCTACTATCTGTTCTTGCCATTATACTTATTAAGGAAACCATATAATGTCTAGAAGAGGTAGAGCCCAGTGTGAGGTTAATTCCTTTAGATGGTAAACTAGTAACTTGCTGAAGATTACACAAGAAGTTTATGGCAAACCCAATAATAGATAACTGATATTTTAGACATGGTATCATCTGCTGCTGATATAATGAGCCCAAAATGTCCTGTGACAGAAGAAGGGTATTGCTCTACAGTGAAAAGAAAGAAAAAGCAAGGACTGTTTCTGTTATTTTCTGTCACTAAATCAGGATTCTCTTCAAGCTGCATAGTTATTAAATTTATATGAAACTAATTATTAAAAAGTGCAAGGTATTTTTTTTTTCTTGGAACTTAATGAATCATCATTTAACCAGCCCCATCCATAAAAGAACAACCACTGTTTTAACAACATTGGGAAGGAAGCAGTCAAATGATACTACAGATTTAAAGTGCAGGATTGAAATTGCAGGTCTGGAATTTTACCAGACTTCAGCACCACTAATACTTTTACTGAGATTTAATGTGTGAGCACATTAAAAACAGAATGTGCAAAAGAATAATTCAGTCACAGAGAAAAGGACCAAACAAAAATTATCAAGAAGTTGTTGAATTTCTTAAATGGCCATTCTGTGCTGAGCTCCCTGTTGAATGGATGAAGTAGGTCATTAAAAATTCCCTTCCTACGACAATGCTCCTACCCAGGGAACTGAAAACTTGCGTCAAAGTGTTTTGTTGCCACTGGATAGATCCATGGAGGGGGAATTAAATGTTGAGTGCATTGAGAAAGGGACTGAATGCTCCCACAGTAGTGCAATGCTGCCAGCTGGGCCAGTCACAGCATCCCTGGTTCTGCAGTAGGGCCTTCCCAAGCCCTTGGGACCAAAGCTCTTTCTAGGAAATGAGGAGGATGGCAGGAAGAAGGGGGTGCTGGAAAAACACAAAAAGCAATTTCTAGCAGGCAGAAGGGCTGAGTAAAGCAAGCAGCTATTGTTAGAGAAAGGAGCAGCGGCAGTCAGCAGGAGACTGAGAAGCACTAATCACTGCTAAATCACTGGAAGATGTCCCCACTAAGCAGAATTGCCACCCCTGCTAACCAGCAGCCATTGACATTAAATATTGTGGAGCTGAGCTCAGCTCTCTCAGAGGCATGCTGATTAAAAATGCCCTGATGAAATGGTGTGTACAGTAAGAAGTGGTACTTAGTATTTTGTCTTCATAATGCTTTAAATTGCTCTGTATCCCCATAAGGTATTTTGCCATTCTCCATTAAAAATGGGCAACTGAGTTTCAGAAGCACAGAGCTACTGCAGGACTCCAATGCCTTCATTTTGGATTTGAAGATGCTCAGATAATTTTTTAAAGGGCCTGAATTTACACTGCTTGATAGGCAATAGTGAATTCTTTTTCTTTATCACACCTGTTGTCAAACCCTGACAGTGTCTCTAAGTTAGTCTTAATACTTCTTGCATAACATAGATTAGAAGTTATATAAAAGACCAGAAACTGTTCCTCCCACATCAGTGTGAAATATTATGGTTCATTGTTTTGCCCATGCTGATTTATGATTTCACAGCAGTAGCTCCATTAAGCTCTAGAATGGATTTTCACATCATAAAAGCACACTGTTTTAAAATTCTTTGTATTTTAGGACAATTTATTGAAGTAGTTAAAAATTATTCCAGACTGAAAATGTTTTCTGCAATCAAGAAAAAAAATAATCTGGTACAATATAAGAAAGGAATAGAAAAAAAAAAGAAAGAAATCAAAACAGCTCATGCTTGATCACAGAACGATGCTTCTGAAAAAAGAGGAGCTCAGTGGGAGAGTTTTCCTTTTTCTTTCTTGCTCTCCCAAATGTTTGTTATGTGTCCTGCAGTAAAGCCACTTTCTTTGTCCATTAGGGAACTTTTTGAGGAAATTGAAAAATAAATAAATAATGGTCTTTTTATGCATTTTGAAGAAGGTCACATTTTGATTTTGCCTGGCAAATATTTTGAAATAGTGTGGGCCAAGGACAGTCCTTTATCCCAGATATTTCAGGGCTTTTATCTAACATTACAGTATCCAAAAATATTTCATGTGAAGTGAATATCTGCAGCATTAGCTGTAACTTATTTGAGAGAAATGGAAATTTTCCCTTTTAAGCAACAAGAAGTCTGACTGGGCTAAGGTGCTGGGGAATGGTCTTGTTTGTTTGTTCCTTTTATTGTTGTTAATATCTTAGACTTGGAGAAGCTTGTGGAGTCCACATGGTGAAGGAGGCATCCAGATGCTGGTACAAAACTTCTCCTTTGAATGGTCCAAGAAAAACCCCTCAGATCCAAAGCAGTATTGACAGTCCTAAGCTGGAGCTGTCTCTCTTCAAAGGCACATATGTTTTGTTTCTCTTGAATCTGTAGAGAACTCCCTGAGGCTTCAAAAGAGAGACAGGGTAGGGGAAAACATCCCTCATACTCCCCATCCCTTCCCTCCCTCACAATGTTATAGAGAGGCTGCCTAGGGAAGAGTGGTGCTGGAAATCAATATTTGATCAGATCTGCTCATGTTTATTGACATAAAAGAATATTTCAGGGAATCGTTGAGGTTGGAAGGGACCTTGGGAGATCATCTAATGGGTGCTTAATGTCAATAAGTGTTTCCTAATCTGCTTGGTCCTTCTCCATATCCAGGAAAGGTAACTCTGGCTCTGGGCAATGACAGGGCTGCTGAGGAGCCTGTGACAGCTGCTCCCAGTGGTGCTGGGACAGAAGCACTGGTTGGCAAGCTCAGCACCCACACTGGCACTGGAATAACTGGGTTTAGGGCTCAGTGTCCTGGATCTTACAAGATATTCACGTGGAGTGCACAGGAAAATTATTCTGCCCCAATATCAGGGTTTGTCCTAATGGTTGGCAATGCAGAGAATAATTGTCCATGTAATGAATCAAGGTGAAATATGACATTGTAGCCACGATGAGGGAAATCTTGGTAAAATGGGCCCTAATCTTCAAGGTGGTTATTGTCACATTACTTTAATAAGGCCTCTGTCCAGCTCTGGAAATCCTGCGCAGCTGCTGTCACATTTCACAGTTTACAAACACTGGATGTTTAAAAAACACATTTTACTCTTGCATAAAACCCTCTTTTCATTATTTATTTATTATTCCTAACTGGAGATCCTGTTCCAAGAAAGAAATGCATATGCTCACCCCCCACCAGGACTTTGCTATTTTGAGAGCTTGTTGATATGCAGTTTGCAGGTGGCTCAGAAGGTGACTCATGGAGAGTGTTTCTTCTATCTCTAGAAAAGGCCAGTGGCTTCTAACCAGGTTTTGGCTGCATCCCTCAAACAGCTGCTCGACCCCATTGCTGCCACCGTGTGACCTGAATTCCAGAGTAACCATTTTATTGATTTTTTTTGGTCTTGTAAACCCAGTCATTACTACGATGCTTCTTCTTGGAGTACTGCTCTGTATTTTGAGAGAATACTTGAAACCATTTGTAAGGAGTGAAAATACATAATTAGATATTTTTTTCCTTTTTAGGGATTCATAGTGTTTCTTGTGACTGTGTATATATTTGCTTACAAGTAATAATTATAGTAGATAGTAATAGTGCTCTTGTAGTAGTTAGTCATATTCTAGGTATATTTCTATAAGTACATTACACAGTATTGTCTGAATATATTTTCTCTGCAGTCAAAGCTGCATTGTCAGCTTGGGTAGAAATATATAGTCTGGCTCAAACTTTCTTCAGTATATTGGGGGAGTAGCTGGAGCAGAATGGATCTCAGAATGGGCTGGAAAACTTGCTAATATCAGGATAGCATTTCCTCCAACAGGTTACAAATTATACTGTTCTGGTGCTGTTGAGAATGGGGAATAATTCATCTCTCAGAGCTATCACTGCATATTCGTTATCAAGTATTGCTATAGATAGGTGATTTCCATAACCCTATTCATACCCCACGGAGTTGAAAACGAGTTTATCAAGGCATCTGTAATGAATATGTGAATGCTGTGGGGAGGGGCGAAACAGGACAGTGCTGAAAACAAAGAAGAAAAAGACAAATACTCTAAGCTTTGGATGGTAAAATGCCAAATGATAACGGAATATTACATGTTTTGTTACCAGAGGTTTTCTATGAGTTGCTTAATATTGGGGAAGGGAATAGATAAGCACATGTGAGGGAGCAAGGATGACGAGCAATAAAGCAGAAAATAATAATAAAAAAAAAGGTTTGAAGAAGCAGAAAGTTGCTAGAAAACTGATTGTATAAAATATGTATAGATGCCTTAAGAGATCAAAATGGCTGTTGAAAGTGAAGCTGCACACAGGAACCTTTTGGGGAGGTTTTCCCACATGCCCACATTTCCGTGGCTGTTTTCTCATTCCTGGGCCATTCCCACCTGGCAAAAGGCTGCTGGGTGTCTGGACACTCACTCAGGGCTCTGTGCCTGCACAGTAAATCCAAAATGTCTGACGTGCACTGCTCTGACTGCAGGGAAATAACTGTACATTACAGGCTGCTTTGGAGGATGGGATTGCTTTTTTTCCAATTCATTGAACAAATGTGTTAAAAGAACTAAAATGTGATGCTTTTGTGTTTTACCAAAACTGCAGGGAAATCACATTTTTCCCCCCTTTCTTGTCATCAACATATTTTCTTTATTCATGTAACAGTAGGTGTCATTTTTCTTTAATTATGCCCAGCTATCATATGTTGCTTTTATTTGTTGAGGATGTTAGTTTCAGGGAAAATAATTTAGACAGTTCCATTTTTCAGGCAACAATACACTAAATCCTGTGCTTACAAATTGCAATTAGATAAGAATTCTTCTTTCCACAATCAAATGTGGCAGTTTCTTACTGGAAAGTAATGATGAATCAAACTTATAGCGTAAAATGGGAAGATCAAAGCATTCAACGAAAATGTAATGAAGAAAATACACTTTTATGGCTTGGCATTTTAAATGTCCTCTGCTATATATCACCGTGGCAGCATACAATGGTGTAAGTCTTTCTTTAGGAATGAATACAGATTAACACAGCCCCATTTTCTCTGCCAGAATTTCCTTCCTCTGATGATGATATTTCTCTTTCCCCCACCTCCCCCCAGGCACATACCCCTCTCTTCCCACCCTCAGACCTAAAAGTATTTTAAACATGTTTATCCTGTCAACAAGCCTTTGCTAAAGGTTTTTGTAGCCTTTGGTAATGACTTCTAATTTACGTGACTAATTATCCCGGGATAAATAGAGATGAGATGCTTTAGGATAAGGCTAATCTGCATGTCTGCTGGAAGCTTGAATGGTGCATTTTATAAAGATACAAAACTCAGCAACTCAATGAAATTAAGGTTGTGACAAAAGGCAGGCAATTTCCAAATGAAGGCAAACACTTCCTGAGCTGCTGCAGTTTGGGTGCAAGAAAGGCACTGATGGCATGTAATGAAAAGAAGCATCATTCCAGATTCTGGAGGTTATTCAGGTCCATACTGAAGCCTGGACAGATTTTGTCTATTCTGTTTGTACAGACATATTTTCATACAGAATTGCATCATGATTTGCCTGTCTTCACCATCCACCTTTTTTGCATTTGTGTTGCCTTTATTCTTTAAATCCTAGTGGTTATCCATCTCTGCCCACCTCACTTGGGTTCATGCCACAGGATAACCAGGCTGTAGTGCACGTAATTGTGTATATACATACAGCAAAGGACAATCTGAGCACAAAAACTTGGTGCAACACCTCAACACTGCACCAGGTTCTCCCAGAGAGGACAAACTTATGCTGGTAAAAGAGGCAAAGAGCAAAAGAAAGGAAATACAGCAGCCTTTTTGCTGAGCGGTTCAGTTTCCAGAAGAGCTCTTGAATTTAGAATTTGACCTCCACAACACTATGTACAGTAATGTGTAAGTTTAAGTCTCATTTTCAGAGGTGATTTGAGGTGTCAGACTTCTTAGGATGCTTTTCAAAGCTGGTTTGCAGGCAGGTTTAGGGCTGCTCTGAGGCAGAGGGCCTGGGCTCAGCACAGCTCTGCACATTTCAGAGCTCCCAGCAGCTCCTGCCCAACCTCATGGCTCCAAATAATTTTACAGCCATGGTCAGTTGTCACCTGCTGGGTTAGAGATGGGCAATGCTTGGTTGTCTCAGCTCATGGGGCCATGCTCTCCATCCTTCCTGGCCACCTTGCTGAGGTGCTTGAACCTTCTTAGTCCAGGATGTTAGAAAAGGCCACAATTCCAGGATGTGCAAAATGTAAAAGATAAGACTTGTGCTTAGGAATGTACCCAAAATGCTGCCTTGCTTGCTGAAATTGCTTTTAGAAACATGATGTCTGACTCTTTTAGGAGCCTACAATGCAGTGCTTAAGACATCCAGAGCTAAGTTGCCCAGAGCAGGGAGAATGACAGATTACTCAATTCCCTTTTCAATTACTTAACCACAGGATCATCATTCTACTTCACTCAAATTGTGGTATATTGATTTCTGTTGTGACTCAAAAGATTTTAATTTTTAATAAAAAGTTAGCATGATATTCTCTTTATGTGTATAAATCCAGAATAATCTGCCTTTTTCAGGCAGGGAATTTAAATTGAAAGACCCCATAATATCTGTCATGTTTATAAGGAGCTCTTCCTCAGTTCACATAACCAGCACCCCCTTGCTCGATTTCCCCACAAGACAACAGTAACACAAAAGCCTTTGAGGAGTAGATGAGACAATTATAACATAATGAACTTTTACATTTCAATAACCTTTACCAAAAATTTCTAAAAAGCTCCCATTGTAAGAAATTGGAGTTTCAGAATATCTGATGACATAAATAACAGAGAAGCCAAAGGAAAAGTCTAAAAGACTTATCCAAAGCCTTCCCTATCTTTTATTAAGTGTATATATATATATTTATGTGCCTGTAAGGCCAAACTGATATGAATGGGTCTGGGATTTTGATACAATACTAAAGAACTTGCCTTAAATTGCTTGTAGGTTGTGCACACTGACACCAAACTCCATTTCAGTGAGAAATATTCTAACAACTCAGGTGAAGAGATTTTCCTTCCTTGGACATCCCAGCCCTGAGGCAACTGCAAGTTCAGGTGTGGCAGCCCACACCCAGGGCAGGGCCCCTTCCCAGCCATCAGCAGCTCTTAGAATCCCTGTGTCTGGGTGAAAACCTTTTATACCAGCAATCCCAATTGTGATAAAAAATTTCTAGATGTTTTTCCATTTGACAGCTCCCATGGAAAGCTGCAGAGTGAAACTTGGCCTGAGGAAATTTCTTGGGGACCTTCTGTACTTTCTGGCACACTTCCCAGGAAGGGACTAATCAGGAAAAGCCATTTTTCACACTTGTTCTTTGGCCTGTCCTCTGTGACCTATTTTCTTGACTAATCCTGTGATTTTTATCGCAGCCAATGCCAAATTGCTTCTGTTTCTGCCTGCTCCTGGCCAGTCCTATAACTCTTATCTCCCTGCAAGATTTTGCTCCCAGAAAAATGCAGAATTTTCAGTGGCTCCTCTTGTTCCAAGTACTCTTCAGAATCAAGGGACAGTATGAGTAACTCCAAAATTCAAGAGCAGCAGCATTTCTCTGCATTGGTAAATACTTTTGGGCAGCTGAGATCTTCCCTAGAAGATAAAGTACAATCAGGCCAGGCCGTGTGTGATGTGAGGTTTGTACTCCTGAAAGCAAAGAACCTCTTGTGAAAAGCTTTTCATGATGATCTGTGAAGCTTTTATTTTGTTGCCAAAAGAGGGAGCCCTCACAGAATTCTCTCTGCTTTAGCAATAGCTTTAGTTTTGGGATCTGCTCTTTGAAAAAGCTTCGAATTTTGTTTTTCTTGCAATATGTGAGGCCTTTTAGGTTTAGAATAAGTTTATGGCACAGATGATGTGAGCTGTGAGTTTTGCCCCCTTTGATTTCACAATGACCTCAGGGTATAAAGGCAGAAAATAAGATTTTCATTTTCAGAATTATTCAGCTGGCTATCATTAAGTACACAATGCAGTTTCATTAAATACCATATTTTAGCATTCCAGTGTTACAAATAATAATCCTGCTAAACTGGACAATGCTTGCTATGTACAGAATGTATTTGACATGGTTCATGATTTTGTGTGTTGTAATTTGGGTTCCACGTTGCCTTCAGTTTATGTGGGCTGGAATTGTCAAAAATGGTACCTGATTCACCTCTTGGCCACCCCACAATGATTTTTTATTCTGAAACACTGAATTAATTCTGAAATTCTGAATGTTTGAGATGGATGAGTAGGTTCCCTCCAGTTTGCCAGAATATATAAAGGGTAAATTAGTGCTGCGTTTATTTGTAATCACTTGTAGAATGTAATCCAATAAATTTTGGAGGGATTTTAAGAATTATGGAACTTGCTACTTGTTTTTACCTATGGATTAGGTTTAAAGCCATGAGAAAATACAGGCAATTTTATTAGTGTTTATCTGCAGAGGAAAAGCCTTTGTCTCAAGTTCTGCAAGAGACTGCAACAACAAATAATAAGTTTACCAGAGAGACTAGGAGAGTGTTGATTCATGGTTCACCCTTGCCTCTTTCTGAGCTTGAACTGGTTAAAGGAAACGGTGGCATGAGAAATTGCAAGTATTTTAGCTGATCTCTCTCATCTTTTCTGAACCTGTACTGTTCCCTAGACTAGTTCCCATCTGAAGAATTTATTTTCTATGTAATGGTTCCTCTGACTCTGTGGCTCCAATGCCCCATTTGGTATTTTCTCTGTTTTGCACAGCACCTCTCTCTTCCTTTGGGATGTGGTCTGAGTGGATATGACAATCCAGCCTTTCTTACCTTCCCCCAAATCAAAGCCAAATTTGCAAAGCAAAGCCAATAACTGGACAGTAGGATTTGTGATATTTTGCCTTGCTATTTTTTTTTTGACACAAAATCAGAGGCTCCAATCTGACCTGTTTTAGTGAGATTTTGATGCTGAGAATCATTCTCAGAAATACATTACTGCTTAAAAAGTATTTGGGTGCATAATTTACTCTCGGGTCAGTTGTTCTTGAAAAATGTCATATCTTTTGTCTTGGCAAGACCCAGAGCATGATATAGAGGGATTGTTAAATCAGAACAAAATCCCATTTTGAATGCATATTTCTGAATTGTTGTTAATCAGTATTGTGTTAGGGTTACTGTGGGATTATTGTACCCTAATAGTGGTGAGATTGAGAATAAGTGCAAGGAATAGATTGATTCAGATAGGAAGGATGACATTTAGATGATCATTTCTTTTTCTCTTGTCCATTGTGTTCTTGTGGTTGTTTTGAGCACTATTAACATTCCCAGTGCTGTACAGAAACACAGGGGAGACTTAGGGCAGGAGACACGTTGATTGCAATCAAATTACATTTTAAAACAGAAAAATAAACCCAGAAATAATTTTAGGCATTTTATTTTAAAAAAAGAACATTCAGAGTTAAGATTGAGATGGCCAAAATGGGTGTTTCTGACATTTTATGGATGTTCTGCATAGGTAGTGTGCCTCCAAATATTGGATGCTCTGATATACCATATGTGCTGCAATTCCTAAGCAATAGAGCAGATGTTTTAGGTGATCAATTCAGAACTCACTGGCTTTGTTTAGCTCTCCTCATTCCCAATTTTATATGATGTGAATGTGCCTGTCATCATAAGTAGAGGAACAGTTCCGTATTTAAAAATCCGTGCATAATTCAAAGTTGACACAGTAGCAATACTAAAACACTCCCCAGCCTAGAAAATCTCATGTTCCTTAGAGTCCAAAACACCTAATTAGGGAAAGCCAGGGCCGGCAAAAATTAGCTTTGTGTGGCTTGAATCAAAACTTAACTATTCTTTTGAGTTTAGGTTTATTGTACAAGGCAGATGAAAGCTGACAGTTCTGATTTCTTTGCTGATCAGAGGGCTGGGGGAGCTGGTTTGTTTGCTTACTTGGTTTTGAGAAAAATTTCGTCTTATTTCTATGTAATCTGCTCCAAAGCCATCTTCCTAATGGCACTTTTTATCTTCAGTTCTCTTAACACTTTCTTCTCTGCTGCCCCTTGCTTTGCCAGCTCCTTGTATGCAAAGTGCTTTTTCTGCCCTAAGATCAGCTTCTCTTTCTTTTTCTTTTACCTTTTTTTTTTTTCCAAGGAGCTTTTTAACAGTAATCCCCAATGATTTGACTTAGTTTTCTGCTCATGTGGGCTGGAAATCTATTCAGGCTTCATGAAAAAGCTCATTTGAAAATACTGATTCTATTGTATTGTCTGAACCATTTAGTTTATTTATTTGGGGATATAAAAGACGTGAACTCTCATATTTTTTCCAGCTGGAAATTAGCACAGTTATATTTCTGGTGGCTGATGCAGTAGAGAGACTTTCTTCAGGAGTGGCCTGTGGGGAATAAAGTTTCCTCTGGGGAGGCTGGGACAGGAGAGGGCAAAGCTGAGCTGTGCTCCTGCATCTCCTCCGCCCACAGGACCGTGGCAAGTGGAGCCACATTTCAGAAGGAAAAATGTTCTCTGTCTAGAGTGCCTGAAAGAAAAATTTAAGCTCACCGAAAACAAGAATGAATCTGACACATAATTTTGCCACTATAAATTGGAACATTTACATTTGTGTTGGTCTTTCGCAAAAAAAAAAAAAAAAATTTAAAAAATCCTGACATATAGCTGTCTGACACAATAGAGCTCAGGCTAAGAACAAGGATAAATTTTCCTGGCATTTTAACCTGTGGAAACTTTGTTCACCTTTCCTGCAACTGTGAAATTGGTTTGAAATGATGGACTAATGCTTCCTCCTGAGTTATTCTTGACATACCACAGCTTTTTTGCTAACAGAAAAATAGGTACTCTTTGGAGAAGCAAATTGCTTTTCCTAACACAGTGTGTAAATGTTGTTGTAAACATCTAGATAATTAATTTTTAAGGTCAATGCTCAATGGATGTTTGGAAACCTCTTGGATTTCTCCTAAAAAATGAAGAAGGTAAATAAGGGCAATGGTAGCAATTAAAATACAGAACTATCTATTTCTAAAAAAAATGGAAACTTCAGAGTGAGTCACAAATCATAGGTAAACATCCACATTGCAAATTACCTGGAGAAATGTATTTTCTGTGCAGCCCAAAGGACAACTGCTTTGCAGTGTCTCATGGCTGAGTTACCACATCCTTGGTTAAGTGTTTGTTACACGTGAGCAAATCCCAGCTTCTGTCTTGTGGGGATCTGGTTCTGAGGGGCCAGAGCTGCCTCCAGTGACTGTCCTTCCAGAGGGAACTGGGGAAACTCAGCCTTTGGCTGGGCTGAACTCTGAAGCATCTCCACATCTGTGATGCAAAAATGAGCAGTTTCACGTTCAAATTGGCTAATAGGGCATTTGGTTCCCTTCTCTCTTCCACTGGGACCTCATGCTCAAAGTAGTCTCCAGTTTGCCAGTCACCAGATTTTTCAGAAGTGTGAGCTCTAGATTTTTTAATCACCACTAGATGTACATCAGGTAGCATGTCCCCAATGAATTGCTTATAGAACAACTGTAAAAGAGAGATAATTTGAACCAGTTAGCAATGAGGCTAATGAAAAGAGAGTTTCAGACCTCTTATCTCTGTTCAGTGGACAGGACAAATGTGCCCTATTTTATTAGTCAGAATAACCTGACATGGACTGAGGAGAGGAGCAAACTTGTAATATCTGGATGGCCTCATTTTCTTACTCAGATCTCCATTCCAGGCTGCTCCCAGGCAAACTAATTCAGCTCATTCACTTTGGTGAACCAAACTGTTATTTTCTCCTTTAATATAACATAACATATTATTTACAACTCTCTTCAGCTGCTGTGAATAAATTCCTCTGGAATGGTTTTCACAGTTTAAAGCACCTGGGTGAAGGATTTGGTCTAAAATGCCAAATTTAAAAACTAAGGTAAAACTGACCCAATTGAGATGCATAGAGTGAAATGCTGCCTTGGCTCCAGTGGCCTCCATTTGACTTTTTTAATAACAGTTCTAGAGACACCACCCATAGATTAAACATGAATTACACTAGAGAGTGTACAGAGGCAGAGTGACCCTGGGAGAGGCTGTAAGGAGTCCCAGAGCTGCCCTGTTATCCCTAAGGAATTTTGATAGCAGTTGCAGCCTGAATGTACCTTGTTCCACAAGTTCTGTGGCTCAAGATACTCAGTTGCAGGAATTAGTGATGATTTTGGCACACTTCATAGGAAAGAAACACAACATTATTTCAGAAACAAATGAGGAGGTGATGGGTCTGTTTGGAAAGTCAGATTGCTCCTTTTACCTTTAGAAGAGCCCACGCTCGGTTGTGCCATTTGACTTCTCCAGACAGTGCTGTCATGGGCTGTAATTAAATAGGCAGGGTTTAGGAGAACTGAGATTGGGATGCTCTGAATCATTTGTTAAAGTGAATATGACAAGCTGTGATCTGGTTCGGAAAAAAAAAAAAAAAAAATTTTTTGAGTGATAGAAAAACAACCTCACTGCCTTGGATTGTGAAAGGAAGCAGACTCCAACTGAAATTAGATGAAAAGCTTGAAATTAGATGAGACCAAAATAGTTGTATGTATCAATTTATATATTTGTCCATACATAATAGATTCTAATTTCACTTTTTGCTGCAATTTTAATTTTTAATCATGTTGCCTTAATTTATATACAGTAATTAAGAGACATTACACAATATGTGGGGGCTGGGGAGGGATTTTCAATAATCCTCCCAATTTCAATGTGAAAACCCAGAGTTATTCCCCCTTCCTTTATGCCTTTCCTTATTGCAGAAAAGTCTTTGGCAGTAGTGGTGCTACAACAGCCTGAGCAGAGCTTGAAGGGCTGGAGTCAGTCACTCTTCCAGTGAAAAATTCTCATGTTTCAGAATTCTCATGTTTCTTGAAGGGCTCTTCCAGTGAAAAATTCTCATGTTTCAGAAATTTTCCCAACATCTTCAGAATCCTAAGTGGGATTTTTCAGCTCTTGCCATAGAATTCCCTTTTTTCCCAAACCAGTAATGTATTTGGAATCAAGTCTGTCTTCTCCCCACCAGTGTCCTGGCTATTCCTGCAGGATGATAGTTTATTAAACAGTATTAGTTAACATGGAAAGAATAGAAAACTGCTGCTAAACTGCTACTAGCTGATAGCTAAACTGCTTAGGTAGACATGAATTTAGGAACTTTAGTCCCAATTTAAATAAATATTTATTTAGGTATAGACAGCAAAAGAAGGTTGGGAGAAATGATCTATGGGTTCAGAGCTCAGTCTCAAGGCCAGAGAGCTCCTGAATTTGTGTCTCCCTTATGATGCAATCACAGGCTCCTGAAACTGCATGTTTAGTTTAAAAATTGCCTGTGCTGGGGGATGATCTGTCCTGTCTGTTATCTAAACCAGCCCGTGAACAATGGCTGGTCAGTCAATATCCCATTACTGGTATAGGTAGATATGCTTTGTTTCTAATTAAACATTCATTGAACACTGTTGCTTCTCTCCCCCAGCCCCCCAAGAAATGGTGAACTTTTAAAGTTCATAATTGCTTTCACAAGTCCTGCTCCTTTCCTTTGTGAGACTTCATGTAAGATAGGAATCACAACTAAAGAATGGCAAGGCAGTGCCTAAAGGGATGTGTGTCGTGGATAGATTTTGGTTGTTAATGGCACTGTGTGGGGTCTGTACAGTTTTTCCTGCCCTTGTTTACTCTAGTTTTCAAAATAAATAAATTTTAAAGAGAAGAGTTTATTAGCTCCTGCTGCTTCCTGTGTACTTTAAAACATAATCTGTTGTTTGTGGCATTACAATAATCTCTATAGGCATTAAGTAATTGATGTCACAAGCACAGGATTATAACCACAGCTCTGCAATTTACATAGTAATACAAGAAACTGTGAAAAACCTTCGTAGCAGTGTTTCACCAAAACAAACCCCTTAGAGTGCTGAGTTAAATTGTGGAATGAGTAGATCCTGAACCCTTGCTGTGTAAGTACATTTAAAACATGCAAAAACCACTTTTTTTTAGTGCAGCTAAAAAAAAGGCTTGATCCCAATCTGGATGTGGGGCCAGACCATGCAGAAATGGACCTTTTCTCTTCCTTCATTTCTTGTAGGCCCAGAGCTTTTGGGAAAGAGCAGAACAAAGGTATTGGCTATATCACATCCTCTTTTCTCTCAGTCAAGAGGTTTTCTGTTGTCATGACTTTTATCAGCAAAGTCAAGGACCAGTTAATTCCAAAGCAGTTCAGTTATCCTCCCTTTCTTCCCAGAGGTGATTTTGCCTTAACAACTTTTTACTGTGATTGTTAATATTTATAGTGAACAGAGAGGCACCTTTATTTTTTTTTTTTTTTATTCCTAATGAATCAATGAATGTGAATCTGGGCACTAGTTCCTGAGTGCTGCATATGCAGATAAGGCACCCTATAGATGAAACACCAGTAGATGTCACTCAGAAATATGTCAATGAGACCATGAAATTGCAGGGCCCATAAAGCTGAGAGTGCCCATTGTCAGTGGCCTCACTGTGCAGTCACTGAAGGACCTCAGCCTCCCTCGCTTGGGCAATGTGGGAACCTCCTCATCAAGGGGCTGAAACCTTCTACTTCTGCCATAGGTACTTCAGTGTGTTGGTATGTGTGCTAAAAAATGGCTTTTCCACCGTTCCTTAACCTCTGTCATATTAATGTTCATTCTAAAGAACTTTGGGGCACAACAGAGCTGTAAGAACATTATGTGTGAATCTTCTGTTCCAGAGACAAATAGTTCAAGGGGGAAGAAGGAGGGATCTCAGCTACTTGTTTGGCAGTGCTTTGGGGAAATAGTAAGGTGCCATGCATCGTTGGTTTTGGGAAGGAAATAGGCAAGTGTCAGATATTGAGCAGGAGAATATGTGCACTGGAAGAATGAGTAAAGTAGCTTAAAGGTTTGGCACTCCTTCATTATTCAGACTTGGTTTTGATTCTAAACCAGAATCGAGTCACCACATATTGCAGCAATCTGCAGAGGTCACTGTCAAAATGGTTTAAAATGCTCATTATAGTTCTTAGCATGAGCGATAACATATCCCAAACCACTTTATAAATGTTCTTCCACACCTATATTATCAATAATTGATTCCACGGAGTAAGCTACAGCAGATGCAATTTGCTAAAATCCCAGTCAAGTGTCAACAAGCTGACTGGTTCATTTTATCATGATACCAGGAAACTTTAGCAGCTAATCATAAAGGAAGTACAAAATGTGACATCTTGTTTCATTATGTGAACAAAAGCCTGTGATTTCAGGATGGAAAGAAAAGATTATTGCTCAGCATAATGTGGAGGGAAAAAAAGGCAGCTTTAAATCATCAAATTATCCATTTTTACAGGATTTGAATTAGTAGCTTTTTGGGATCATTATTTAAATCAAGACTTTCTCTTTGGAGGTAACTCTTGCTCTCTGAAGTGAGGAAGGTACAAGAAGTGAAACTTGCATTTGAGGGACTAAGCAGATGTGAAATTCCTACTTTTTTTCCAACACCTTCCTTCATCTAAGCTTTCCTTAGAAAATTTATCCAGGTGTTGATCAGCCCTGAATATTTTTTAACCTGTCCAACAAACAGGTGGCAACAAGGAAGGCCAGGATACAGCCTTTGTCCTGCACATTCTCCCTCCAATGCAAACCCTGGTGGTGCCTGTGGGCAGCCACGTTGTGCCACCCAACTGTGCCAAGTTGCACACTTGAGATCACTTTGATCCTTTTGTGAACCTTGGTTCTTTCACACCATAATGTGAAAGGACAGATTTCTAAAGCATTGACATCGCAGAGTGTGGCAATACTAAAGGCCACAGAAATGTGAAATGCACCCTTCAGTACATCCTCAGCTTTATTTTGTGAAAAGATACACTGGTTTCAGTTACTCTTGTGTCAACACAGTTTATAGGAAAGAAACACTAGTTTTGAAGTCAAAAAAGAAAAGGCATTGTTAATGACAACTTGTGGGAAAAATTCCAGGAAAAAGAAATAACATCTTGCACTTCATTTCAATCTTAAACCCTCTGCACAATAAACTGAAGGTGGTGAGGGACAGACATGTTCAAAACACACTCAGATTAGGGAGAAGAAATCAATAGCAGAGACCAGCCTGGGTAAAACACATTTTGGAAGACAAAGTCCTTGTGAGGTCCCACAGAGTCAATTCCAGCTTCCTGTGAGGGGCTGTGGCAGGAGCTGCTGGGGAGTGGGCAGCCTGGTTTTGGGTTCACAGCTGCAGCAAACACTGCCCACAGAGAGAAGGCAGTGAAAGGGCACAAATCCAACAGGAGCTTTCTAGAGCTGAAGTTGATCTCAGCTTTAGGCTTAAGAATTTTATATGGAGACTCAGAGCAAGGCAGGAATAGATGGCCTTGCTGTTGAGGAAAACCTCTGCTGGTTCCTGGGGTGTGGGTGGCCAGGAAGCTGAGGAAGCTTCCAGCATCATGTGTGGAACATGAATCCCTGAATTGCTTCTGCTACCTCCATCCCCACTTACCTGCCCTCCTGGGCATGGGGGGCTTGGAGATGATGTGCTGGGACAGAAGGCAGGGATAAGGATATTTTTTGGATCATGGCTGAAGGAGGAGTGGGAAGATGACTTTATAATTGCTTTTTTATCACTCTTTCTGACTATATTGACTTTATACTTGACACAGCTTTGGCTGGCAAGTAAGGCCCAGATACATTCAGAATTAGATATGACGAGGCTCATTCTTACATGAGAAGAAAATCATCGGTTGCTACAGAAACAGCTCCATATCAGTCTCGTGGGGCATCTTTGCATCTGGCTTTTTTTCCTTCTCTTTTGCTAATCTGTAGATAAGAGTCAAAGCAAGTGCAGCACATCCCACATCTATATAAAAGGTTGGAGGAACTCTGCAGAGAGCAAAGTGTGAAAGAACATCTCCTAGATAAGCCAAACTTAAATGAATGAGTTAATTTACACTCCCTCTGCAATTTTTTTTTTCCTAGTTTTGCAACTCTTGCTAAGTTAATTGAGGTGAAAATTAAATGACACCAGTCAGCAAATATTTTAAAGACCTCCAAAACAAAGGGAGAGAAAGGAGGTACTTAGAAAAGGAGTTACTAAGAAACAGGAAAAAATCTGAGGGGTGAGTTAGAATCTGTGTCAAGAAAATTGCATCTTGCAATGGAATAATAATCCAGACTCACTTTCAGGCAAGTTGTTTAACTTGATAAATTAAGGAATTAGTTAAAAGTAAGTGTATATTATGGGTGAACAGGGACCATTTTGCACACTGCAGACCAGCTCACCAGCGACGTTCTTCAACTGGTTCTCTAAAATGTAATGAATTCTTGATGCTTAGTAGATTAATATTTATTGAGTGAATCAATGCTTAATTTATTAAAAAATTGCCTTCCTTGTATTTTAATATGATTTATTACTCATCAGTGCTTATTGCATTAATTAAAGATTGTGTTAATTTTGTGGAAGCGCACACGATGTGCTGCAGGTTTGCTCCCAGCCCTGGTGCAGTGTAGGGATGGCGCCTCTGGGCAGTGCCAGCCATGGAAACTGCTCCAGGTGGGAAGCACAATGAATCACCCGTGGCCTCTTCCTACCCTTGGGATCTCACACAGCCAGCAGAGTGCAAAAGAGGATGCTGCCCCTTAAGGGCAGGACAGGATTACAGCAACAGTGATACTGTGATGATGCAGGGAATATTTCTGTTTGCCTCTTATAAATTTTGGCTGATGCTGTGGGGACGGTTTTAGTGTCTCTCATGGAATGCCCTTTCCTCAACGCAGGTGAAATCCAGCCTTAGAGACACGGGAAGCTGTCACCACTTTCCCGACCACGGATGACAGTCATTGCATTTCAGCACTCAGATTGTAAGAAATTCTTGGGACAGTAGGTTGCCTGAAGATTGGGATGGTCCCAAGCATCTCAGCAGGGGCAGGTGTTTGAGAAGTGGAAAATTCCTAAAGGCAGAACAAAAAAAGCCAGACATCTTGTGAGCTGAGTCTCTCAAGAAATCTGTCAAAACAGGGAGAGGGTGATCATGCTGGAGGGGGGCCACAGCTGCAATTTGCATCTTTCAGCGCTGAAGAAAGAAGCAAATATATAAAGCCCCACAGCCACGATTCTTCTGATGAAATTATTTTATTAATGGCTGTGACATTTGTAATGTCTCTCTCTTTAAATTCAAATACTGCTGTTTTTATTGCTACTCATAAGTGAGTCTGTCTGGGTTTTTTTTTTTCAAATCCATCTAGTTACTAGGCTGCTTGCATCCAGCTGAGCCCTGGAAACGGCAGAGAGCTAGCCCTGAGATCTGAGAGCAGGCTGGAATTTCCGGAAACTGATTGCGTCCAAAATTAGGGCATTTTTGCATGTTTAAATGCACAATTCTGGAATGCAGTTTGCTGTTTGCTTCTCTCCAGGGCTGGGGTGAGTGCACACAAACTTCCCTTGACGAGCTAATTCAGAGAAACCTCTTCAAGGTCCAATGAAGGTCAGAGCTGAGAATTTTTTCCTCCCTCTGTCACCAGGCAAGCAGGAACCACCGAGATCCAGCCTGGAGCACTTGGGTGGAGGCAGTGCCAAGAACCTGGTGGCATTTCAAATCCCTTGCAGCAGTTAGGTGTTAGATGCAAAAGATCAGTGCTGCTCCACTTGAAGTCGGAGAAATAACTTCAGCTTAAAGTTCAACATATACACAAAGATTTCCTGGATCTGGAGTTAATTTGTTTTTTTCAAGGTCAGCTTGAAGGCAGAATTCGAACTGGAAAAAAGTTACAAACTGAACATTTGACTTGTAATAATTTCATTTTATTTCCCATTTGTTTAACCTGTCCTATATGCTTTTGTTTTCTTGACGTATCAAGTTAAGCTATTTTGCTTTTTATTTAATGTTTATTTTTACCCCATTTAATAGACAACTGGGGGCCACTTGGGCTGCATGCCTTTCTTTCTGTTCCATATCTTTACATTTTCCAGCTTTCTTTGATGCAGGATATTTATAGTCCACCTTTTTTCCTAGTAGAGAGGCTTTCATGGAGTATAGGTTTCGGATATATATTTTCTGCTCTGGCTGTTCATTAGATATACAGCAGTTGGGGTTCCAGTTGTGCTGAGAAATGTAAGCAAAGCTTTTGGCCCAGTGGGGGCTAAGCTCTGGCATTTCAGAGCTTTGTACATATGAATCAGGATTAAGGTGGAGGATCTATATAAAAATTTAGCTCATTAGGAGATGTTTTGTCTCACAGCTCCCACTGGGAAGGTGGGTCCTGTGCTCACACACAGGATTTCTTACCCTGCTTTACTGCTCCCTGGGAAAGGAGTGACATGAGGCAGCAGCAGGGTATTCTGCTCCCTTTTACCCTGGCACACCTGGAAAAAGGTTAGGCGTACACTGGCCCCAGTATTTTAAACTAAAGCAGATGTCCTCGAGCACACTGCTAAGGTCACACTTGGAATGACTTAGCAGAGTAAAGAGAACAAGGAGTACCTCTGGAAAAAGACAGGAATTTTCCCTCAAATATTTTTTGTGTTGTGCCAGAGGTAAGGAACTGAGGAAGGCTTCAGAAAATGTGTTTTTTCCAGCCTGACACCCTACTTGGCTTCCCAGCAGGCCAAATTCACTGTTGTGCCCAACACAGCTCAAGTGTATTCAGTGGATGAACAACTGTGTCCATGCAGTTCAGCCAGTGAAGCTTTACCACAGGGAAATGATGGGCTTGGAAAGGAGTTTCATCAGTCATGATTTCCAAGCAAGAGCGCTCAGGGTAGGGAATACCAAGTCAATGTTTCCTCCTCAAGGACTTTCATCTGTCACATAGGGAATACAGTGAGTTCAGTGATGAGAATTAGATTAGAAGAAGATCAATAGGGCTGACAATAAATGAAAGTAACACAGACATTATTGAGCAAATTAGGAGAGAGAAATTAAACTGGACAGTATGATCTTCAATACCTGCTACACACACTGATGTTGAGCAAAGTTAGGGAGAGCTCAGTAAGTTAGAAAGTGCCGTGATGAAAGGGCAGTAACAGTCTGTCCATGAGATGGGGAAAGCCCTGCCTGTGATGGAAACTTCTCAGCTCACAGAAGAGTAGAAAAAGATGATAACAGTCCAGGAATACATGGATTTAAGTGGCAGGCTATGGAGAGGCAATGGTGGAGACATCACCTAAGAGTGGGAATATGGAGGAGGCAACAACACTGACTACATGTTATGGGAAAAGGGAACCTCGGATGCACCCCACCGTCACAAAGGCTTTGGTGGGATAGCTTGTTCCAGGACAAAAATTTTCATAACTTTCTCCTAGTATGGGTTTGTTTACCCCGTGAAGGTTTGCAGCCTTTCCAGCAACCAGTCCTCTGTGTAAACTTGATTATTTGCCATATCAACTCCCTGTATTTTGCTATCTGTACACATATCCAGTGATGATCAAGTCTGGCAAGCTTTTGGGGTGAGGGATATCCGGTGGCAATGAGATCCTTGGGCTGACTGTGCCCAGCATGAAAAGAAGCTTTCCTTTTATCAGTCTTGAGTTTGTCAAGATCATCTTACATGTCTTTGAAAGGTTCACCCCAAGGCGATATAATTGTGTTTGATCACATACAGGCATTGAGTCAGTGATTGATATGAATAAAGAACTTAGAGTTGCTTGTCCTGGTTCCATGTCTTCTTCCCTGTGGAATCAGAAATCACTTTTATAAATATATCGGTCCATCTGTGCTTCCAGCTATCCATTTCAAGTATATGTTCCAAAAAAGAAATAGTAACACTTTATAAGCGCAAATAAAAACACATTAAAAGGTCTGAGGAAGGGGTTTTTTCTTCCTCATAAAGTACATGTGGATCCCTTCCAAAAGAGTTACTGTGAGCCATGTAACTTGTAATTAATTCTGCTATAAATGTCAGAACACTTACTTTGCAGGTCTAAGCTGACCCACTAAAATTAGTCCCCTTTTAACAATTGCTTTTATAATTTGTTTTTCAGCAGAAACGGCGGCTTGACCTCCTGACAATAACCAGCCCTGGTAAGTGAGCTCTGCTGCGCCGCTCTCTTCTCTTTTCTTAAAGAGATGGTTGTCTAAATGTGTTTTTCCCCCCCTCTCTGACATGCAAAATGAAAAACACTGTTCCCCAGAAAATCTTTCACCTAATAACAAGTGACAGCTATATTGTGCTTGGCAAAGCCCCGGGCAGTTATCCGTTCACAGAGCTGCCTCTTCAGACCTTTACTCTATGAATTGGAGTGCTGATATTTCTTTAAGCCTCCTGGGGTTACAGTTAGTGGTATATCTGCAGGGCAGATGCCCTCAAATTCGCAAAGTGTGTTCAAGTATCACAGAAATGCAAGCTTGACTTTCCTTGGTGGCAAATGGGAGCAGTTTGGGGAGTTGGGAGATGGTGAGAGACACAAGGTCCAGGCTCAGGGCCAAGAACCCCAAAGTGGGTCAGAAAATATTTAGGTAGGATTAAAATCCCTTAAACTGTCTGCTGGATGGTGGCTTTTGTCATTTGCCTGTTGAGGAGATAATCCAAAATTTGCTCTTATTGGGAAAGTGTGCAGCTCCTTGGCAGGAGTGAGATTTGAAGGTCTCAGCACCATGGCTGAAATGCAGCTTGGTTCAGTTGTGTCATCTCAGCCCTTAAGGCTGGCTGGATTTTAATTTATTCCTATTTGCCTGGCTCACTTTCTTTCCATTAGCTGCTACAGCAGAAGCTCTGCTCAAACAGTGCCGCATTTTTAACTTTGTTCATTTTTCGGATGTGTGTATGAATTAAGCTTTCAGGTGGGCTTTGACTGGGACTAATGAATTCTGGCCTTAACTGGTAATAATGTGTTAGCAGAGTGAACAGGTGTTATGGAAAGTGAACAAAATGTGACACACATTTGCTTGGATAACAATTTTGCATCAATAATTGTTCTGACACTCTAAATGTAGATATAATCTGTGACATGGTTTCTCCTTCACTAACCTTGTTAAAATAATAAGAATTAAAATAAGGAGGAGGAACACTTTGTTGGGACAGATGTTTGAGGCTATTGGCAATTGCATCACATTTTTGCATGTTCACTTTTCATGCAGTTTGCAATTATGTTAATGTATGCTCAGGGCACTTGCTGATAAAAGCAACAATACAGTGTGATACAGCCATTGTCACTATTCTAACTGTAACTTCAAGGACAAACATGGCACATTTTTCATTTTCCATATCTTCAGCATTCCCTGTTTCTCGAGGAAAAAGAAAAAAAAAGATCTCTGAAGGTCTTAATCGTTGCATATGCTCAGATCTTGGATAAGGGCACCAAAGTCCACAGACACTTTTTCAAGAAGAGAAAAAGAGGGTTAGGGAATGACTTAAAATGAGACTTTTCTGTAAAAAAAACTTGGTACTTTCCTCACAATTTCAGATACAGTACCCACTGTGAAAGGGTTGACTGGGTTGAGCTTGTGCATAGATGTGATCACAGTAAGTAGCTGTAGCTTCAGATCTCTGTTTAATAAAGCGATCTACTAAATGAACACAGCAATTAGTTGGAAGCATCTTCAATAATTGGGTATGTAGGCATACTGCACTAAAAGGGGGAAAAGCTTTCTACAATGCATATTTTTTCTGAAATGCAGGTTTTACCCTTTGATATTTAATCAGAAATCTACCGTAACTTGATACATAATAAAATAAAATAATACTTGTTCATGATTGCATAATAAAGTGCCTACAATTTTGGTTTCAGTAGAGGCATTTTCAAAAGAAGCTTGGTGCTGGATCAGGCCAAGCTTACCAAAGAGCCTAAAGCTGAGCTTTTTCAAAGGGGTTGAAAAAGTTAGGCACTCAATTCCTAGTAGGATTGGAAAATGTCAGCCCGTGGATTAAAGGGTCTGGTTTCAGCCCGACAAATACAAAAATAACATAAAATAAATCATAGCCTTGGGGCTTTTATCTGTCTTTGGAGACTACTACTTTAAAATATTTAATTCTTTGAGTCCTAGCTCTAAGATCTGACATTGACAGTCTGCTTTTACAAAGTCGTGATATCGGTTATGATGGCTGAGATCAGCCATAATCACTGTCAACCCTTAATTTACTGATTCAAATGAGGGGCTGAGCTGTTTAGTTGCACCTGCCAATCCTCCGGGACTTGTTTCTGTTCTCCACCTTGCCGCAGGCAGGCAGCCTTTGCTTCTGGCAGAGGTCACACAGCTTTAGTCAGAGTTGTGAAAGTCCTCTGTGTCCCACAAGGGGTGTCGGCCACCAAAACCCTATTGCTTAATTGTGGGAATAGACAAAGGGCTTCAAAAGAAAAGGTGAGCTCAGTGATTTGCACCTCTGCAACGATGAATATCATATCTCTCTCTCTTGAGTGTGTGTGTGAAGCTCTTGAAGCTGTTTTTCTCCCTTTAGTCAAGAATTGATGGTGATCCCTTGCAGGTAGTGCAACAGCTGTTCTCCACGTGCCCCTAAAACAATTTCCAAAAACTGATCAGCCAATTAATGAGATTAATTGCAAGGTAAAATAACGTCATTAATGTAAATTAAGTGTTGCTGAGACTCAGGCGCCAAAACATTTAAAGAGAGTTTGTGGGATCACAGAAACCTTAATGTCACACTGTCCCCATGGCCATGGCTGTTTCGTGATTCCAAAGGGATTGTTGCAGGAATCACCTAAGGGTCAGAGTTTGTGCCTGTTTCTTGCTCCTTGAGCCTCCCCCCTGCCCATGCTGTGCTGAACCCACACCGAGGGTGACCCAGAGCTCCCTCTTGCCCTGCTCCACATGACTTCCAACCCCCAAGCAACATATGCTTGGCTTCCTGAAACCTGGCTGAACATGCTCTGGATAAAAGGATATTAAAAAGGATATCTGCATGTTAAACTGAACAGGTATAGACCATTAATCTATACCCCGGACTGAGAGAAGTCTGGGCACAAATGAGAAAAATAAAAAGAAACAGGAAGAAATACAGATGGTTGGAGCTGCAGCTCCAGCTACGCCGTTTGCATGCAACATGCAGGGCTCAGCTTTTCCAGCTCCCTAATAAAGCAGCTGTGGAAAGCTCCACACTGCACCCCGAGCTGGAGGAAGTCTTTGCTTTACTGTGGATCTCCAGAAACAGCCAGACACAAATGATGCATAGGCTGGGAGCAAGCCAGACTCCCTCGTGCTCAAATATATCCCTTTGAAGTAACTGACACCCCTGTAAAATGCGGAGGGGAGTTCACTGCTCTGCCTTGCTGCTGAGTAGCTGGAGGAATGTTAAGTTAAATTTATCAGTGCTCTCACCACACTCCTTTCTTCTTGCCCCTTGACATGTGAGGTACAATTAGAGTGCAGCTGTACAGTTCAGGGTGCCCGAGTCAGAGCTGATGTGCGCAGTGGGGTGGGGGAAGGATGTTAAAAATTCATTAGGAGCTGGCAGGGACATGCTGGCAGGGAGTGGGACATAATGAGATTTAAGTTTTGGTAATTTAAATTTTCTTTAAACCTAGCTTTACCTCTGAATTGGATCCAAAACATTTCCTTAACGCTGTTCTAGCTGTCTTTGAGGTTCAGGACCAAAGCTTGAGGTGGTTTAATTTGGCCTTGTTGCACAAAGGAGATGAGGATCTGCCCTTCATTTCTGTGTGATAATGCTCTAGTAGCACTTTGAACATGCACATGCAATCACATCACATTTTGTGGTAACCACTCAATAGCTGCAAATAAGATACCCCTGTTTCCATAGCTTTTCCATGGAGACACAGCTTTTTGCATCTCCTGTGTTTATGATAATAATACAGCTTTCCAATTTCTCTTCTCAGTAAGGTAAGTTCCTCTCCCACTGAAGTATTTTTTAATTATTGATACCATAAATGGAAGTGTGTTGGAAACTATTGGCTTTGAAAATAGCTAACATGTGATATTATCTAAGAACCATCAGGAAAATTCTTTTGAAATTCTCTTTGATTCAGCCATCCTCAGGGCTTTATCCTTCTCTACCAGTCTCTCTACTGCCAATTTAAAATAACATTCTCTTGAAATCAGTGCAATGTCAGGAGAAATTCATCAGCACCGTAGGTGCGTGTTTCCCACATGTATATAAACCTACTACATTTGGCAGCAGTAAATTGATTGCATTTAAAAAACCTGGGATAGTTGAATATTCCGTAGTGTCCAGCTTGGCTACAGCATGGAATATAAAGTAATTTTTTTTAAGTTTCTTTCAGCTCTGTTTTAGGTGAAAAAAAGTAAGAGCTAACTCCGTAATTCCTGCCTTTTGATTTACTCAGATTTTCCTAATGTATAAACCACATCAGAGGTTTACATGCAGGGACAGAGTAAAATAATCCCAATCTCCATTGAGATTTGATCAGAAATGTTAATGACTTGTGCATGCTTCCTCCTCATATTCAAGCTCTTGCACTTTTAAACAGGGAAAAAAGCTTGATTTTAAAAGTATTTATCAGACTGATCTATGTGGTGAAATATCCTCCCCCCTTTAATATCATCAGTGCTGCATGCTCTAAAAATGTCTCCATTTCATTAATTTGTGATATACTGCTACCCTGAATTCTTTTAAGGTGGCTTTAGCTTCTGCCATACATATTTTACTGCTTTAAATTATAGATATAGGACTGTTGCCTAGTTAATTTCCTCTGGTTAGGAAAATATATTTCTGCTCTCCTGGCATTGCATAAAGTGATATGTGGGATTTGCTATATTTTTTAGCTGATTAAGTTTTGCATTTCTACATATTACTGCTTATGAGACCTCAAGTAAAAGTACGTAAAGGAAGGAGAAGTTTTATAGTATATTTCAAAGTTTCATTTAACTATAAATTCCACCACTAAGCCCTGCTACAAGACTTTTCCATTACCTTCCTGGATAGTCTGGCTATCAACTTCTTTCTAATTGAAGCATGAAAATAATATGAACTCAAAGTCATGAAGCTATGAGACAGGTATTAGTAAAAATGATACCGACTAATAAAATGTGACAGAAAGTTGTTTGCTGCTAAAACTTGGGGACATTTTTTTTTGCAAGTCCTTATTAATTAATTAATAGCACATCGATTTTGGTCTAAGTATGTGTCAAAGGATGGCACTGAGGATTTTAAACAGTCTAACATAACCACTGCTCATGTTTGTTAGTGAGGCTTCATATGCTGGTTTACTCGAAAAGATGGTGGAGAAAAGAAATTACTTAAAATTCCAGTAAAAATTGAGCCTTTTAATGCTCAGAGAATTATTTCCCCTATCACTGAGATTATTTCCTGTATCACTGAGACACTGGGTATTAATCCACTCATTTGCCCACAACAATATGAGAAAACTGGGGGAGTCAGAACCTTGTTGCTGAAGATGGCAATAGACCCAAAATGGTTTGTATGAACACTCAGTACAAGAATTTCTCTACCATCAAAATAAAATATAAATGCTAAAATCTCAGCTCAAAGTGAAATCCCCATGCTGTCTGTCTTAGCTGAACCGTAAAGCTACAGGAAAAAGTTTGTTCCAGACTTGATGAAACTTTAGCAAGATGATTGTACTAACAGAGAGAAGAAAGATGTGGATTCTTCCTCCTTTTTTTGTGCCATTAGGTTGGCTTCAGCTGTCCTGAGGCTAATTAGGAAATTTTACTGTATCCAGTTTCTCATCTTTACAGTATCTGAAGAGCTGTAAGAATTTCCATTTGCTGTGATAAGGAGAAATAATATTGTTGCTTGTAATTACTCATTCATGCTGATCGGTACCTTCCTAATTCTCAGTTATACCTCTTCATTTGCCAGAATAATAATAATTGCAGAGATGTCTCCTACTCACTGAACAGTGCTGCTGTTCCCACTGTCTTTTCCTTTCCCTCACACTCTGTCCCAAGAGAGTAATTCCTCCCTGATCTTTCTGCCTGTCCCCTGACCTATCCCGACCTGTGTCCCCAAACATCACCCACATCCACCTCAAATATTCCAGTTTTGAGTTCTACTGAAATGACACTTTTTTGACTCAATAATGAAACCAGAACTTTATCCCCATTTGGTTGTAGAATGTTTACTTTTAGTAAGGCTGTTTCATCCCCACCTTTGCATTTAAAAAAGTGACCTTTTTTTTGGATACATGTAGAAGAAGTGATATTTGCGAAGTCAAAATAAGACTGCAGAGAAGATATTCTAAAGGCTAATCCATTACTTTTGAAGAAAAATATCAAGCTTTTCCACAATCCCTTATTATTATTCTGGGTCACCGTGGTGTTTCCATGCACCTTGGCATGTCCCTTTAATTGGATCCTTACATGGGAAGGTCCGGCACAGTTGCATTGAAAGCTGACATTTCTAACTAACTGACCTTTTCAGGCCCAGTGACACTCCTATAATGATTATCCTCTAGCATTGTTTGGACACAATACCACATACTTCACAGCACATAAAGAATATGTTCTTTGAGGACTATTCAAAATGCCCAATCTCAAGTTAGCAAAATGAGAAAATTGGGTGCAAACATTCATCAGAGTGTTATTGTGCAGGTATCGATTTGAATGCCCTTTCATTTCTCTGGGAAAAAGTGTTGTATTATAGAGCTCTAAATTAACTTCTGTTCTGTTTTTTTCCCCCAGTAAGTATAAAAAGGTCAAATTCATTCATAAGGCTGAATAGATTTGCAGGATATAAGCAATAAGATAGCAATCAACCTTCAAATAACCTTTAAAGAGACAGTATCTTTTTTTATGAACAGTAATTGATCTGCTCATTAAGTCACCAGGTACTTTTTAGGGCTCACCTGGGCGGAAATGAGTAAGACCTGTGACGAAAGGATGTCACCTACAGCAAAACAGGAACAAATCCTCATGGGAAATCTAAACATTTTACAGGTTTTGAGGGGTGTAAAGTTGATGAGAGGATTGATATTGCAATGTGAATTCCTTGACTTGACTTTTATAAGGGTGAGTAGAAAAGACATAGAAAAGACCTCGAAGTGTGAATTTGGTGTTTGTGAGGACGGCAATGACAGCATGTTCCTACCTGCCTGAAACCAGGATACATCTTCAGCTTCCCTTTTGGATTTAGTGCCTTATGTGGGAGGGTGATAGCTGTCTCTGGTCAGTCTGGGCTGAGGGAGTGCACATATCAGGGACCCTGTGCTACACGCGGGATAGGGCCGGGCATTGCTCTGTTAAATTCCGTCAAATAATGGCTTTCTGGACATCATGGGGGCTCTGGGGATGTGTGTGTGTGTGTGTGTTAATCATCTCTGCCTACACGGAAATAAAACCTGTGTCCAGGTTGTCGCAGCCCTGACCCCCTGGGTGCTGCCTCCTGTCACCTCCAGTCCTGGGCTGAGGCTCTGCAGCTCCTCCTGTGGAAGCAGGAGCTGCTGAAGGGCTGCTGGAAATTCCTTCCAGGGAACAGTATTTAGCCAGAGACTCGCTCAGAGTGCCGGGATTGCTAATTTAAGATAGCAATCAGAAGATTAGTGTTCTGACCATGTCCGTATTTCATTTCTGCATGTAAATCCACGTTATGTTTTTTAGTATTATTTTTATGAATTGCGCATAGGTTGAGGACTGTTTGTGCATAATTGATTACAGTGAGTTGTCTTGGTTCTTATCTTTGATCAGAATTTTCAGAAGCAGCAAGTATCCCAGGTGATGAGGCTTTTTATTCTGTAAATGTTTGTGCATGATGCTTTCTGTTTTACTTCACAATGTGCAGAATGAGCATCTCGCTCATTTAGAGGGACTGAAAACAAGCAAGTCTGCGCACAGGTGTATGGTGTTCCTCTTTTTGTGTAAGTTCAGGGAAAACTTAAAATAGTACCTTTTTTTTTCTCATAAACCCCTTATTTCTTCAGTATCAGATTTTTTAGAAAGGATGGAAAGTGTTCTTCCTCTTTAATGAAATTTTAATTTTCAAGGTCACATGTCACTCTCCTCTTCGGGACATTTCTTCTTGCTGAGTAACCTGAACAAGACTAAGTGGAAATCAGTGTATTAAATATCTAGAAGGCAGCAGAGGATTATATTGACACTACAAAATAGAACACAGTGCAGAAATGCATGAGCCAGCAGAGTCCTGAACAGCAGAGCTGTGCTGCAGACTCACCAGTGTGGGGACAGATGCCTCCAAGCCCCATTATTTGGGTGCTGTGCCACAGACAGATAAGCCTCAAGTCCTTTTTTTCGTGGCTTTAGGGTGCTGTCATTCCAGAGCAGCTGAATTGCACCTGGGCCTGAATCTTAACTTGTGGCTTCTTTTTAACCCAACCAGGCACACACAGCAACTGTGCTTCATTTCTATTTTAGCAGCATCCAGGTACCCCAGTCCACAGGGGTATCATCCTGCTGGATGCAGTGACACCAAGCTGTTCCTGAATAGCTGGTAACTCAAGTAGACAAAGCTCAGAGCAGTGGATGGGAAACATGGAGAGAGAATGTCAAAAATAAAATATTATTTTCCTAGAACTGTGTCTCTTTGCTTCCCCTTCCCTCCAGTCTCTGATGTAACAGAAAATGGCAAAAATGGTGGTGATTATACAGTAATGATGAGTGGGACTGAGGAAGAGGGGAGCTGGAACTGCACAAAGGACTTTTCCTAAGCTCATTTGTTTCTAAGGATTGCCAGTGGGCTCATTTCTTTTGTATGCAGAACATTTCTGTTAAAGCAGTCAGCCAAGGTCACAGGGAAACCCACAAGAAAGAATAACCCAGAGCCCTTATTATTGTTTTGAGCTTGTAACAAAGGAAATTTTCGTAGAGATTTGAATGGGGAAGGTGTGCTGGTTCTGTGAATTCAGAATGAATTCAGGTTGAATGGGGAAGGTGTGCTGGTTCTGTGAATTCAGACTGTAAGTGCAGCATAAGCCATGATGGAAAAGTGACTTTTTCATCACACAGCTCAGCGCAGTATTGGAGGGAGTCATTTGAGCTGCTGCTAAATGAGATAACATGAGGGCTGTTAGGCAGTGGTATCACTGCAGTGTCCTTAAGGAATGGGTTAAAGGAAGGTGAAATACTATTTTAACACCACGGTCTGCTCCTCATGGTGCAGGAGCTGTGGTGTCTGCACAAGACCCTGCACTGGACTGCAAAGATGCCGTGAGTGCCAGGACACAGAGTGCTGCCAGAGGAGCCAGGCAGAGGAGGGGAAGAGGCAGAGAGGATAAGGGAGGAGGGCAACAGAAACCAGAGGGTTGCATTTCAGCGCCATATGAATCAAAATGAAAATAAGTGTTTTCAAAATACCTAGGAGATAGCAGGAGATTGTGTTATTTGTGATGCTTTATTGTATTACCTGCCCTGTTGCACAGCTGCAGCCCTTGTCCTTATCCTCTGGGGACTACTGGAAAGAAGGAAGGAAGGATTATCTGTAGAGCCCCTGATTTTCCAGCCCATCCTCCGGGGAGCCTCACGGCGATCAAATGCAAAGTTCTGTTGTGCTGCTGCCCATCCCCTGTGCTGAACCCACCTTCCTTCCAGGGACTGTGAGGATGCAAAAAGAACCTTCACTTAGCCCTGCTGCACGTTTGCCTTGGGATCCGATCCAGAGCACTTAAATCGCAGCTCACTTGGACCAAACCCCTAATTCTTGCCTAAGGCTGGACAAACCTGCCAGCGAGAGTGACTTCACGCCGATCCCGGACTGAACCCCCTCACTGCAGCAGACAGGCTCGAGTTTTGTTATCCCAGCACTCAAATATCTTTCTATACACTGGAAAACTTTCCTAAGTGGTCTCCTCTGGGCTCTGGGCTGGACCATCAGCAGCAGCAGAGCCAAGCAAGGCCTCCCCACCCTTGGGGGACCCCTCTGCCATGGCACTGCTTTCCTCACTGGCCATGTGGCCACTTGTGGCATCCCAAGAAGCACCTCTGGAAGCCAGAGCTGTGGTGTCCGCACCCAGCAGGGCACAGCTGCCACGAGGCAATGCTGCTGCTGATTAATACAGCCCAGGTGTATTGGTGTGTGTTGTACTGCAGCAGGTGTCAGGCTCTGCAGGAATTAACTGCGGGGGTATCACTCTCTCAAGGCTTTGTGTTATGGTTCTGTTTTCTTCACCTTTAACCCCACAATGGATTATGGCCATACTTTCTCCCATAACTAAATGCTCTTCTGTCCTTTGACAAAACAGATTTGTGTCTTTTCATAGCTTTCTGTAGAGGGCTAATAATACATGGGAAAGCTTTACTGCCCACGGGAGACTTTGCCTGGCCGTAATAATAAGAAATGCTGTTGAAAAGTCATGATCAATGTTAATTCAGTTATTTTTCATTTTCTCTTTTTTTATAATGAAATCTTCTACTTTATGCATTTTATCCAGTGCTACCCTATGAATTGCTTGTTCGAGAGAGGGGTCATTGGTTATAAAAATGAGTTCTTGCTGTTTGTCCTCATACGAAAATAACAGCAATATTTTGAAATGATGAATTTAAGGGAGGAAAAAAAAAGTGGAATCTTGGATGTACAAAAGATGTAAATATTGTTTTCCAGGTTTTATGGTTCCCAGATGCCTCCTCTAATTGCACAGCTAACCCTGAGTTTATTAAGTTATTTTCCAGAGTCAAACTCATTTGTAAACATGTCAGAATAAAAACTAAATTTAAAAAACAAAACCTTTGGAATAGAATTCTGGAGTGATAAACAAACTAATTTAGAATGTATTTGCATGTAATTTACATGTGCCAAAATAGGATTGCATGTGGTTTGTAAATACAGGTCTTGAATCTATTTAACATTGCAGAACACCGCAGAAGAAATTAATTGTAGCTCAAAAAAAAAAGGTTAAAATAATAAGAAGATGGCTTAAAATGGCCCATGTTTGAATGTGATTCAATGTGCAGAAACTGGTGAGGAGAGATAAGCACGCAGAGAAAGCTGTAAATTCTAGCAGCAACATCTGTAGTAGTTAGAATACTATGTTTTATAGCAATTCCTTACCTCCCCCCACAGACATTACTATGGCACGCAGCATATTTATTATTCACTTTCTGCAAGAGATGTTCGCCTAGCACAGTCTTAAAAATAAAGTCTGTTTCCTTTCTTTTAATGTTAAAGATGATATGAGCTTCCATTTGAAGCCTCTCAGCCAGTCTGACCTGCAGGCTTTGGCTCAAGATAATAATTTATAATTATATGGGTTATTACAGTGGATTCATCAGCACGTAAATCCTTTGCTGGGTGCAGTCTCCATCTGGAACCTGAATCCTTCATGTTTTTTCCACCTGAAATACATGATAGAAGCACAGAATGGCTTGCACTGTTTTTTTCAGTAAAATTCATCATGTGCAGGGAGGCCACTCCTTCCCTAGGTCAGGTTCCTCAGGGCCTCATACATGTCAAAAGTTAGGGTGGAGCACATGGAACCATCCCATCTCTGCCTGCTCTTCCCAAAATATGCAGGCTAGAGGGAAATGCCATCTCTGGAGACCTGAGGCAGAGGGAGTGACAGCAGCCATGAGACTTAACAGGTCTTGATTTGGCTCCTTGGCCTCTGCTCCTGCTGTCAGTGCTGAAATGTATTTGTATTCTGGGCCTTGGGATTGATGCAGCAGTGTTTGGAGGGAAGAGGAAATGCTCTCTGGATAGAAAGGGATTGAGTAAATGCAAATGTAAGCACTGAGTTTAATAGTGCTGAATTGCATTGCTGGGGTTGTGGGGGAAAAGATGCTTTATTTACTATAAAAAATATCTGTAATGCATGTTTTCAGGCTTGTCTCCAAATGCCATGGAATATTTCTTTCTATATTCACGGCAGAGCAGCCTGGAGCTTAAAAGTGGCAGCAAAGTGGCCCTGCAATCTTTGCTGTGAGAGGGTCTGTAAAGCTGGTCAATGTTCAATCTCACTTTTCTTCACACTTTGCTGAGAATAAGTAGAAATGTAAGGATTTCTCCTCTGAATCCTGGGATTTTTTTTCTCCACTGGCTTAATTTCATATATATTATTTAATTTTAAACAAGGGAGAGGAAAAAAATGAGTAAGGAAAAGCAGACTTTATGGGATAGGAGGCAGAGCTTTGTGGTATATTTGTTATTCAGCATTTTGTTTGAGCATCATGGAAGAATATTATCAAGGAGGACCAGATGTCAGGAACCTTTCCATACATTTTTCAGGTCATAATACTTCTATTTCAATGTGCAGATAAATGTTTCTAAATGTTTTCTTGTACTTCTTATCATTTCATCTCTAGAAGAAATTAATTGTAGCTTAGAAAGAAAAGGGGTTTATTTCCCACTTGGCTATGAGCCATTTTGTAGATCTGCTTTAAATGTTAATTATTAATTAGGATATAATCTATTTAAATCTGTTTAGCTGTCCATTTCTTCCAAAGAAGGCAGCTGGATGAAAAAAGAAACATGCATCATTATAGAGATGATAAATTAGCCTCTTATCCCAGGAGAAGACAGTTCCTCAACACCAAGGTTGACAGAAACCAGGGAGTGGAGGAACCTCCCAGCCTTGTCCACTTGGTGCTGGATACAGAGAGTGAGGATACCAAGATGGCTTTTATAATTAAATTTTTGGTAGTAAAGGAACATCCTTCCTGTAACATTCATTCTAATGGAGTTATTGTTGCTGGGGAATGGACTCAGTGGGAGGTGTTTTTAAGTTGTATTGGAAAGTGAGAAGCTGGAAAAACAAGGGCAGGTGATCAAAAAAAGAATTCCAACAAGTAATAAAAAGCTTTTGCACATATCCCAAGTGAGGCAGATCTCTTACCTGAGCATCAGTGAAGCTGCAGCACGTGTATGTCTTGGAAAATCCAAATGAATTTGCTATTTTGGGGGAGTGAAGTTGGGATATGAATCTTTATAGAAATGAATGGCTTCTTGACAAAAAATATGTCATGGCTACCTTTATCAACTAAGTCCTGAAGACGAAATGTGAGGCTGGCAATTAGCACCAATGACCAGCTGTGAAAACAGGAGTTTCTCTCATTTCTTTTAATTATAATTTTGTTCAAATATTTACATATTTTATCTCTTATTCATTGCAAACTTTCTACCAACAGCAAATTAGACATTTTGGATTAAATTTTGTATATTTGTGTATTTAGGTCTTTTTTTATTTGCCAAGTTAAGTGCAAAACAGAGCCCTTGTTTATATGAACAGTATCTATATGGACTTATCTATATGAACAGTTGAAAAGCTGGGCACTAGATTGCAGAGCTCATCAGTGTAGCTCCAAACCTCACCCAGGGAACAGCTGAATGACTTTGGAAATCTGCAGCGTGTTCCTGAAACTTAAAACGATACCATTGTGTCACCTGAGGCAGCTCCGGGGGTCACAGATCAGTGGCTGCGAAAGCCAAAGCCAGAACATTTTCTCCTGTGTTTTATCTCTGTCCATTGTTCATAGATGATCAGCTCCAGAAAGACACACCCTGGGTGACACATGCTGGTGTTACCTTCAAAAAAATTGCCCCACTGGAGCACAGACACCCAGCCCAGCTCAGACACACGTGCAGATGCTGGAGAGTTACAAATATGTATGTGGAGCTGACAATAATATGGCCTTTTTTTTCTTTCTTTCCCTTAAATTTTATTTTATTGTAACTGGAACTGTCATGTGCTCCTGTGACACAGAGAAGACAGACACAGTTGAACTTTTGTTCTGTCCAGGACTTGGGCAGGCAGCTCAGGCAGATGGTCCATTTAGGATGCAGAGTCAGAATAATGGCATATTCCTGATTTCCTTAAAATGTGGCTGGCAAGAGTAGCGTTCAGCCGTGAGGGACTTACCTTGGACAAAGAAATCCAGAAAGGCACTCACAGGATTTCATTCCATTATACAGAACCTAAAAGCCCCCCAAGATAAAATGGATGCTGTGCCCCAAACTTCTGTGCATTTATCTTGACCTGAGGAGTTTTTACCCCTCAGGAGTGACATCCCAGAGCCTCTGCAAACATTGGCTCAGAGCACAAAAGCAGCCAAAAATGCAGAGTGTTTGATATCAGCAAAACTAAAGAATAAATTAGATGTAACAATGCACTGCTCACAAAAGAGGTGGCAGAGCCAGCAGAGGTACTCTGAAAGACAATGAGGATGATCAGTAAAATTACTTCATCTGAAAAGAAATCAAGCAGAACTGTGATTATTTTTTTCCTGTAGGATCTGCCACTGGGGAGAATGGAGCTTGAACTGAGTTTCTAAAGTTTATGGGGTTTTCTTCTTAGTTAAAGATGTTGCTTCCACTGTTGCATAACTGTATTTTGAACCACATGATGGTGGATAATGCAGCAATAAATGCAAGTTACTACTGGCCCAAGGATCATAACAAGTTTATATTCATTAAGGGAGAAGAGAAGGCTGTGTTACGGTGTGCTTGAGATGGACTAAATTCCCACAGCTGTAGAAATTTCTTAGCAAATATTTGAACAGAAAATATTTTTCGATTTTTTTTCTGTGTGGGATTTCTTGTGGGTTTTTTTGAGGTTTTGTTTTTTTTTGTTTTTTTTTTTTTTTTTTCTTTTTTGGTAAGAAAATGTATTAATTTTATATCTCCAAAGCCACATTCCTTGACATGAAAGAAAACAAATTTAGCTAAAAATCCGTTCTGGCTCAGTGATACAATGAAGAAAGCATTTAAAATTATTAGCAAATGTTTAGCCTTAATGGGAATAAGGGACATAAATAGCTTTTGAGAAGAAATAGAAGGGGAAGAAAAGAAGGGGGAAAAAAAAAAGAAAATAAAAGACATGAAGGAAAAATCCATGTGGGCAAAACTAAAAGTTCTAGTTTAGTACATTTTCTGGGATCTCTTTTATTCTAAATAAGCTAAAACTCAGGGTTTAGTTCATAAAGATGACACTCAAAAGGCAGATGTGCTTGTTAAGAGTTTATTTTAGTTTCTGTCTTGGGGTGAAATGCTTTCAGGTTCAGCAACAGCAGGGAGAGATTTTGTTAGGGAAAAACACTCTTAAGTCAGGAGTACAGGAGGAGCTGGGATCACCTCAGACCCAATGCTCTTGTAAATGAACAAGTGTCTTGGAAATGGGGGGGAGGCCATTTCATTGTGCAAACACTCAGAAAGGCAGCTCGTGAGACTCAGGTTAGCACAGATTCGTATTTTGACAACAACCCCCAGGAAACTGATTCAAAGACTGATGGAGGTTTAGTTAGCAAAAGTTAAATACTAATGAAAGGCAGTCGGCGTTTCCTGAGGAAAAGGATTTGTCAAACAATTCATTTTGGCCTTTGAGTATATCACAAATATGGCTGATGAAGCTGCATAAACTTTTTAAGGTGTTTGAATTAGTGCCTTACAACTTTTTAAAAATGTAGAGTAGATTAAATAGGTTAAAGATCAGCCAACTGAAAAATCTCACACATCACTCATCATGGGGGAACCTCACTTGAATGGGGCTCTCTTTAATGGGTTCCTTTCACGGTAGTGGGCCCAATATGACCTCTAATGATGATTTGTTGGAGATTAAAACATCACTTGTTGAGTGGTAAAGAATGATGTAGAAAGGTTTGTCACATAGTGCAACCTTGATCTCTTGATTGGCCGGATTCTTCACACAAAATAATGCATTTCAGCATAGCAAAAAACCATAGATTTCTGCTTCTTAAAGCCAGGAATGCAGCCAAAGCCTGTTTGATGGAGCAGTATTGACCAAAAGAATTTGGGATTGTGTTTGTCTAGTAATTAAGTTGGATGAAGCCTGTAAAGATATATATTCAAATGATTTTTTTTCTGGAATATACACAAGGACATAGGATGGATCAGAATGTCAATCTTGAAATATTTTATACCTCAACACATGCTATTCTGGTTTCCTCTTACAAAGAAAAGGCACTGAAGCATTGGAATTTAAGAAACCAGTTTAAATTATAAGACTTTAAAATTGGTTTAGGTCATCAAAAGTGAGACAGGGATGGTGGTGTGATATGCATTTGAAGATAGGCTCTGAGCCTACTGATAGCATGTGTGTATTTGTTTTTGAAAACAGACAATTTCCAAATCACAGGTCTAATTTGCCTTTCGTGGAGCAGCCTTTCATGCACGTGAGTGTTTGTGCTGCACAAATGGCAGAGCTACAGTCCAGGGTTTTAATGGGAGTTACATCCCTGGGCACACACAAAATAAGAGGTCTATTTGCAAGCAAGAACATATTTACAGCAAAGAATTGTCAAAAGATATTTTGTGTATCTCTTACAATCAGGACCAGAATCCCATGGCAACAGGCAAAGGTCTTTTGTATGGCTTGATATGGACTTCAAAGCAGAGTATTTACAGAATTATTAACTGCACTGGGTGGTGCATGAGCTGGACTGGTGCTCTCTGAGGCTGCCTGAAATTATAGGGGCTTCTCGTGGAGGGATGAAATCACTGCTTGCCTGGGTTTAGAATCAAGTAGGTAAATAATTTACAGCTTTGTTTTGCTCAGAATCCCTCTATAGTGCTCAGACAGTGTCGAAACGGGCAGAGCATCAGAGATGGATTTCTGGGAAGGTCTGCCCCTTAGTCAGAGGAGATAAACACATCCAAGTGCTACCAGGGTGTGATCACAGCAAAGAGTTATGCCAGTGGAGAGCACTAGAGTTAGAAAAGCTACCAAGGAGAAGTGGTAACAGTCAGAGTTTAATAGAATTTGTGAAGTTTTAGAATAGCATGTGTGTAGTCTCAACACAAGAGCAGAGCTCACAAGTCAGCTCTCACTCAGTGCATTTTTTCCTGACTTCAAGGTGACCAATTACACCAAGTAAACCAGGTAAAATATTTCATGCTCTGCTAAACAAGAAAGACAGAGAGAAGAGAACAGGGAAAAAAAAAACAACAATTCATCTGCTGAAGTACTCTGAAGTTAATAGTTCTACATGGACAAATGAGATGATGCTTAGAAACCTCCAAAAATGGCTGGATAAGGCCTAGCATTAAGCAGTCTATCAAAAATGACATTTCTGTTGTACTTCCCTCCTCTTCCACTTTGAGTGCCCAGTGTGATGAACTACCCCTGGAAATCTTTGGGCTACATTTCCATATCCCAGGGAAAAAAAAAAAAAAAAAGCTGTTGCAAGCATGGAGAATAAGGAGTTGCCTCAGTTTGAGACAGATTCAAAGGAGAAATATTTCAGAGCAGATCTGCTTCTGAAAAAAAACCCATATTACTCTTATTTCAGATGTGGAACTCTGACAGCATCTCACAAAAGCTAAAGAACAAACTGGAGGTCACATTGCTAAAATAATAACATGGAAGAAAATTGCTTGCATGGGGTCGAACATTATTTTTCCACTTCCCTTTCTATTTGGGTGGTTGGAAGTTTGTGTTTCCCCTTAACAAGGCAAAAGAATTTAATGGCTTTATATTGTTTGGAGTGGAGTGAGTGCCTGCAGGCTCGCTTGATGAGCAAAGTGACGTCCTGAGGAAACGTACAGCAAATTGCAAACAAAATCCTTATTAGTAGTGGCAGTTACCTCCTGGAGTAGGATTGATTTGAAATCCCTGCAAGGATAGTGCTCTCCTCGCTCAGCTAACTTGACAAATAAGAGCATTTCTTAAGAGTTCATATTCAAGTTGTGGTGGAAGTAATAGAATTTAACTTTCAGATTCAAAACAATTAAAGCAATGTACTGAACATCACTGTGCCTGAGAGATTTATTTTAAAAGTTACACATACAGCCCTTTTCTATTGCAAATGCAATAAAAAAGCTGGTTTTTTTCTGCACACCCTTGGAGTGGTTATGAAGAGCAACTGGGATTCAAACATTGGGGATGCTCCCAAAGAATGAGAGCATTCATTATGGGAATCCATGTTTTTTCTCAGCTTAGAAACCCAGAAAATCATTTTCATCCATCCTCTGCCATACTCTGGAACATGACAGGGAGAATGTTGAGATAGTCTGGACTATTTGACAACAACAATGTGAAGTAGCAGACATGTTATTTTGCAAAGTGTTTAAAAAAAAAAAAGTCATATGTGAACAGTGTAATAACAGCCTTGACAGGAATCAAAACAATCTGCAGTATTTGTTTTATTTCTCATCAGCCACTACTTATGTCACTGCAACAAGAAGTGAAAAGTACCAAAATGTTCATTCCTCTTTGCCCCATGCAACCGAAACATCTGAAAACATTTACTTTGAGCATGTAAAGAAACTCTGGAGTGGAGACAATTGAGATGAATACTCAGAGCTAATCCCAACTCCTGTTGCTCAAGCTGTGTTTAGATTAGTGTGTGGACTAACAGAATTGGATTTTTGGAGCAGAACATTTGGCACTGAAGACAGGGCCATACCTATTCTGTGCATTCCTGAGGTTTTTCCCATTGGATCAGCTCAAGTCTGCTCCTGTGTCTGGAATGCCTGTTGGTGATTGGAGCACATCTTCTAATTTCATTTCATCCAAGGGAAATCCATTTTGTGTGCTCCAGGATTGCTCTGTGATGTGAACCAAAGCACAAGATGCACAGACACTCAGAAGACAGGCTTCAAAACTTAAAATGCTTAGCATGTCGTATGGAGGAAATAAATGTTTCATTAACTTACTAGTTGTCAAACATGTTTCTACCAAATTATTTTTAACTCAGGGCACCACCAAAATGCACTCAAATTGAATTGCTTTGGGTATTGTTTAATTTAGTGAAAGAAAAATCACTGTTAACAAAGTAAAATAGCAGCGGTTATTGTAATGCATCATGTGGAAAGGCAAGGCAAGCATCTAAGTATTTACTGGTTTATATTTTGAACAATATTTAGTAGTTGTTATTTTTACTGCTGGAGGGTTGGACTTCTGCATTTGATAAGCAACATGATGTTGCCATTGAATGCAAAACCATTCAGAAACGCTAATTAATACTTCTTTTAATGAAATATGTGCTTATGTCCTGAGTTCTTTTACCTGGAAGTATATTTTACTATTTTACCATTTTAAAAGGGGCAGTAGTAATCAGAATGGGCAAATGACATGAGAACAACAAGCTCACTAGCCTTCTAAGAATTTACTCATTGCTACCCTGAAATTTGGCTGCAAGCCTTGAAAGTTGCATGCAATATTTAAGGCTTCGGCCTTCCGTGAGATCTGTGTGGTAATAGCCTGTTGTGGGTGGATGCTTGAGCATCCAGAAGCTGTGTCTCCTCCTAAAACTGGCAAAACAAGATTCTAAGTTATGGGTATTTTTTCAGTTTTCTGATTTGAATTAATATCACACTTCTATATGCTATATTTGCCGTAGCCAAGTATGAAAACCATGAAGAATTGTCACATTTTGAGCACCAGGGCTTGATTCACAGTGCCCCAGCATACTACAACTCTCCATTGCCAAATGCATTTTCCATCCTGGGAAAGGATTGGCATGGGTTGGTGCTGGGAATGAGGCAATAGCTGGAGTCTGCTCCCTAATGTTAATGCTTTGTTTTTGTGGAACTCAGCTATCAGCTGGTCTCACTTCATGAACAATTTGGTAAGTATCCTTGATACTAACTTGTCTTCTTCTCTGTGAATTAGTTTTAGAAATTTCCCTTTTATTTTCCCTTGAACTTGTACAAATTCTTACTGAACAGTGTGAAGATATTTTTTGTTTTGCCTGAAATGGTCAAAAATTTGATCAGGAAGTGGATTGCATACAATGAAAAGTGGGGGCTTTCCTCTCTGTTATTCATTCATCTGTTTAGTTTTGATTCCCTAAATTATCTGTAAGGAGAGCATGTAGTTGACAGAAGCCTGAAGTAAAGCCAAATGAGAGATTGATTTACCCCAGAAATACTGCTCTGTTTAGCAGATTTGTTTGTATGACTTCTCACTCGGTAGCAGTAGTTTGCTAGTTGGTATAAACAAGGGCCAACTTCCAGGGTTGCTCTGTGTGTGTACAAGGGCTCTAGACTTATACACACTGGATATCAGCTTTTAGAGTGTGAAGGCCTTATTCAAAGACACACCAAAGTCACTGTCTTCTGAAAAAAACTGGTACATTAAAAATCTCTGAGAACATTTCTTCGGTTTCATCACAGCATTGGTCTTTTCTTCTCAGTGGCAGACTTGAAAAATTTGACAGGGTAACCTAACACTTCCAGCACGGTGTTAGAAGAAAGATGCTCCTGTGCATAAGAAATAGAAATAACATAACACAAACCATACTTCTTATCCATAATTCTTCTGGGGTCTGGGTGAGTCTTTGAATTTTAATGGAGAGTGTGCTGAATGCTGGCAAACAATTAAATTATGGCTGCCTTCATAGTGTCTCTTCTAGGCTCTGTTAGCAAAATACGCCCTCTGGTTCTTCTCTAATTATTGAATGGATTTGCAGAAAGCCAGGCAGTCCAGAAATTTCCAGCAGCGGAGTTTGGAGTGTTCATGCCCAGAACAGACACAACGAGGCCCTGGCAGGCCAAGCATGTCCCAGTGTGCCTCCACTCCTCCCCTGAAGGAGACAAGCTGGAGGAGGAAGAGGGCAATCCAGCCTTTGTGCCCATTCAGCCCCCGGCCTTTTCCCCCAAGGCTGTCAGCGAGGGTGTTAATTAGCGTCAATTGTGACAGCCAGCAATAGGACCTGTGCCACAAAAGCATTTGCTAAACTACTCTGCCAGCAAACAGCCCACAGATGGACATGGCTTTCCTTCTCTACCAACCTGGGCTCTGAAGTCACGGCAGCCCTGAAAAAGTTGTCTAATTTATTGCTCTTCCCTACGGACTCTGTACCCCTCCCATATTCCTTTGTTTTAGAAGAAATACTGGAAGGCTGAAGTTCAAATGTTTCATTTTTCCAGTCTCAGTCCTTTCCCTCCCTGTGGCAGACTGCTCTGTGAGTGCTTCAGTATTGATGAGGATATTTTCTCAAAGGCGTCTGAGGCTTCTGTTTTTCAGGGATCAAAGGAAGGAATAATCTGGATTTTTGCAAATGGATACATGACAACACTGATGTCACATCATCAGTGAATTGCAGAGTTAATGTGCTTCATCTGCTTCAGAGGCTATTCTAATACTAATGTGCTTTTACGCCTTTAAAAAGTCCATGACCTAAATACAAATAGGAAATACAGTATGATTTTACTATTTTGTTGTTGAGACATGTAAGGTTTTCTAGCCTACTCTGGATTTTCATGTCCTAGTTTAGCTTTGCTCTTGTCCATTTTTTTTTTCTCTTTACTGTTTTCTGCAATCTCTGGCATTATCATTTCAATCCATTGATTCTTTGGGATCACCAGATACTGAGGTCTCATTTGTACTCCTCTCCACCTGTTTGAATGGCAGTCAGAGACCCCAGCTGCCAAGCTCTGCAATATTCTGCTCAGTTGAGGATTGTGGTTGGCATCAATGCAGATTTCATTTAGTTATGCTGGCAGCTTTCACACTACCACTGGGCTTGCTATAGGTGCAGACACGAGTGTTTTGGTCATTTATTCCTTTTACATAGTCTAAAAACATGTTAAAAATGTGCCCAGGCAAGTTGTTCCTCCATCCAAATTTCCTTTATTAAAAAGGCATGCCATTTCAAGGTGGAGGCAGGCAATCGTGCTCCTCACTTGGCATCCTGTCCTCATGCTGGCGGAGATGTTTGTGCTGCCCTTGGCATTCCTCAGCTCTGTTTTTCTCTCTCACTCTTGGGGTGGCTTTGGCAGCTGCACGGGCCAGATGCAGAGCTCTCTCCTCTTTTCCAGCAGAGGCATGTGAGGTCTGCGTAAAAAGCTTTCTGGCAGAGGCTCTGCATTTTGCCTGGCTCTGCTTTGCTTCCCCAAGATTTGCTCCTCACCCTCTCTACATGTACCATCTTCTGATCCACAAACAAGCGTGAGGAATTCAGCTGCACGGGGTGCAGGTTTGGAGAGGAGGCAGCTCACCTAAGGCACACAGAGAGCCCTGTTAGTGCCCGTGTCTGTTCCATTTCTGATGTATAAACAGTTACTTTGACATTTAATGAATTTGTCATCTTATATCTTGGAAGCACAGCAGCACCATGCACTCCTTTAGAATAAGCAGTTCTCTTAGCAGAAAGATTAATAATGCCTGCTTGCAACTACGGCTTTCCTGATCTTTAATAAGTAGTGAGTGCATACTACAAATTTTCCCCTGATGAAGACACTTTAATAGTCCCTTTCTCCTTGAATGGTCTGCCTGTTTTCATTAAAAGTGAAGGAACCTCTGATTTAGCAGGCTACTACCCTTTGTCTAAGAGCTTGAAATTGTTCAACAGGTTCAAGAGTTACTGTAAGCACATATACTCCAGGCAAACCCTCCCCCCAACAACCTAATAGGAAATACAGTTTTCCTTAATCTGTCAAAATAGTCAGGAAAAATTCAAACAGGAATGCTATTTCTGACCTCTGCCAAGCTGACACTGTCCTGGAGCATTTGTGCTGGCTAAGAGCAATACCCTTCAATGATTTCTCTCCAGTGCTAGTTGTTGCTAAATGTTCTTCTTCTTAACAAATAATAAAGATCCACCTTCAGAAGATTTGACAAAGTTAGTGAATTTGGCAGCCTAACACTTTACTTTCTCATATTTTACTTAAATAACCATGAAAAGTGCTGTCTTCACTCACTGTACCTGTGAAACTACTGCTCCCACTAGCATTCAGGACTTAAAAGTTCATTTGTAAAGCCATGCCATAGTGGCAAAGGAGATGTAGCTGGCCAGCAGGTCCCCTAGTCTTGCATGGGGAGAGCATTTGGAAAAGTGAGGAATTTTCTGCAAGCCTGATGGTTGTTTCTCTTCTGAGCATAAGACTTGATGGTTGTTCTCTTCTCTCTGTAAAATGACTTGTTTTGACACTTGGGATTTGGGTTGTTGGAAATCTTTTCACATTAAAGTTGGTTATTCACAAACGCTAATGGTGGTAATATTAGCAGTATAGTTTGTAGCTTGTCACTTCACAATCTCAGTCTTTATGCAAGAATTGGGGATTTTTCATCTCTTATGATTAACTGGCAGAGATACACAACTCCCACGATGTGGAAGTGTCACATTCAGAAACAGGCTGTGGGAGTCAGGGCCTCTGTCCCAGACCTCTACCCAGCAACCTGTGTCACAGGGGTATGTTTCTGCTCTTTCCACTTCCGTTTTTATAAAGATTTTTGCTCCACCTTACCTGCTGCATTTTTGTAGTCGCAGACATTTATAAGCCCATCACAGAAGCATTCGAGTGTCACAGCATTAAATGAAAGGCAAAACCTTAACTCTGAATAAATAGTGCATACTCAACACCATCTGCTTTACCTTTAGAATTGTTGCTCATGCTGAAGTTTTGATGGAAAACTGATTTTTATCAGGAAGATTCCTGACAGGATCAAAACTGCTGTCACAGAAAGGTCAGATCCAGGATGCCCCACCTAAGGATGCTGGCCAGGAAGTTGACCCGATGGGCATTTAGGTGGAGCAGTGTGTCCAGAGTGTCCAGAGACCTTCACCAGTTGGATCAGAAGGCTGCCACAGGGGATGCTGGGCACTTGGGTTGGATGGTGACCAAGGAACATTACATTTAGGACAGTAGTTTTACCACACATAAAGATCACAAGAAAACTGAGCCATTGTGTTTGACGATCTGAGGTCGCTGAGTTGCTACAGCACCGAGGACTTCGCAGTTAATAAGCAACACTTCAGCTTGCACCTGGAATGAGACTGGCAGCCAGCAGGAGCCCAAGAGCAGGTGCAATATGCTCTTGTCCATTTACTCATCCTCTGTGGCAGGCAGCCACCTCCTGCACCAGCTGAAGCTGCCAGATGTCCTTCGGGTCAGTCCCACATCACACGCATTGCAGCAGTCAAGAGTTTTACTCGCTGCTTGCTTTTGTTGACTGTTCCTGCCAGGGTCACTACCTGAGCCTGTCAGTAACAAATTCCCAGTATAATTCTGTGTGCCTCCTAGGGAATGTCCTCAGGATAACGGGGGCCTGTTTTGAGGTTGAAGTCTCCTATTGCATATTAAATTTTTATTTTTCTCCATCTGATGAGATAGCACATTAGCTACCACTGACATCTTTTTAGATTATTATCTTTAGTGAATCATTTGCTCATCCTGCGTTTTATCCATAGGAACAGTAAACTTCCTTTTATTAAGAAGGGAATTTCCCTTAAGTCTCTCCAAAATGATGTGTTACATTCTGTAATTATTAACTTCTTCTCTTTGTCTTAACCACCAAGCCCAGCAGTGCTCCCTTCCCAGCTGAATTGGCAGGACTCGAAGTGTGACACTCTATTGTCATTCAGCTCGGGTGTTTAATGGCAGCAGGAAGCTCAGGTAACATCCCGGCCTGAATTGCCTCTACTCACAGGTTATAATTTTCTTAGATGACCTCAGATTGTGGTGTTTGCCCGCTTCAGGAGACAGCGAAGACCATCAGACATGTCTTCATAAACATCATAAATTTTTATTTACAATTCTAAATGAGGTGTACGTTTAAATGTTCTGTGGGCAGGAAGCGATATTGATCACTGGTTGACATTTTTAAGAAAAACTATTACCACAAGATGAAATTGGCCACTCTCCTTACACAAGGCAAATTGGAATAATGCTTGTTTATAAGAAACAAAGGAAAGAATGGAGACTATTAAGTGGACAATTTTGTATTAATATTTTATGCTGTTTGCATTATTTTTCACAGTAATCCTGCATATCCTGATCTCTAACAATTTTCCTCTTTTATTTTGACTCTTTTTAAAATTGTTACTAAAAGGGTAGGGTGGAGGTTGCCTTGTGTGCTGAGTAATTCTCTACTAGTTACTAGCATTAATTTGTGGTTTTCTGACCTTTTAGTGCTTGATTTTGCAGTGAAGTTTTGTTTAGTTTGTTTTTTGTTTGTTTCCTTTAATTGTTTGGAGGTTGTTTTGGTTTTTTTTAATAGCTGTACAAATTGTTGCAGAGTTTGTTTGCCCTCAAAGTCTCAAACTCTACCTTTTTTTCTCTATGATAATATGAAGTGTTTTCTCTGTTTTCCCTTTTCGTGTAGTCTCAGGTTTAAAGTGTATCAGGCTTGAGTGTATTTGTTTGTACTTTAATAATATGCACATCCCCTCTGTGCCAATGCTGCTGTTTCCCTGATGGTAACCAAGAGCACCGTGAATCCTTATTTACCAATCTCTCCTCTTAAATGTCACAGCTGTCAGCAAAGGAGTGATGTAAAAAATATTAGAACAACATTTTCTAGTTTCTTCTGTGATCTGCTGCTACTTTCTCGCACGCAGCAAGTGATGGGAATCATTCAGCAGGGACAGCTTAGAAAATGATAGCAGCTGAGTAAATCTGACTTGTAGAACTAAATATCATGGATCAAATGGGCTTGTGCCAAACTTTCCCACTGGATTTAATGTAAGACTCTGACCCTTGTAGTATTACAAAAGTGGGTCAAATTTTCTGTGCTTGTACAGTAGGTCTTTTGACATTTTGCCAATGCCAGTGTGCACTATCAAAGGTTTTATCATCAGTTGCCAAAGAGATAACTACAAGTTTTGAATTCCAATAAAGAGTGTAATTGAATGTCCTGCACCTCAAGAAAATAACAGGGAGGAATGGATCACAGTGCATGTTACACCTCTGTGCTGCCATGAGGAAGTTTGGCACTCAGGCTCGGCTAGAATCCAAATGGCAAAGGTGAAAACATCCAAGACAAGAGAATTTTGTCCTTGTGGATTAGGAGATATTTCAGTGCCCTCTCAGACCTCTGTCCCACTAGTCGGAGGCCATGCTGTGGTGTCCAGGAGGTGCAGGTGGGCTGCACTGGAAACGTGGCATGTGGTTCAAAAGGGAGCTTTTCTTCTCTGTTTTCTCCCCTCAAGTACTAGTGGCCAAGTCCTGATCTTGGCCATTCACCTCTCACTCTTCCCTAATTTTAATTACAAAGATTTTGTGATCCTTCTGTTTCTTTCCTTTTTGTTGGTAGGTTGTAGTCCCCAGCCCTAAGATCCAATGCCCATTTTTCTCAAAGGAGTAATGGCTCTCTTCTCTGCAGCCCCTCTAGTGAGGCATAGCTGATGAAATTTGTACTGCAGCAGTGTGGCTTTCACCTGACCATGAGCCTGCATATTTCCATCTTTTCCATCTTGTCCACTCTGCTCTATCTCAGAGCTTCTACAAGTTTGAGAACCCGGAGTTCTCAGCACAGCCACTTTCCCCCCTTCCCGTATTAGTGGCATGACAGCTCGTCATCAGAGGAGTATTTATAGTGTTGTCAACTGCTTCACAGCCTCAGGAAGGGGACAGGAAAACCAAGAGCTAAGGGCAAACCAGCGCGGTGTCCATCATCCACCGCAGGTCTCAGTTCATCCAAGGCAATGGTCAAACGATGCCAGGGGTACAGGGCAGATCAGTGGTGTGACAACCAATGTTGCAATTGTAGAAGCTTGACTTTTTTCCAAAATGAAACAAAATCGAGTCTTCTAAAATGGCGATAATCCTCCTTATATTACCAGGGTGATACTGGAGGGATCATTTATCTGCGGGTGTGCTGTGTAACCTCAGACTGGTTGCACGCCAGACCCAGCCTCCCTTCCAGTTCCTATAACTCTTAATTCTGGCAGCACAGAAGTTAATAGTTTAGGAAAATTTTGCTTTTTTTAATAATTAAGTCTGTAGAAGGTAGAAATCAACAGTACAGTGCGTTTTCCCAGCAGAGACCGTAAATTAATTAGGAGCAATTTGCTGTCAGAAACAATTTCCATAATTTTAAGTAAAAAAGCAGAAAACCCGTTTTTATCCTGAAGTGATTTAACTCCTGTGATGATGAATTATGTGAAATTGCGATTTACCTGCTCCTGGCTCCTGGTGCTCAGAGGTGCCAGAGGTGGGTGAGAATCAGGTGGTGGTTTCTATTGCGGGGCAGAATTTCTGAGAGTGATGCCCTCTCTTCCTGCCGTTCAGATCTTGACCTTTTCATAACAGAATTGTCTTTGACACTTGCAAATTCCTGTCAGGAGATAATGAACAAATTGCAGTGCTAATCGAACACAGGCCTTTTGTAGGCTTTTGCCTGATAGTCACGCACCAAAGGTCACAGTCTAACTAATGAGGGCTTTGGGTGATACCTACACAATATGTGGGCCTTTCTGAAAGGCCAAAATTTATGGGTGCCACTTGGGGACAATTCAGCTATCACAAGCATCTTAGAAGTACAGGAAGGGATGATCCATCCATCACTAAAACCCCATTATTGGACTTAAACACTCAGCCTAATATGCATAATTGCCAGACCTTGGGCTCCTCAAAAAGGCCTCGGTGTCATTATGATAGATCCTCCTCCCTGTTTACTGGGAAGAATGAACACGAGATGGTCCATTGTGGCATTTAATATTTCAGGCCATCAGGATTTTAGGGTGATTTGCAGATATCAAGTCACTAGGATGCTGATTTAAATGAAGGGAACATTTGTGGAATCATAAATTTGTCCTGTGAAGTCTATTATGTGGATACCTTTCTGCAGCTGATAAGCATTAAAAAATTTACTGCTTCACACTTGCATTTTCTCCTTTTTTTTTTTTTTTGGTGGCCTTTTCAGGTGCGAATACATTTATTAGTCCTTTCATTCTTTGCCGATATACAATTAAAGCAGTCTGACCTCTAGCTGCCAAAGGCTTCACCAAAATACATCATGGAAACTGTGCCTTCCAGAGCAATGGAATCTGCTTTATCATGAGTTCTTGCTTTAAAGCGACATGTGCACTTGATTGCAGCTGCTCCAGAAATACGCAGGAAATATAGGCTAGAGATGAAAAGGCACCAGAAGATAAATTGGGGTACTATCCTCAAAATCTCCAAGGTACCTGCAGAACTTTAAGCCGGCCTGGAGCACGTTAACGCAGCGATGCTGCTCAGCCCCTTCCCCGGGGTGCTGGCACCAGATCTCGGCCTCAGCAATGGCATTTGGGCTGGTGTCCCTCTATTCCCTGGTCCCTCTGGTCCCAGAGTGCCCAGCTTGGTGCCATTCCCAGTCACACCAAGGCCCGGGGGATTGCCCTGTGCAGCTCCACAGCCGCTGCCTTTCGGCGCTGGGCGCAGCGACCCCCGCGCAGAGCTGATCTCTCAGCTTGGCTCGCGCTCTGGGAGTCTGTGGGACGGAAGGTGCGACAGAAATGGATGCTATATAAATATTTTTGAGATCTAGAAATACAGGCTACAGAAAAAGCTCGGCTCAGAACTGACAGCGTAATCAGAATCTGCATTTCACACCACAGCGACGGTGCCTGGTGCGACACAGTCTGCTTAGCGCTACCCAGCGCCACTGCACCCTTCCAGATCTTCAGGAGAATGATGAAATGTGAGGTTTGTTAGTCTGTGTATTCCTGTTCTTTCATGTTTACTAAAATACATATTTTCTTTTTTTTTCCCATTAAATGATTACCTTGAAATTGTTTACTTACTGATTCAAACCCCCACCAGATGAGAATTCCCATGTCAGCACTGCAATTCTTGCTAAATGTCTGGGTAGCTCATAGAACTGCTGAAAGGCATTGAAGACACCCTCTCCTGGTCATCCACTGAATGCACTAATTTATTTTTAAATGGGCTTGCAAGTCCTATTTGTGTTACGTGTGTGTTTATTTAAGGATACATTTGGAAATTAGTCCTCATTTTGAATTTATATTCTGAGACAGTGACGTGAGACATCTCTTTCAAATTATCTCAGCACGTGCATCAGATGCCAGGTCCAGGTAAGTTGTGCTGGACGTGATAAGTTTGGACACATCGGTTCATGCAGTGAGAAACATCTTGTGTAACAGGCTTTGCACATTGCCACCGAGATCAAAAGCCTGATGACTCCAGGGTCTGTCTGTCCTTAAAGCTTTGGTTTGGTTTGGGATTTTTTGTCATCCAGTCTGTCAGTGAGATTTTGTTCTGAGTCACTTTGCAATCTCCCCTCCAAGGGAATCCTGCAGCCGCTGCTTGTCCTGCTCACAGTGACAGCACCTGAAAGACCAGATGTGAGATGTGTTGAATGATGGGCGTGAGTCAGTTGCAGCAGGAGGCATGAGAAAAAATCAGAGATTTTTTGCGCTTTGCTTCACATCTTCTACTTTGTGGAACCTTGCACTTTTGGGGGAAATTGCCTGCTATGAGCTACACAGCCCATTTCAAAACACACAGTCAGCTCTTTCCCATATAACATCCAGCATAAACCCTCAGAATTCCCCTTGCATGCATAACTTGAGTCAAAGAGAGCTGCTATTTTGGCAAGGTATGCACTGGCAAGAGTGTGATCTTGTTTTGAAATAAATATATAAAACCAACATGCAATGAGGAAGAATCTGTGCATCTGCCACACACGGCATGGGTAGTAATTATGACAAAATCTCTCAGAGAATAAATACATATTTAAAAATAAATGTACATAGTGTTGGGCAGATAATACATTGATGATTAGACTTTGGACCACTTGGGCATTGTTTAGATATAATCTCTCTACATCTTCAAAGCATTCAGCTGGTCTGACTCCTTATGGCATCCTTTGCTATTGAAAGTCATGAAAAAAACAGTTTAACAGGAAATTCTGTCTCTTCTGCATCCACCCACCCCTTCAAGGTCTTCCTTTCAGCCTTCCAAGTGGATGTGCTACACCAGAGCTGTTGTTAGAGTAACAATTTGGGTTTAATCTAAATTTCTAGAGGTTTCTTTAGCCAGAATGGGCTGAGCTACTAGATCAGTAGGTGACTTAGGATAAAAAGTTTGAGTGCTTTTTGCCAGAATTAGGCCAGGATTTGGAGAGTTCCTTGTGGGCCAGACCTGTGCTCAGCAAATTGCTGTTTCCTCATCCTTGTCACGCTCCTGGTCCTGGCCATAAGGGTGGCTGCACTGTTGGGTTTCACTGGGCTGCTCCTCCCTGAGCTGAGTGCAACACATCAGAACTACACCTCATCTGCTATTCCCAAATGCTTACCTTACCTGTAATCACAGATTCCTATATTTATTCCATGTGAACCATGACTTCTTTGTGGGGGATGTTTTGATGCATCCTAACCTGGATGTAGTCCTGACATAATGTTGCTGCAGCCTTTTAGTAAGCAACTGCTAAAGTGTTTCAGAAGGAACTTTTGGGAGGTTTGTCAGGGCACAGTCCTGAGCCTACTGATAAACAGCTTGTGTAAATCACTGCTAAAGATCCTCACTGACAAGCCAAGATAATACTAAAAGCATCGTCTTCACAGCTGTTAATTCCCTTTTTGGAAGGTGGGTGTTTTTATTGGGGTTTATTGTTTTGTTTGTTACCTTCTTCCATATAAGTCTTACTTGCCATTAAGCACCTGAAAATATTGTTGCCCTGGGACAGGAGACAGCTTCACACCTGGGCCACCAGGAACACACTGATCTCTGATGCAGGTAGGGGAGGAAATGTGCCAACTCTCGCAACTTGAAGGTGTTAAATTTTATCAAATGGTCTCTCCTGTAACCTCTTGGAGACCTGCTGCTGTCCATCATTGCAGAAGTAATTTCCATCTGATTTTTCAATGCTCCAGTAGGATTTAAGTGGTAGGGCCCTGTGATGGTTCCACCTGATTTTGCCTCGAAACACCAGGCGGGTATTGGTTTCCTGTATGGACTGTGCTTTTGTGCATAATAATGTTAAATATAATGTGTTCTTAGCCTTGTCATATAATTAAGAATGGAATTTAGGTAAAATAATTCCTAGACTGGGAAGATCATTGGAACCAGCACTTTTGTGGCCAGGAGAGAGACTCAGTGAATGCAAATCATTAACTTAGCAGTGTCCTATATATTAAACATTTTGTAAAAGATTGGAGCTAGGGGAACAAATAATCCAAGCAAATGAGTAAAATTCCTTGTGGTGCTTGGGGGGGAGGAGATATGGTTTGGCTTGGATCCAGGAAAGTGTTTAAAAGCATGTTAAACTTTAATGAGGTAAATAATCTCATCTCTGTGGTGCAGAACATTTAGGCTTAATTTTAGGCACATGCTTAAATTCTTTGCCAAATTGGGGTCTAAAAAAGAGTTATGCTTTTGCATTTGAGAAGCAGGGATGATATCACATGACTTCTATATTTAATCACAACTACTGACGGCAGCTGGGATTTTGAATACAGAATACTTAAAGCAAACTGTTCTTGATCAATCCATAGAGAAATACTCAGAGGGAGAAAAAATATATACAGTAAATTTGAATAATGAACAGTTTTGAGGAAATTGCAATCTGCTTGCAGACATTTGGAGAGCAGAAAAGAAGCTAAATTTGTTGAGTAAGTTACTTGCTGTGATCTATTCTCTTGGCTCTAATTAGAGAGAAGTGAGCAGTAAAGGAACCCAGAAAATGAGACTGCTGTGGACTGAAGTGCCCAAAGAGAAGAGTTTAAGTTGGAAGGGTTTTTTTAAGTGGATTATTTTCCCCCAAGTATTCTTTAAATAGGAGGAGAAACTGTATAAACAATCAGCTTTGGTGCTTGACAAATATGACAGAAAACATTTGTGTTTTCTTTGGAATTCAAATATTTAAGTTTACTATAGGAGTCAACTACGGCAGTTAACAGCTGACAACTTCGTAATTTTGTAGTGTTACGGCTCGTTGTGATATCACCAAAGTATCTTCATTGGCTACTTCAGCTCAGAGTCGCTCATTAGCAGCCTTTATGTCACAGTGCAGCAAACCATTGTGACTTTGAAGGCCCTACATGGCTGCTCTGTGAAACACTAAAATGTAACAACTGTCACTATTGTTTCTTCCAAACAAAGCTTCCAGACATCGGATGGAAGGTCATATCCGGAAACTTTGAATTCAAACACTTTCCCTGATCAGGCTGCCCCTTACTCTGTAGCAGGCTCACAGGGACAGTCTCTCCACACAACACAACTCACTCTGTAGTACCAGGAAAACTCCTTTGTGGAGGGCAGAGCTTTGGCTGGTGGTGAAGCAAATCCATAGGAACGCAAGACGATCACATCTCTGCTCCAAGCTCAGGTCACATTTCTTTAAACCTGTTTTCTTTATCACAAAATAGAGTGGCAGTGTTTGTTTATTAAAAAACCCAAACAGCAAAAACCCAAACCAATCACACTGCGAAGTAATTAAGAGAGTAAATGGAACCTCTTCTGCCTTATCACCAGTGTTGTGGGGGTTGGAACCAGATGATCATTAAGGTTCTATGATTAGCAACCCGTTGTAACCCATGGAAAGTCAGCTTTTGGATCATTTTGTCATGTCTCTTGTATTACAGAGGAGAGTTAGGAGCTCCTATTTTGAAAATGTGATGTACTCATAGTCCCAAGTTACCCCACACTTTTAAAAAAACAAGCAATACTTTTACCATGTTTTTTATCTTTCCTGTGCACTTCAAGCATACATGGTGGGCTGAGGGCTGTTTGCACATCTGCTTTTAAATATAACTTCCATTCCAAATGCCCATATTTTATAGTCTTTTATTTTTTTGTGATAACTGTTATCGCCATTTGGAATTCTCATACATAAGTTCTTATAAATGATTTTTTGTACATGATTGCAGTACATGTGTCTTAATACTGCAGCTGGGGGTAAAAATACAGCTGAAACAGCTTCTCCCCCATCCATTTATAACACAAAAATCCTCTGCCTGGAATCCCTAGAGTTCCTTCAGCTTTGTCACAAGCAGGACTGATAGACTTTAGTTCAATAGTTTTCTGTTAGTCAGCTTCTAGCAGAAGAAGTGGTGTCCACTCTAGATTGAACAGTCCTAGGCAGTGAACGGCAGCACTTCATTCCTTCCTATTTTCTCTCTCTACCAACGACATTCTTGTTCGTGCCACTCAGATCCATGTTTTTTCCCCTTGATTTCATTCATTCTATTGTAGCCTTGCAGGATTGTTCTCAGGGTAGAACAGCTTGTTGAAAGGTGTTTATAATAACAATTACACCTACTCCAATTGCTAAAGTGTAATCTTTATCTTAATCAAAAAAAAAAAAAAAAAAGGACAGGGGTGGGCAGAAGAAAAAAATATACATCACAAACTACTCCAAAGTTCTGCTTGAGTTATTTTTCAATTACAGCAGGTGAAGCAGAATGAAATTGTTACAGCCATTTATTGATTGTGTTACTATCCATTAAGGTACAACAGAAGAAGTCCATCATATTGTGTAACAACTTAACTATTTAAAATGACAAAGGCTTCCTATTGTTTCCCTTTTTTGCCATTATCCTGACAAATACATTCTACTTCCATGCTGGAAATCAAATTCAGGAATCATAATGAAGAAATTCAGTATTCAAGGTGACATTATTTCTTCTCCTAGCTATTGAAATTCTTCAGCTTTTTCATTGAAAAATAACTGAAGCAGAACAAAGGTAATGAAATATATTAATTATATTAATGATGTTTTACTGAAACTGGCTTCTTCCTAAAGAGAGGGCATATATAACTGTAAGGAGAGATTCTATCAGTGGGTAGGCAATTAACAGGTAATGCTGTCACAGGAGCAATTTTAGCTGCTATGAACTATTCAGCCACCAGATTAAAAAACACTTTTGAAGTTTTGTGGTGAAGAGCAAAGTTTGTTATCTCCTCTAATGTGTGTGGCTGCTCTGTTCTGGGGAGGGAGCCAGTGGAGGTGTGCAGTGAAGGGCAGATTTAGTGGGTGATGTTGTAGATGTTGGTGAGAGCAGGCTGGGGGTTGGCTCTCAATCCAGGAGCAGACTGGGTGGTAGAGTGGAGCCTTAGGTGACCCTGATGTCTGGGTACCAGCACCCAGCAGCAATAAATACTGATGTGTCATTGCAGCTAAAGGCAGTAGCTGATGTCCAGTGTCTGATGAAGAACCACGTGGTCTTGAGCTGCTAAAACTTCCCTCTAAATAGTCTGTGTTTAATAATCTCTGCATCTCATTGGCAGCCCAGTGGGAAAGGTTTTCTGGACCTGTTTGGGATTGTGGTAAAAATGGAACTGCACAGAGAAGGGAAGTTATTCACGTGCCAAGGAGAAATCCTGCCCTTGGCAATGCCAACTGGTGCTGCTCAGGGAGAGGGATGGGACAGCAAGGCTCTGCAGTGACACTTCTCCTTGTAGGCTTTAGCAGCGTGTGCTGCACAGGATCAAACCACAGACATCTGTGGTTCAGTTTGTTTCATGTTTATTTTCACGAGTTCTTGCTTTTACTCACATACCAGCTTAAATTTCCTACTCATAAGAGAAATAAAACTTTAAGAAAATGAAGAATGACAGGTAAGATCCCTATTCTGCTTCCACCAATGCTAGCAAAAAAATTACTGAGACAAGAGCCAGAGCCCTTTTCTTCATAGTATTGACGATGTCTTAACCTTGGTGCCACATTTCCCATTTTCAGATCACTCTGCCCCAGCACTGATAATCTTGTGATGTTGCAACAACTGCTAACATAAAAATCCACTGCCTGTTGCTGCAACCACAACTTCTCTCTTTGAACCTATTCACTACACAGGAACTTCAAGTTTCTTATAGCTTCCTTCAAGTAAATTAGACTTTCTATTTTGAATGCCCATTTAAAGACAAAGAAGGGCTGGCACTTATGGCTTCTTGTAGTTATTTCTATCCTAAAATCCCTAATGAACATTTTTGGGGTTTCAAATCACTGCAAAGTTTTGTTGCCAATTCCTGTGTCCTGCCCCACTGTCACTGTGGGTTTGTGCTCTTGCAGCCCTCAGATGTCTTTTATTTGACTTGTACAGTAAATACCTGTCAGATCCCTGAAGTTTCCTCATCAAACAAACCCCTTGATCTCCATAATTGATGCTGAAATGCTCGATGTGAATACCAGTTGTGTGTGTCAGTGTGCTTTAGGACCGGCTTGAGCAGTGTTTTTGTAGGGGAGTGCTCCTGCCCTTGAGCAGTCTGGTCGAGGGTGCACTGAGCAAAAAAGGAACTGCACATCAGCACTGGGTTAACATTCACTGCCCTTTGTACTTTCACATGTCTGGGGTATTTCCTTTCTGGGCTCATAAAGAGGTTGAAAATAAATGTAAAACACCTTCAAACAATACTGTGCACATACGTTATTTCCTAATATATCTCTACAGCAGTTAGGCAAAAAGGGCACCTGTACAGCCATCCCTGGGTCTGCCATAAGTGCAGTGCAGGTATTTCTGAGTCACCTGGTGAAGCAGTAATAGGCCACAGATCTCCTTGTTCCACTGGACAAGCAGTTACCACACGACTGTGGCTGCACGTCAGGGGTTAATTTTGTTCTCCAAGCACATTTGGGAGTGTGTTCAGGCAGCACACAAAGTGAAGGCTGGGAATCAAAGCAAGCAGGCTACCTCCTCCCACAGATCTCGCAGCAGAATTTAGGAGCTGAACGATGCAACATGTGCATAAAAGCTTGATAATGTTTTTAAAACATATCACTTGAAATATGTTAACGCATATGTTCCGTCATTTAGAACTCTTTCATAATACATCATTTGGCCCTTTAGCTTTACACCCAGCTCATTATGGCTCATGTGCAAAGAGAAACATTCTCAAAAATTTCTCCTGGTCTTTCCCCAACACTAGCATGACCTTTCTTTCCCACCTTGTGCAGTCCCTTTTTTCTCTTGGCATCTCACTTTCCAGCTCTTTCTGAGCCATTTCCAGTCTGGTGGCAGTCTATCCCACCAGTGCTTCAAGTTTTGCTGAAAGCTGCAGGCTGCCTAAAGGAGAATTCAGCTCATTCTCATTTCAAAAGTTTAAAGGTTTCTCACAGTTCAAATTTGCCTGATTATCTGACTGTGAATAATTGGTTCTTTTGAAGCATCAGGTTATTTTGTTTTGTTTTGTTGTTTTTTTTTTTTTTTAAATTTATTTGTGTCAAGATTAGATAAACAGGATAACAGAATTGCATTGTTACAAAAATTGTTGTGAAACAGGCAAATTTCATGTTAGTTTTACAAAAAGGTTTAAATTCAGGTAAGAGTGTACTGGCACATGCACAAGACCAATGTGTCATTTTAATTTCCCAGTCCTGATAAGATAATAAACCAATAGGCATTTTTATTTAAATAATGCAGGAGAAACAGACAAATCATTGCACAGGAGTTCCTTGGATAAGGCAAGGTAATGCTTTTCATAGCATATTTTCAGTTAAATAAAGCATGTCCTTTACACAGGGCTGTAGATTGGCCTTGAGCACACCTCCAGGTGGAATTCCCTCCTCTTCCCAAGGATCACACACTGCAGGCTGCCACCGAGCCCTTGGTGTGGGCACACTCATTACAATGCTGATTTTGTAAAGTCGCCAGTCACTCAGAGATATGGATTCCTCAAATCAGGCTCTTTCCTGACTTCTGAATTTTATACAGTTTTGCTCTCAATACTTCCCTTTCAAGGTCAAAAGCAATTTCCGCACTTCTAGGAATGTTCTGCTTGCAGGAATTTTTGATGTTCCTGCAGTTCATGATTTTTACTAGAAATTCATTTGTCTCAGCAGATAGGGGGTGATCAGATGATACTGAGCAATACCCACCGGGAGCTGCCTTCCTGATCTGTCCCATTTTGTATAAAGTGGGATAGAAATTTCTGGTTTAATTATCACTGTTAGATGACACCTCTCTGCATGAGGGTCCTGAAGCCTTGGTCAGGAGCTACTGATCACGGGGAGACGAACTGAGGTGCTCACTCACTCTCTTGAACATCTGAGAGGTGCCTCTTGGTGTTACCTGGTACAGAAATATGAGAATCCAGGGAAGAAAGAACAATGGTACCCCACGGAATGAACTGGTAGCATTGAAAAGTTGAAAATTTGGTTGAAATAGGAAACTTCCATATGAAACCGTTTTCTTTTTTTTTTTTTTTTTTTTTTGTGGTTAGCAGTCTGTTCGAGGAGTTTGGACCTTTCTGGGTTTGCCTTTCATTTTGTTTTCAAATCAACACTATGGATGTGTTGGAATTTTTAAACTCACATTTCCCTTTCCCCGCGTTCCTTTCTTGCTGCCCACCTTTAGTTGCTACGTATTCTAAGGATATGTGAACAGCCAGAAAATGCAGATGGAACTCAGACTGGTAAACTTATAATTTTTTAGAAGTTTTTTGTTTAAATAGCTCAAAAATCTGCCTCACAGTACCTTCTCTGTGCTGTTTAAACTAAAATAGAGAAAATATCTCAATTTTTGAAGTAAATTAAGTCTGTATTTTGGTAAGCTGGTAAGAACGTCAGCTTATTCTTTTTTTCCCCCACAACATATGGGGCTTTCTGTTTATTGTCTTTCCCTAATTTTCAGAATTTTCCTTTGAGCTTTTGTCAGCAAAGGCATACGCTCCCCTCAGTGGTTTGTACATCTTCAGAAAAACAGTAGGTGAATTTGAGTAATTTCCTCTTGCGAGAATGTATTCGGTTTGAGAGTTTAGGTGAATTATATTCTGCTGATTAGCGAGGCAAGTGCTGTGCTCCATCTGCTAGAGAATGGGAATGTGATATTTATAACGTGATGGATGTTGCTGTTGGGTGGGTTTGCAGTGCTCAGTGTGACTCAGGGATTCGCTCGGGCCGTGGGCTGCTCCCTTCAGGACGTGCTGACTTGGGGACAGGGAGTGCTGCTGCAGGACTGGGGCTCCGGGCAAGAACCACAACTAAGGTACACAGCAAGAGCAGCAAAGTCAAGCACACTGCCCTTTCCAACAAGGAATTCAGGAAAAGAAATGATTTCTCAGTTATATGGGACTATTCAATGTTAGGTTATTTTATTTTTCCCTCAGAGGAATTAGAGAATGTGCGTACGAAATTTCTTCTGCACTCATTGTGCAATGCCTAACAAAATGTTTCTATTGTCCTATTTTGCTCTGAACTGCCCTTCTATATTTGTATAAATCCTCTAGATTTTACACCTTTCCCCATCCCAGGAATGGGGAGGTGTTCCAAAAACACCTGCAGAACACCAACAAATGCTTGGTGCTGTTGTTAGGGTGGCTTTACCAAATGCATTCCTTTATTTCAGTATGTGGAATGAACACTTGAAAACACTACTGCTCACTGCTTAACACACTTTTCCTCCCAATATGACCAGAGCAACTACTTTGCAGCTCACAGAGGTGACATAGTTAAAATAAACTAGGGAGTCTCAAAAAGCCCCCCAAACTCAGAACTAATTACAGTAGAATTGCACAAGGATGCCTTAGTACTGAACCGTGTTGAAATTTGCTGCTCTTTAAAAGTCAAAGGGACGTATCCTGCTTTGAAGTAAGGCACTTGTTTTTCTTAAGGTCATACAAAACAAAGCATATTATTTGAACAAATGTCAGAATAATGTCTGTAATGAAATACACTATTTACTCACCTTCAGCATTTGAACTGTGACAAATCTGGAAAGGAAATCAACAGTTACTGCTCTTGTTAAATAGTCCTTTTAATATTACAAGTAAGTTTACATTGCTGGGCCCATGTGTACTTTAATGATTCCTGGAAGTACGATGACTTGGCCCAAAGGAAAGCACAAACCTAATACTTTATTTTGTGTGAATTAAATGCAGCTAATTAAAGCATAGGAAAATTAAAAAGAATTAGGCGAAATAAAAGCACTACTGTAAAGCTTTAATTAAACACTTACACAGTGAATAAACAATGTTCAGGAAAAAATGAGCCACTGATTCATTTCTGAAAGGTGCTGACTGCAGCCTCCTGGCTGGGGACTGTGGCACCATCTTTCATGTCTTACCTATCCTGAGTCAGACCTCACACAGGTTTGGCCCCCTGGGCATTCAGGAAGGTGTTGTGTATGAAATGATCCAATCTGAAAGCAGAATTCCACTTGCCACACAACAGAATGACCTCCCCCCCTGCACAGGTGGAACAGGTTATGTACTGACAGTGTGATGGATAACACACGTGCTCTGCCACTTTGGCTGATGCTAAATGAACATTTGTTTTCTCTTCAATGGAAGTTAAGATCTCATAACCCACCCAGATTCCACTGAGGTGAGTGGAAACAGGAAGAGATCCTACATGGGAATAATAAATAAAGATGCACAATGCCAGAGAATTTCACAGTGATTAAATTTCCAAGCAGAGGAGGTTACACTTCACTCACTCTGAATTTTCAAAACATGTTTGCCTCTGTCATTTATTTCTCTGGACTAATACTGATGTACTTTCTTGGAAAAGTACTTTTAAGAAGTTATTTGCATGAGGGATGTGTGGTTAGAGTTATGCTCAGATTAAGGGTTGGCAAGGAGCTGACAGAGAGATGTGCCTGGGGTCTAAAAGACTGAGAAGACAGTGACCTCCTGGGTAAGAGCAGCACACTGGGTGCTGTTGCTGGGAGTCAAACACCCCAGTTTGATTTGGATGTCAAGGAACTTCATCAAGAAGTCAGGTGTTACCTAATAACCAGGAGAGGCTTTTTATTTTCATGGTGTGAGAGTACAAGCTTGGAGGAGACAGTACCTGGGCAAAGTGGAGGCAAAGAACATTGATTTTGAAGGCTTTGTGACATTTCAGATGGACAGCTGCTTTCAGAGTAGTTACTGGGAAAGATGGAGGGGAAAAATGTATTAAAACTTTCTAACATCTGTTTCTTTGAGAAATGAGACAAGGAAGAGTGACAGAGGACACAGCAGAATCTCAGGAAGCTGTTTAAAAACAAAGCAAATAAATAGGGGAAGAGGCATTAAAGTAGATGAAGCCAAAGTTGACTTGATGAAGTTGAGAGAAAATGGAATGATGCTGAGCTTGAAATATTTTGTTTATTACATAAGACCTAAATATTTTCAGGTTTGGAAGCAAAATCTGGTATTACTAACCTCAGGACACCTCACTTTTAACTTCTTTAATTTTTTTTTTCTCCTCATTTGTTGGTTGCAACTCGGAAATAAAATTCTTGTGATGCTAACCTTTCAAACGCTATGGGAATCCTGGATGGCATCCAGCTTTTGCTGCTGTTATTGTGCCGTGGGTCCCACAGAAGGGCTGTATTACTTTTCCAACACAGTACAGGTTTTATGAATAAAAATTCCATCTCCTGGCCAGTGAGTTGGGAGTTTTCCCTAAGTGCTTTTCTGTTTTGTACACACCCAGCAGAACTCTGTGGTGAGGGTGACCACTCTGAAGGGGGTTAATGCCAGGGATAACAATGTCCAAGAGTGAGCTTGGTGCTCACAGTGAAACACACACCAGGAAATATCACACAATGCACTTTTTTTATAGTTTTATATATTTAGGTTCATTTTCTGTTCTTGCTTATGCCTTCATATCTCTTATTTTCAGGTCATTTAAATAAGAGACATGTGGTGGGACTCTATCACTTAAGCAAAATTGGTATTCTGCCATCCATGAAATTGCATGGACACCTTCAACTTATCCCAAAGTGCAAATTATGTGTATTTCTCTCCCTTAAAAAGTCAATGTGAGTAAATGCTTAAAAATATGGGTCAAAAAAAGGTTCTTTTTTTTTCCCCTCTAGAGTTCATTTTGGTTTTGCCAGCTTTTCTCTCCTTCCTTCACAGCAAATATACTGAGTTGGATTGTTGACTAAGAAAATGAATAGGTGACGCATCTGACAGCAATTTATTGTTTCAGTCCACAAGCTTCTATTCCTCCTGCTTGCTCCTGCTGGAGCAGCCTCTCTCACATGAGGTGCACCTGCACTTCCCACGGGAGCCAGCCCAGGATGCATTCCCAGCCTGTGACTGGTGTGGCTGCATTGCTGAGCAGTCTTTACCTCCACTGCCTGCAAAGCCCAGGGGAGTCCAGAGGAGCCTGTTTAGCTCCTCTGCCCGATGGTGATGTGACCAAACCCTCCCATGCTGCGGGATGTGCACAGAGATGTATTTGGGTTTGCTACAGGCAAAACACAGCAGCAAGCCTCTCTCTGTCATACCTTTTGGTCTCCCCTGAAACACCAGGTGTGTGGGCTCAGGAATACACAGTGTAGTTCTGGAGTGTTGCAAGATGAGCAAAACTGGAAATTGTTTCCTTTGTGTTAGCCCCTTTATGTCATCCTAACCAGAGATCGTGCCACAAAGTCTTGGGCAGTTGTCCCAGGAGATTCCTGGATTGCCATCTGGCCCAACCCAAGCCAAGGAAACGCACACCATGCTTGGGAATGTTTCTGTAACCTCGAGGGATGGAGACTCCCCATCCCCATCCTGCAGTCTCAGGTCAGAGCAGTCTGCTGGTGTCTGAACTAAACTGAACCTGCTGAACTAAGAGGTCCATTGCTTCTACCCCTTCCACAACACAGAATAAATAATTTCTTTCCTTTTCCACAGCAGACTTTTAAACATCTGAAGTTTGCTTTTTTTATGACCAAACAACCTCACTCCTTCCAGACTTTCCGCCTGTGTCACCTCTGTACAAGTCCTTGCTCTGCCCTGGACTCCCTGCACAACAATTTCTTCACTGCTCCAGCTAAGGCCATAGAAAAGCTGAACAGAGTGGGCAGATCAAATCCTTTATTTCATATTTGCCTCATTTGTAAAGTCTGATGCTGTTGACTTGTGTTGAGTTTCTGATTTAAGATATGTCACAGTTTCTTACAAAATCTCTCTCTCAGGTCGTCTTCTAGCTTGTATTTGTTCAGTTAGGTATTCCTAATGTATAACCTTGTCCTTATTGATCTGTCACCATTTTTTCATCAGGCTCTTTCTACAATTTGTCATCCTCATTCTAAATTTTAATCCTGTCCTACAATATTTTTTTTTTGTGTTATTTTCAGCTTGATACCAGTGAAAGAATCCCTGAAAATGATGAAGGGGGAGGAACAGGATACACAGTCTGGATAACTTATTTCCTAATTCTGTAATTTATTATGAATTGTTTGGTCTCTATGAAAGGCTGTTAGTAAGCTGATGCCTATACTATCAGTAAGATGTATGTATACCTATTATTTGCTAAGGTACATTGTTTATGAAATATTGAACTGTTATGAAAAATTATAAAACACTGAGGCTGAAGATGGCAAAAATTGGCAAAACACCAGTATGGATAGACATTCTGGGTTCAGCAGTCTGAGCAATCAGAAAAACAGTCTGTTTGCAAACCTGGAGAGCAGAGAGAGCAGTTAAAGCTTACAGAAAGGTTAGTCCCCAACTTCAAACTTACATTACTATTTGAAAGATGGTGAACATTTGCATTTTAATCTGGAGTAACAGCAACTTGGCTCCCCAAGATAAGAAGATAGTGATTCAATTAGTTAATGTGTGTGCCTCCACTTAGAAATACTAGCCTAGCTTTTAATGATGTAACACCTTCCTTCGTTTCTTCATGTAAGGTGACTTGCAGACTTGTTTCTGCCTGCAGGGTTAAGATGTAAAATGGGATCTTTTAATAATCCCAAAAGGCAGGACCTGCCTGCTCTATGCCATCTAGGAAAGCTTGATTTTCTCTTCTGGGCCTGCTCCAGGTCTTGAAGATGGTGCAAGTTGGATTAGATTTTAACAAGGTAGAATAAGATGAATACATAACAAGACCTGATCCCATCCATACGTCGATTGAATGTGCTGTAGTTCCAAGCCTCCTTGCTTCACCAGCTTTTCAAACTGCTGTTCACATACTGTTGGCTAAAAATGAACGAGGGAAAATACATTTCCTTACTGGTTGTGCCTGAATTTATGACTATTGAGCCTCCAACTTCCACTTATGATCTGTCTCATATATGTAATAACACATTTTCTGCAGGTGATGAGGTTGCTGTAACTTGTGATGAAGTGCAGGCAGCAGTTTGGTTTATTTTGTAATGCTTCTTTGTGTGTACCTGAAAATGGGTCATTTTTCTCCTGCAAGAATCACAACAGGTATCTCTGCAGGGGGACAGGCAGCAGCTGAACCACACAGGGAAGGAGGGATGCTGCTGTTAGCTTTACTCTGATTAAACTATTGCTGCAGCTGGAACAAACCTGCCCAGATGCAGGCTATAGGCTCGCCAGGTGGGAATTGTTCCCAGGAATAAATAAAAATGGTGATGATGAAGATTGCCTCTTTAACGCACACAGAGGGGGAATGGAAATTTGTCACTTATGGGTTCTGCTTTGGAGATGGCAGAGATTGTTTCCTTGCGTGACCTTTGTAACAAGAAGTGTCAGACTTCATCCTGTATGTATCAGACTAGTGTGACATTGGATATTAATCCTGATGGAAAAGGATTATGTGATTTTCACAGGCACTCAGATAGATTATCCTTTCTGGCCTGGCTGCAAGGTAGCAAGAGTCCCTTTCTGCAGATGCTGGCTGGGAGCAGAGTGCTCCCAGGAGAGCAGTACCAGAATAACCAAGCACGAGCAGCAGCTCTGGCTACTGAACTTTCTTTTCACTTTCCATTCATTTCTGTTGTTCAAACGTATTGCTTTGAGGGCCTGCCCCTTTGAGCAGGGGCAGTGGCATGGATGGAAATGGTGCAGACTTTGAGAAGTCTCTCTGTTAACAAGCTCTTTGAGACACGGAGTAAAAATACCTGAAGGAACTTTTGGAGTAACATTGAGTTTAAAAAGATGTGCTTTTACCTTGTTTCTGGCTGCCCATTCTATCATTGAAGATTTGCCCAGTATTTTGACAAATAATATTTTGTCCTTAGGTCTGGACGCAACTGATAATTTTGATGTTTCAGTATCATGTTAAGCCCTGAAATCTCTGCTGGGCTTCACACTGGATAATAAGAGAACCAGTCATGTTTTAGCTGCTTTGGTACTCACTTCCCACTGCATCTCTCCTAGGGACCATGTCCCAGCCTTTCATCTCTCCAGGTCACCTTGCTGAACTTCCCTGTGTTGTCCCACAGAAAACATTCCTTCAGGAAGGGGACAGAATGTCTGCTCTTGCTCACAAGAAAAAAGTCAGGCTGCTGCTGCTATAAGGTATTAGGGCATTATTTGCTTCTGGGGCTGAGGGGTCTTGGCCACGTGTGAGAAAGGTGTTTGCCTTATGAGAGCTGTTGCTCCGCTTCTCCAGGGAGAAAGCAGGGGTTTGGGTAAGGGATTCAAAGGCTGGACCCTGCTCACCAGCTGCACCCACCTGTATGGAGCACGGATATGGGACAGATCTGCATGGGGTAAACTGGTGTCACTTCAGCCCCTTCCTGGAGGATCAATTTACAATAGCTGAACAATCTGAAATACAAATATATTTGGGTTAATTTTGTTTTAAATTACAATAAAAGCTGCAGTTGTACGAAAAGTCTTTCAGGAAAGTGGCTAAAGCCATAGGCTTGCACTGGGACACTGCAGCCTGTGACTGCTTGCTGAAGCCCATATAATTTACATCACTTTCTTTTTCTTCTTTGGTGTTTATAGACTCAAACATTAAAAAAAATACATGAGAAAATTTATATTTTAAGCTCTTCTCTATTTGCTACCTGACTTCTGAGAAATTTCATACAGAGACTATTTTCTCAGACCTTCCAGAATCATACTTTTACTCCTTCCTGAAGTAGGTAAGGTCAGCTTCTCCTCAAAAATGCACATTTTTCCCTGATACCTTGGCAGGAACCTCATAGACTGGACACCTGGTTTCAGACAAGCTAAGAAAAGAAAAATGAGAAAAAAATCCCTCTCTCTCTGTGATGTGAAAGCAGAACCATTTGCATGTTATGTCAGTAGCTTCTGCTCGTTAGACCTGCAAACTTTCCAGTGAAAAATGATCTGAAAATAAATGTGCAGTGAGTCATTTTTTTCCTTCCCCGAGTTATACCTTTAATTAATCTCAATCAGTTCACAAAATCCATTTTTACTCAGATTTAAAAAGCATGCACTCTGACAAATAAATCTTGTACCAAGTGTGCTTGTGATTGTTCCTGCTCAAGACCTGTCAGCAAATGTATCATTACTAATTGCCCAAGTTCCAACAAATCAAAACATTCTAGTTTTATGTTAAAGAAGGAGTTGAGCCCTTAAATTACTGGATCAGCTTTAAACTGCTTTAGTGCATCACATGGGGGCATGTCAGCTTCAATTCAAAAGTAATAATCCAAAGAGTCGTCAATAACTGAGGACAGTATATGTAGGCTTATTTATTTTAATCCAGTTAGGCTTGTTCTTTTGATTTGGCTTGGTTTTATTTTTTCCTTTATCCTCAAATCCCTTTTGGACCTAAGAGACCAGTATATAAAGAGCAGGTGAAGGTCATTAAAAAAATTAGTCTATTCACTTCGATGAAATCCAGGCTCAACTCAGGATATGTCATGCAAATTACAAACAAAACCAAAAAACAACCTAATGATAGAAATGTGAATCAGATGATGTGTTTTACTACAAAAGGTGCCACCATTCCACCTCCCTTGTCTCTGCAGGAGAGCTTTATATTTCATGATCCAAGCTTGCTGTGAGCACTCCCCATTTGCAGCCTCGTTGTGTTCTGAGCTGTTGCATTCCTGGGTTTGTATCTGTCATCCTGTGTGTATGGAAGTTCATGTCGCTGCAAAGTGAAGAGTAAGAACCCTTTAGCTGCAGTGTTACCATTATTCTGAACTACCTTCAGATCTTAATTAAACCCTTTCTCATTTATTCTTTAAAAAGCAAAACTGAAGACAAGCATTCATTCCTTCTTTTAAAAGGAGCATGTTTGTGGTTCAAGCTGTATTTTGTAGTAATTTAAAAATATTTTTATCTTTGTTCTTTTACGTATTTGCCAGACATACTTCTCTTTGGTGCGTCATCCCAAAGTTGCTGTGCATAGACTGCATCCCAAAGACCCCCATGTCTCAGTAATGTGCTAATAGCCTTTAAAAAAATCACTTTGGGGAGTATAAAATTTTCAGAATAATGTCACCAATGTTTACATAGCCTGCGATTGAAGTTATATCTTTAATATTCAATGGGCAGGAATTTATTCTGGAAAACTAGGGGAAAGCCAGCCCTGTGTAGTGTCACACTGTTGGGAAGGCTTTTATTCCCACTGAGCATACCAAGAGCCTTAACACAAACCTGAGAATAGTCAGCAACCCCTTTCTCAGTTACACTGCTGTAAAAATAGTCACCCAGACCAGCAACCAGAAATTTGACCTTATAATGCTCTACACTAAAGCTAATCATTGTTACACTAATCTTCCTTTCTTGCTTTATTCTGTCCCTGGATCATTGGATTTTTAGGGAGATTTTTATTGCATGTGAAAGGATATGAGGTGGCCCAGGGACTGTAGCAAGAACTCTCCCTAAACTCAGGCCTTTACTAATACAGGGGCATAGGAGGAGAGAGAATTGCTTTGTTTTGGGTGGAGATAAAAAGAGATTGATTTTAACATTGTGGATGTTTATCAGAGGAAATTATTTTTAACGTGTCTTAGAATTCTTACCTGTCCATGATATAGAATAGACATAAAGTAAATAAAAGATAATAAATATTCAGGCCATGCTATTGCTGAGTGACAGTTGATGCTTTCAATGGATTTTATGTATCCATCAGTGATAACCTGCAAATAATTCATTATAGTGTGCCTTCTGAAATGATGAGACTTTGTTAAGCAACATTCAGCTAATGAAATAGCACACCTTAGGCAAAACACCTCCAACATGTGCCACTCATCGCTGCCGAAGACTCAAATCACTCTCTACAAATGAGACAAGTGAAAAGCAGTTAGTTACATGTTGTGCCAGCAAACAGAGTATTCCTTTCAATTCAAGGGCACTCCAGCTCGGGGTGCTCACTACATGAGCTACTTTTATATGGTATTTGTAAGGTTGCTTCATTGCATGACTCACACCACAGACTCGCTTGCCAAACCGGCACAAGATCAGGAACCTGACTCTTGGCTGTAATCAGGGAGTTTTATGAGACTTTTTTGTGGCTGTCACCTTCTGTGTGCTGCCTTTGGAGCAACAGCTACTACCAAAGTGCAATGGATTGGCTAAGAGTCACTTCTCCTGCTGCTCACAACTAAGCCTCTTGCTCTTTGAATCCTTTTATTGCTTCCCCATCTTTTCGATATTAGCGCTGAGCCTTCTGTCCCTGCTGGCTAAATCCCACCTAATCCAAATCTTGTCTTTAGTATATCTCTGCTATTATCTCCTGTATCCCTTCTACGACATGTACCCCTCCCATCTCAACTTCATCATCATTAAAACACAAAAACCTGATGCCTTCCTGACAAGGCTTCACAAATTTTGTCTTCCTTCTTTAAGCTTATTTCTGAGGTGGACCACTACCTGTTCTTGCACCTGCGTCATCTCACAGCCAGCCTGCTGTCCCAGACTGATTCTTAAGGCTGAAAGTGTCAACCCTCTAAATCTCAGTCTGCAAAAGCATGGTCAGATAGAAAATGTTGTGCTCTGAATATCTTTGTTAGTCATATATGTGAATCAGAGCTTTTTGTCCAGCCATGTGAGTTTCTGGTAGCTTCAGTGGGCTTAGTCATGATAGCAAATGCTACATTCAATAGTAGGCATTTGCAGGATCATCCTCTGTGATTGTAATCCCTTTTAGATGGGGAATGTGTCAGCATTTTATAAAGGGATGTAAAGATGTGTGTGGCCTGTACAAAGTCTCCATAATTAATGTTGCTCCATCAGTTGATTACAGGAATTTACAGGCTGCACCATTATAATACAATAGTCTGTTGGAGTTTAATGTTTATGAAGAAAGGATAGGAGGAAAGAGGGGGAATTTTGTGTCAAACGTTGATGAGGAAGCTCTTTTTGTGGATATAGTATCTACCTGTTTAGGGGTCCTGTTAGCAATTGAGAGATATCCCTGTGGAGTCTTTTTTTCCTTAATTCTAGCTTGTGTCTCAGACTTGCATTTTCCCTGGTCTGTGTATATGATATTTGGGATTTATAAGTTGTTTCTCTGTGAACTCTGTGTGAGCATCACAGTCTTGAACTGTTTGACAGATTGAAAGAAACCGAGAACGAAGCTCAAAGGACAACAATTCTCCCTTACACAATCTAGAAAACAATTCTCTAAAATATTACATCAGCTGCTGGCAGCCGTAGGTTTGCCTGCCTGCTAATTTACTATCACAAGTGTTCCAGAATCCTTTGTAATCCAGCCATTGCTATTTATATTCGTAATGATTTATTTAAGGTCTCTGTATATGTCAGCATAAAGTCATCAAAAAAAGCAAAATGAAGATTAGTCGGCTGGAAGCGCACAGAATGGAGAAGAATAACCCAACAATGGAATTGAGATAGAGCTTAGACACAGTAAATAACTAAAAAAAATAAAGGGCAATCGCTTTATTTTCAACTCATCATATAGGAGCCAGAGCCTGTGATTTTGGCACCAGGCAGTTCCCATCACAGGCTATTAAGAGCAGGGAAACAGGTGTCTGGTGGCCAGGGAAGGAAATGAGAAGCCGTGACACCTGAATTGAGATCATAGACCTGCTCCTGCCTTTGTGTCTGGGAAAAGGCATTAACTGCTTGATGCCTCAGTTCCTCAGCCAGCTGCAGTGGCACCCAACTCTCAGCCGTTAAAACTTTTTACTTATTTATAAGATGGGTTTTTTTCTATAGAGAACTGTAATGATGCAAGGCAACTTTATTATGTTCAGTGGAAAATGCGAAGTTAAGAAAAAGCGCTGAAGGATTGTGTAGTGGAGCGCAACACTTTTCAGAGCACAGTCTCTAGGTCATTCTGAGGCAGGGATTTGAGTGGTGTCCCTTAGGATTTGCTGTTATACATGCTGAAATGATCAATCAAGGATAAAAAATGGACTGTTCTCATCTCATAGATCATTTCACAGTGAAACAGTTAAACTCCTGGCTGCTTTCTGAAAAACAGAGATCTGCATTAATAAGGTGACCTTATCAGAGCCACCCCTGGGGGGAAGGGAGGGAGAAAAAAGGTTGTAGAAAGAAAGCGAATCCTATTGTAATCTTTTTTTCAGGGAGACTTGGATACCTGAATGCAAAGTACTTTATATTTAAATTGTGCGAAGCACAAAAGGTTTATGTCTACCATTGACAGTTATTTCATTAGCTGACTCGTGCAGCCTTGCAAATGGTTTCTAGTGTTAACTTTCCTTGGATTTGTTTTCTTTGTTCTTAGCAGATCTTGCAATGGTGATCATTTTGATTAATGTATTCAGCACTCTGTTTTACTCCTGATTCATGTTTTTTGCAGCAGTCAGTGTTCTGGCCTGGGTAAGGTGAGACTGTGACGTGGCTTTAATTTTCCTCTAGTAGTGCCGATCTGATGGGCTGTTCTCCAGCTGGAGAGGAACATGGAGGCTGCTGTAATGCATTTTGCATGCTAGTGACCCCAAACACGAGTTAAAGCAGGTTTTAATCATCAGATGTGGGATTGTTGCAGCCACATCCCACTGCGACAGCAGATGGGTGCCGTGGATGGGCTCTGTGGGGCTGGTGTATCATGCTTGTATCTCTGTGAGCCTCTCAGGGCTGGGTATGCTGGCTTTGGGCCTCTGTTCAGACAGCTTTGTGGCTCAGAGTGCTTCACTACATCCCAAAATTAGAATTTCGGTTCTTGTCCGTTTAAAAAAGCTACCACATAAACTCAGGTATTAATCTGGGGGGGAAGGAGAAGGTGTAGGTTAAAACTTACTCTATCTTTCTTCAGCCACACCAATACCACGTGTCCAGTCTGTGCTACATATTTGAGGAACCAATAATCACTTCAGGAGGGAAGGGTCCTTCCTACCCCTAAATTGATGGATGATCTCTCATCTGGAGGTGCTGGACTTCCACTGACCCAAAATAAGAGCTTCATCAAGGCACTCAAGTTTTAGTAAGTTGAGTTTTAGGGTAGATCATGTCAATCCAACCTCCTGATCTGGACTGAACAGCATCATCAAGGTTTATGCACCAATGTAAAAAACCAGTCACAAGAATTGCTCGATTAATTGTCCCAGATACACATTGATCCCCTGGCAAGTTGCCGGAGGCACGCAAGCTCTTACTATCCTTTCCCTCCTTTCTTCTTTATTTCTTTTACTTAGACTACATTTTTCTTCTTTTCAGAACTTTTTGGCATTAGTTGTTGCAATCAATCTGCCATTCCCCGCTGACGCCTCTTATTGCTTTGGTTTTCCAAACTCTTTAATCGGCGCCTCCAGCATTACATTGCTCTTCAATCCACGCCAGGCTCCGAGTCCTAAAACACAAACACCTCAGGGACCTGAGTTCCTTCACAAGCCACTTGCCTCCATTACCCTCCCTGAGAGTCACAGCTTCAGGAATCACGGTGAGATCCCAGGGCAAAATACTTCAGGGCTTCAACAAGAAATAAAATCAGAAAACGCTCAGGCCCAACCACCTCTACATAAGATCACTTTGAAACTGCTCTTCATAGGCAGGGGAAGTGAACTCATCAGAATGGTTTTTACTTCCTCATGAATATTTTCAAGCCATTTCCTGTTTTTATACGAAATCCAACATATAAAGGGTTTTCTGAGAACTATTTGTGAAAATAGGAAACTTGGGTTTTTTTGGGTTCAAGGCCTTGAATTTTTTATTTTGATTTTACATGGTCAACTACAGAAAAAAAAAAAGAAAAGGTTTTTATCTGTCTACAAGGGAGGCTCTGAGAGAAAGCAGTGGAAAGGTAGATTAAGTTCTGCTGCACAAGTCTAAGTATTTTCCCTGTTCTCTCTTCTGCTTCACAGCAATAAATATAATATGATTTTTTCAGCCTTTATTCTTGGACTTACTTCTTAGTAGATGTGTAATTTTAAAAAGTGAAAGACAAAAGTGGGGATAGATGGGAATGACTATCAGGGAAGAACAGGGACACTTGAAACTCAAGGGAAAGGGAAAAACAGAAGAACTCAAGTTATGTCAAGATTTGTTCATTTTCTTTTAAACTGTACTTGGAAGCAAAAATCTTCAGACAAATATTTGTAGATAAAATTCCATCTAACTGCTTTTTCACACGAGATTCTCACAAATCATTAGGCTGGTCCATAAGTGGACAGCTCTTCCAGCTGATCTGGCAAAAAATATTCTGATCTCTTTGTCTATGACAATAACACTGAAATCAATAGGTGCTCAACATGCAAAATATTAGAGAAACAAATACTTTCTTCAGCTTAATTTTGCTTTACATTTTTTTAATGATAGATGGTAAACTTTCTGAACATTGTGACAGAGAGCTGTTACTTGTAAACAACAGCTTCAATGTTTTGCGTTGAGATTTAACTTAATGTATGAAACCCACGTCCTTGCTGTCACAAAATCTCCATTTTCCCACTTTTACAATATTGTTGGCATATGTTTCCAGCTGTCTGTTGCTGACACAGAATTGCTTGTGATTATCTGATGCTGAGCTGTTCCGCTCTGTTTTTGTGGTTTTAATCTCTGCAACAATACCTGAACACGCTGTGCTGATCGTGATTACTGGGGCAGAATGCAGTCGTCTTTGAAATTTATTGTCCCACACAGAAAATTGGAAATCCTTAGGATCTTTATATCTGGATTGAATGCGAACTGCACTTCTTTCTGATTTCATAATTTAACATTGCAGACTGTTGACTTATTGACTACAGCGTTAGCATTTTCCAGATTGGCAGACAAATTGCCTTGTAGGAGTGTCTATGCATATTTATGCACCATCCAAAGGTTAAACGATAGAATATATTTTAATTGCCTAGAGATAACTTGGCAAATTATATCGCTGCTACCGAAACTTCTAAACTTAAAAGATGAAAGTTACGTACTGAAACTCATATTTTTTTCCAAGTAAATAAACCACTCAGCAATACTGATTACTGACAGTCTTTCACTGATGTTAATTAAATAGCATCTCAAAGACATAGCTGCCATTTTAGGCAAAATTTTAAGACAGAGGGAATTCTGGTTTTTTCTTAGTCTTCTAAAGCATGCCATTTATATTGATCTTGCTATTTGAGAAAGGACCACAGTCAAATAAACCACAAAATGCAAAACAATTAAAGTGAGACGTTCATATGTAAACATATTTTTCCCACTTCCATTTGTCTTAAAATCTGAAGATTTAAAAACCTAAATCCCTGAAGAAGCTAAAACATGTCAAGTGTTGCAAGAGCACCAAATACACTCACTGAGAATATTTTTCAGAGAAAACATAACCTTGGAGCTATTTGAGTTTCTAAGAGTAACTCTAATTGCTACTTACATTTTTTACTTCCCACTTCAGCAATACTTTTCTCTCTAGAATACAGACCAGTGAAGAAATTACTGAGGAGTAACAAGTGTTCTGCAAATTTGCTGATTTACAGTGACTGCTCTTATGTATGTGCTCTTAAAATAAGGTCCTGCACATGGATTGGGGCAATTCAAGGCACAAATACAGGCTGGGCAGAGAATGGATTAAGAGCACTACTGAAGAGAAGGACTTGAGGGTGTTGGTTAATGAGAAGCTCAACGTGACCCAGCCATGTGTGCCTGCAGCCCAGAAAGCCAAACCTAGCAAGAGCAGCATGGTCAGCAGGTTGAGGGAGGTGATTTTAGATAATCTTTAAGGTTTCTTCCAATCCAAACCATTCTATGATTTGAGAACACGAGTAAATTCAAAGTAGTTCGCTCTCAGTGGAAGAAATACATGACCCTGCAGTAGCCTGGTTACTTGTGGTGCTTTTTCCTTTACAAGTCATCAGTAAGAACTCATCTGAAGTGTAATACCTTGAGCATGAGACTGGGAGACAGATGCATTCCTCTCCTGGGGGTTTTGACTAGAGGAAATTACATGTTTAGGTGAAGAAAAGGACTTTACAAGTGGATGTGCATAGTGGGAGGGCTGAAGGAACCCCTTCAGGCAGATGGGGGAACCAAATCCAGGCACCTCACTTGCCAGGCAAGGGTCCCAGCGAGGAGCTTATCAGTGAAAAATGGGAGACATCACTGTGGTGTCCTCCTGGGCCTGTGTTTGGAAAGGAGCTTTATATCTGCACCTACCAGGGGTGAGAATTTCAGGCTGTTAAAGTGAGATGGAGGTGTCTTTTTTCAATCTTTGCTCCAGAGCAAGATGGGAGTTACAACACTGTGCTCCATACTTTCTGTGGATGGGGTTTTGGCAGCTTCCACACTGAGCACAGATGGTATTTGAGATCTTGTACTGAGACAGCCCTGCAGGGTAAGCAATAACTCTGTGGGATTTCTTGGACTGTAAAGCTGCATATAGGTATCTGAGGTCCACTGGAGACCTTGCTAGCTCCAACCTCTCTTTGAGTTCATTTTGCTACATGGTCTGAGGGCAAGAACGACCAGTGTCCTTATTCTTTTGGTTAACAGAGTAAAAAAAAACCCAACCCAAACTAAACCCATGAGAGCTGTCAGTAGTGCTTTCAGTGAGTTTTGGAGAGACCATGAAAATGCCCTTGGGGTGCTGTTCGACAGGGGCTGAACATGAGCCAACTGTGCCCAGGTGGGCATGAAGCCAATAGCACCTGGCTTGTACCAGCAATAGTGTGGCCAGCAGTGGTTGTCCCCCTGTGCTGGGCACTGGTGAGGCCACACCTCGAGTGCTGTGTCCAGTTCTGGGCCCCTCATGGCAAGACAGAGATTGAGGGGCTGGAGTGAGTCCAGGGAAGGGAAACAGAGCTGGGGCAGGGTATGGAGCACAAGTCTGGTGAGGAGCAGCTGAGGGAGCTGGAGGGGCTCAGCCTGGAGCAAAGGAGGCTCAGGGGTGACCTTAGCAATCCCTAAAACTACCACAAGGGAGGTTGTAGCCAGGTGGGGGTTGGTCACTCCTCCTGAGTTAACAAGCAAGAGGACAAGAGGAAACAGCCTCAAGCTGTACCAGGGAAGGCTTAGATTGGATATTAGGAAAAATTTGTTCCCTGAAAGGATTGTCACACCCCAGAACTGGCTACTCAGGGAAGTGGTGAGTCACCATCCCTGGAGGGATTTAAAAGAGGTACAGATGTGGTGCTCAGGGATATGGCTTAGGGATGGGCTTGGCAGTGCTGGGCTAATGGTTGGAATTGATGCTTTTAAAGGTCTTTTCCAACCTAAACGATTCCATGATTCTGTGATTCTACATAGTGCCTCCAGGTCAGAGGCAGGACAGATAATGGTGTCTACTGAACTGTCATTACTTGTTAAGAAATGTCATGTTTTAAATAAAATGTTTTCTCATCACTGAAAATTTATCTAAAGCACTATTATCTTATTTCCCAATCAGTTAACTATTGAAGCAGAATCATGAGCTACTGCACTAGGCTGATTCCCTTTAGCTCTTAAACAAAATTCAGACTTCATTTGTTTTGTGGTCTTTTCTCTCTTGCATTTTTGGATAAAAACGGAAGGTATGCTTTATATTTATGTTCCCTAAATACTGTGATATATTCTCAGGAGTGCCACCTTTTGCTTCTAGTAAAATCCCTACCTATCTTTCCTATTTGATTACCTCTTATATGTACTGGTAAATAATAAAAGAGGGAATTTGGAAAATACAGGCCATTTGGAAGAAATTCTGTGTGTATTGTATCAGAGAATTTAAAAGATTATAGAATTATTTACAGCTCTTAAAGAGTCAATCTTTACTCCAACATTTAATACAGGGATGGACACAAGCCCTATTCACTCTCACTGTTCTGGAAGGACTGGTTTTGCAGTATTTCTGTCTTCAGAACAGTAAAACTACTTCTGATGAATTTAGCAAAGTTTGTATGCTGCAGTGCCCCAGACACTCTCTTATTTTTCTTGACATTATTTTTTCATCAGTTTGGACTGTGTAGTATCTGCAGACAGTGCATGTTCCAAATATTGGATTGTCGTGTTTTTGCATACAAACCTTGTAAGGAAAAGAAATACCAGACTGTGTGTACAAGCATCAAAATCTGATTATATGCAGGATTCTAATCTTAATATCACACCATCCTCACCAAAAAGCGTTGCAAGAATATTCCAATTCATATTCTGAATGGTGTTTTTCTCTGCAGTTGTCTTGCAGAATTCTTATTCCTACCAGGAGAAAATCAGTATACCGAACTGAATAAAAATGTATACATTAAATTGCTTATTCAAATGTCCACCTTTGATGTTTGCAGGGAATTCAAGCAGGAAGCAATATAACCTGAGCTTTGTTTTATTGATGCAAGAGGCTAATGTGAGCTACAAAACAGGAAAGAATGAGAAGTTGCTTAATACGCTGGAAATGTGAAAAAAATGCAGATTTCAGTTATTAGCTTTCACAGCTGTATTTGCATAGAAATATACTAACGGCTGGGTGACATTTCATGCATGAACTTGATAGAGCATCCTTAAAAATATTCATGTTAGAAGAGTACTTAAAGGGAACCTCGAACATTCCAGTCTTTGTTTAAAAAAACCCAAACTCTGCTTTCCCTCGGGTGTTCCAGTGCAAGGTATTTCTTTATGAAACAAAGCTTTCTTTGTTATGAGGAATTCTAGGACAGCCTAGGAAGGGCCCTTCTTTCTGATCACACGTTGAAAAGGATCCTGATTCCCCTGAATGTTAAATATTATTGCACAATAGATGTTGCTCAGGCTTTTGTGGAAAATACCAGCAAAGCAAGAAGCCCCTTGAGGTTTCAAACACCCCTTGGATTATCAGTTTCCTATGCCACTTTCTATTTTGAGGGAACACCTTCCTTGTAAGTGGGACAAAGATGAATGCCAATCATCTATGCTGTGTGAGATAAAAGGAGTTACTCTGCTTTGAAAAACCAGAAGAATTCTTGGAGGGGTCTGTCTCAGTTATCCCCTTGTATGAATTTTTGGGAGTTGGGTCACAGCAACTCCTTCCACTTCACATTTGGTTGTTGTGTGTTGTTTTTGTTGTTTTTTTATTCACCTGCTAGAGCAGACCAGGTGCAGCTTCATTTGTAACTCATAAAGGATAAAGATGTCTGGTTTACTTAGAGTGGAGAGGTTCAGAGAGCATAGCAAAGGATTTTAGATCAGGGAGCACTTTCACTTGCCAGCAGTTCCAGCATTCACTTTCTGTTCTTTTAATTTAAATATGATTATTAACAATACACAGCTGAGGAAAGCACTTTCCTGAAATACTCAGAGGATTATTCCTGCTCTCTTATCTCCCTTTCACCTTCCACAACAGGATTTTATGTGCTCATATTAGTTGATGTTCTTCAGAAGAGCAGCTGGTCCATCTCTGATTGTGACTTTCATTAGAAGTAGAAAACTCTACCTTCTGAAATAGTGAGATGTGAGCACTAAGTTTTCTAAAAACTCACTTTTTACTGAAATATAACCAGCCTTGAAAAGGATTAGAAGGAATATGACAGGACTGTGAATTAAAAAGCCCTGCGATGTGAAAACATCCATTTAAGTAATTTTGACTCTGTCTTCACTCAATCCCATTCCTGCAGCTGCTGATTGTCCAGAACCTTCCAAAACAGCAAGAACCATCTCTGGAGCTTGTCCAGACTCTTGCTAAAATCAGATTTCTAAAGGAGAGTGGGAGTATGTGGAGGTACCTTTCTGGAAAAAAATGCGGTCCTGCATTTTTAGTAGCTGACCTCCTTTCCTTCTGCATCTATCCCACATTACTTGAGTGAACCTCTCAAGCAGAATAGGTCTCTGCAGAAAAAGGCTGCAGGATCATTTTCCATGTCAGTATGAGACATAAATGCTGGTTTAAGGCAGAACAGTGCTGTACAGACATGAAAATAGAAAACCAAAATGAAACTATTATGAAAAAGGGTCATTAATACCATCTTACTTGGAGGATCTGTCCAAACCATAACAATCACAGGCAGTATCTAGTAATGACATTTTACACTGAAGCCCAAAGGTTACAAAAAGACTTTAGTCTTTGCCAAAAGAAAGTCACTTTTTCATCCGAACTACAGAAGGAATCAAATTCTTGTGGCGGTGCAAAATCTATGTACGTAAAGCTTCTTTTAGAGTCATATTAGTAAAATGCCTGTCAAAAGCCAGGGGAAAGTCTAGTTTATAAAAGAAAAGGGCAAATCTCAAATATAATTTCCAGTTAGAGTGAAAATATATAGACTGAAGCCGTCAGTGGATGGTAGTGGCAATAAAGATCATTTGGGCTGCAAGAGCAATACTGTTGTCTCTAGAGCAGTTTTTGCAGACAGTGGCAATGGCACCTGAAGGACATTTTACAGGTGAGTCCAGGTAGGAGTCAGCTCACACAGAGCTTTCCTCTCAGGAAAGGAGTTTATAGCATGGAAAACAGCTGTGCCTGAGTGCAGAAGGTGGTATTTAGCAAGACCTGGAATGGGGTACATGAGGGTAGGAGCAGAAAGCCACGATGTTTGAGTCATTCACAGCTCCCAGACAAGGCTGGGTGAGGGTAGGGGAATTGCTGCTCTCACCGAGGAGAGATGGTGCCGACTGGCAGAGTCTCCTGTTCCTGTTGACTTTCTGTGGGCACATTTAACCTGTAATTTGGAAAAGGAAAATACAGTCTGGCACACATTCCTGAAGGGTTGCCAGTCCCAGATCTATCCATTGCATAGCCTGCCAGAATGGGATAGATAAGTACCTTACAGACCAGTATCCACAGCAACAGAGACTGGAATTTTCTATTTTTAATACATATAAAAACCCAAAGAAAATAATTACTTTTTTCATTTTCCAATTTTATAATAGTAATAATGACCTTTAGGTCAGGAATTTTCAGCAGTTAATGACTGTCTGGCTTTTTCTTCAGTCTTCGCTTTCTCCAGCCAGTCATTAACAGTGAGAAAAGTGCCTTCTCCTGTGGTCACTTTGGCTTAATCGTTACCTTTTCATGCTACAGAATGCACCATCTGGGAAATAAGTGTCTCCTATGTGAATGGATCCATAAAGTGTTCCTTGGGTTTCATTTCTTTGAAAGAATATTCTGTGAGGGTGTGAGAGTTTACTGTAAAAGATGATTGAGTGTTATCCACAGCCCTGAGAAAAGCTAGATCACTCTGAGGAATTGGGAATGAGGATGGTTTAAGGCCATAGATTTCAAAAGATTAAATCTTCAGAATTTATCTGTGTAATCTAGGTTCCCTTACTCTTGGTAATGGAGCGCTTTGGAATTGTATATGGACACATATTTTCTTATCCATCTTCTAGGATCACACAGGAACAGGACTTCTTTTTTTTTGTTTGTTTGTATTTTTATATGTAATCACCCTGATGCTGAAAGCACAGTGTAGCAACAGTATCTTGAGAGTTAAAACCTATTTTAAATTATAAAGGGAAACAGCCCTCTGGAATGCTTACCCTGCTCTGTCTGGATAGTAGATTCCCTCCTTCCAACCACCCTCTCTCTCAAAACTAGAAGATGTACATGACTTTGTCCAGAGGGAGATTCATTTATACATGGAAATTACTTTGTCTTGCACTTCACTGTAAGATCAAAAATGCAAACCATGGAATGGAGGTATCTTCTGACCCACTCTACTGATCATATTCTTGGTAAAAATCAAACAGATTGTGAGTATATTGTATGCCTGAACACACATAAACCTTTGAACAGTCTTCAGTCCTTGTGCACTGTTAGTTGAGTTCTTCTTTAACCTGTATGAGTTTTAATGCCATTTTTCCAATATGGTTTTACTTTAAAAATTGTGAATGTATCTTTCCTACAAAGTATATCTAAGCTTGAAAAAAAGTGTGTAAGAACTGCAGAACCTGGAGGACAAGTAAATCCACAAGAAAACAATAGTTTTCTAAACCACAGATTCAATGTGTATGGATTTCCAGTAGTAGTCCAATGTATGGTTACTGCTGAATAGTCAGGTAGTAGTTAAGCACCTCCACTGGAACAGTAAAAGAAAGTGGGAATTTCTTCATTAGTAGATTTAAAGTCATTATGGTGTCCTTTTGAGAATTTGATACTAAATATGGAATAATCTGAATGAAGAGCCTAATTTTAACATTTTGCTGTGAAAAGAGATTTAGGACTTGCATAACTTTTACTGGAACTATTAGATTTTCATTTTGTATCTTTATGTGAAAACACAGACAGCACATGAAAGCTGTGGGCATCTGCTTTTGCTTGAGTATTTTTTTACTTTTCAAGAAAAATAACATCAGCAGAATATAAGTAGTGTTCCAAGAAAGAGCCAGGGACTCAGGAGTCCCACAAGGGCTGGGACTGTGCTTTGTGGTTTCTCCTCTCTTGGAGTGACAGTATTACTTTCTAAGCTGAGGCTTCATTTGCATTTTGAAAGTACAACAATTTACTTCTCAGCAGGGCTGTGCTGTTTCTAAAAGGCTGGACTGGCTCGAGGATTTAAATCCAGTGAGGTTCCAGTAATTCCCTTAACTATGAGTTTTAAGATCTACACCTTTAAAATAGCTCTGCACCTTTAAACCTCAAGCTCAACTCCGTGTTTAAGCAGCTGGCTAACCATCAGTAGAAATGGGAAAGGTCCAAAAGACAGGAGTGACAAGTGACTTGTGTTTCATTTGGTGCTTTAATGGATTTTTCCTCAGCTTCACAGCTAACCAGGGCAGATTATTTATAGATTTTAAAGCCAGAAATTAACACTGTTCCTTGTAGGCAGAAGAGAAATGTATGGGATCATTATTAATTCTTTAGCATTACAATGCCTTCTGGCTCCATGTGTGTGCAAGGGACCAAGAGTAAACATGCATTTATCATCCCAACCCTTATCTGTTCCCAAAAACGTCCTTCAGTGGAGAACTGTGAAACAGCCTCCCTAAAGGATTTGAGACCTTTTATTTTCATTTGAGACCTTTATTTTTTTGCTGCTGATACATAGATCTTTACAGTCTTTGCTGTAATTGAACATTCAAATGTAAAATATTGCAAATACCAGTTTAGAGTGTTTCTTTTCCCCCAAAAAACTAACCAACCAGCCAAAAAACTCACTATGGTGCTAGTTGCCTTCACATGAAGCCTTTTGGTTTTCTTCCATTGGGACAAATTACTCAGGCCTCCTTGTTACCCTATGAGATCCCTCCCCTTCCAATTCAACCTAATTTTTGAGTCCTGAGCTTCTCTTTGTTTCCCATTATTTCCACTTTTACCATTTTTCTGAGCTCCTTTCCCTCGGCAGCAGCCTGGCACCCCACTAATAGAATTCAGCTGTGGAGGGAATACAATCCCTCACTGGCCACTGAATTTAGCAGGACAAAACTGTCCTTCACGTAATTTTACCAGTGTCCATGGAGTAATTCCAGCAATCAGCTTGTCCTGTCATCCTTCTGCAGCTCCTTGTACCCCACTGTAACACAAGGTAGAGGAGACAGCAGTGCTACAGCAGCTGTTATTGTTTGATCAGCAACACAATCCTTGCTGGAATTTCATTTCCCTTGCAGACTCGCTACTAGAATACATTTGTCATCCATACTTTGTAGCAGACTTATATTTGCCTGTAATTACACACCAGTCTGGCAATACTTTATTGTTAACATAAAGTACTGCCATTTAAATCCCCGATCTTAAACGGAAGTATTTGCAAAACTCTGTAATTGCTAAAATAATAAAGCTGCCATTACTGTATGGGAAGTTTACAGCTTGTTGCTGAAATACTTACATGGCTTAACTACACCTGTATGGATTCCTTATGTTTTCACGTGCTGTTTAAGACAGATTTCTGCTGGGAACAATCAAAAGCTTGTGGCACTTTCACAGAATGGCTGAGGTTGGAAGAGGCCTCAGGAACTCACCTTATCCAGCCCCTGCTCAGGGGGTTGCCCAGGACCACATCCAGATGCTTTTGAGTTACTTCCGAGGATGGAAACTCCACAAGCTCTCTAGGAACCTGTGCCAGTGCTCAGTCAAAACTGAATTTCATGTTTTCCAGCTTGTGGTCTGTCCCCACATACAAGGAAGTCTATAAAAGATGAAAGATAACCAGGAAAAACAAGTTCAGTGTGGTTTTACTCAGTGCAACAGGCTGATAGTACTGCAAATGCCTAGGGATATGTAAACCAGAAAAGACGATATATTTTGGTTTCATTTTGTTGGTGTTTTGCAAACAAAAAACTGGTGATGTCCCTCTGTTGTACTCACTCTGTGGGGGTTTTTTTGTTTGCTTTTTGTGTTTGTTTTTTTTACTTTAAATAGTTCTCCCCATACGATTGTTCCGTTCCTAAGTCTAGCTGGGTAAAACAGACCTCGGGACTAGAAACAGTGGTACGAGTTTGCTCCAAACCATGAGCAGTGTTGCCACATTACCCTTTTCAAACATGAAACTCAAAACATCCATACTCAGCATCTAAAAGTCTCCAAAAGTTTGGGAATTTGTGCTAAGATTTGCGCCATCTCTAACCCTTGTTCTGACACGCCTGCACAGCATTTCTCAGCTCCCCGTGCTCTTTTGGGGGAGGATGTGGGAGCTTTGCGCTCTTCCAGCAATCCCCTGGGCATGGAATGATGGAGTGCAGGTGGTTCTGCATTACCACGAGGACCTCTGGGCAAAAACTGATGTTCAGGTCCTGTTGCCAAGTGATGAGTGTGGGGTTCTGTGCTGTGCTGTCTGGTCAGGAAGGATCTGCTCTCCTGGCGCAGGTCCCTCCTGCCCCTTTTCCCTGCACTTGCTGGCTCTGCCCTGGCCCTCAGAACAATTCATACTGTGTGCCACTCACCCCTCTGTTTCCCCTCCAAAGGTGACCACCACCTTGGTCGAGGAAAGACTGAGAGAATTGGGATTGTTCAGCCTGAAGAAGGCTTACGGGTGACCTAATTGTGGCCTTGCAGCACCTGAAAGGAACTGGAGAAAAGATGGAGAGAGGGAGACTTATTACAAGAGCATGTAGTGACAGGATAAGGGGGGGACAGCTTCAGGTTGAGCGACAGTAGGTTTAGATTGGATATTGGGAAAAAAACTGTTAGGGTGGTGAGGGCCTGGTACAGGTTGTCCTGGGTTGTCCAGGGAGGTCATGGATGCCTCATTCCTGGCAGTGTTCACGGCCAGGCAGGATGGGGCTGGGAGCAACACCAGAGGAAGGTGTCCCTGCCCAGGGCAGGGGGTCGGAACCAGGTGATCTTTAAGGTCTGCTCCAACACCAACCGCTCCATGATTCTCTGGGGAAAAAAAAAAAACTATTACTGCGGCACAGGTGTACGGAGTTTTCAACCTGTGGGCAAAAAGA